>JAGPOW010001296.1:55245560-55256603 GCA_030014935.1 Caiman crocodilus
CCTTGAGCATCATCCCTGATGCTGGCCCATCACAGATGTGCTCCTTGATGATCTTCTCAAAGAGTTTCCCCAGGATTGAGGTAAGACTGATGGGCCTATTGTTGCCCGGGTCCTCCCTCCTCTCTTTTTTAAAGATGGGAACCACACTGGCTATCTTCCAATCATCTGGCACCTGGTCTGAGCACCATGAGCACTCGCAAAGCTGTGCCAAGGGCCCTGCAATAACCCCTGCTAGCTCCCTCAACACCCTGGGGTGGAGAACATCTGGACCTGCTGATTTGAACATGTCCAGCCGCTCCAGAAGCACTCTAATCCAGTCCTCCTCAACCTTAGGTCTTGAGGTGTTCCCCTCGAGTCCGTCTCGAATCACGGTGGGGAAGTCCCAGTCCCTGCACAAGAAAACGGAGGTGAAGAATTTGTTAAAGAGGTCTGCCTTCTCTGGCACAACCACCAGATTGCCCAGCGTATCTTGCAGGGGCCCCACGTTTCCCGGTGCCTTCTTCATCCTCCCTATATATTTGAAAAAGGACTTTTTATTATCTATGTCTGCTTTAGCTTTCCTAACAGCCCCCTGCAGGCCCGAGCAGTGGAAGTATACTCTTCTTTGGAAATAGCCTTCCCCTTCCACTGGGTGTACGCCACCTTTTTGGCAACCAGGCATTCCCGGACGTCCTTGGTGAGCCAGGGAGGCTTTTGGGCACTCTTGCCCCCCTTGTTTCTTGTTGGTATCATCACCCCTTGGGCCCTGAGTATTGTCTCCTTAAGGAACGACCACTCATCTTGGGTACTGAGTTCCCCTGCTCTCAAGAACCCCAGCGCCTCTTCCACCAATCTCCTCAACTCATTGAAGTTGGCCCTCTTGCAGTCTGGGGCTACTGTCTTACTGCAGGCCCTTGTCACCCTGCGCTGAATGATGAATTCCAGCAACTGATGATCGTTATCACCCAGGTGGTCAAGGACCTGGAGCCCCCTTACCAGATCATCGCCTGTAACCAGGATCAGGTCCAACAGGGCATTTCCTCTGGTGGGACTGTGCACCTCCTAGATTAAGTGAAGGTCTGTATCTCAGCCAGGAACCTCCTGGAATGGTCTGACCTGGCTGACTGCTCCTCCCAGCAGATATCCGGGTAATTTAGATTACCCATGACAACTACATCCCTTGCCTTAAGTGCCTCTGCAAAATTCCTGGTCCAGCTCCTCCCCTTGGTTGGGGGGGTCTGTAGTAGACCTCTACCATTACATCCCTCTCTCCACAACCCCCTTGTATCTTGACCCAGAGCACTTCAGTTTGTCCCTCCTCCAACCCCATTTTGCTGGCAGAGGATGTGTATTGCTCTTTGCCACACCCCCTCCCTTCCTTCCTTCTCTGTCCCGCCTGTAGAGCCTATAGCCCCTAATGCTAACTGCCCAGTCGTGGGATGAATTCCAACCACGTTTCTGTAGGTCCTACTATGTCTGGGTTTGAAGCGGCTATTCTGAGGGTAAGTTCTTCCTATTTGTTCCCCATACTATGAGCACTGGTATACAGGCATTTAAGGCCTTGCATAGCTCCACGTGCCACCCCCCGATTAGGAAGACGATCTGGACCCCTGTTTCTTACCTGGGCACTCCTTGCATGTGTCACCTGTCTTGCTTTGGTGGTGTCTTCCTGCAACCCCCTCCCCTGGCGAGGCTAGTTAAAGCTCGCCGTACGAGATCAGCTAACCTGGAAGAGAAGACACGCTTGCCTTTAGGAGAGAGGTGAAGCCTATCCCACCCCAGCAAGTCCCCCACCCGAAAGCATGGGTCATTATCTAGGAACCCAAGGCCCACCTGGCGGCACCAACTCCATAAGCACCATGTTTTATTTTACCTTGAAAAATAAAAGATGCGTCAAACATAGAAAATAAAACTAATTGTAGCATTTGCTATTTTAGTTAAGTGTGAGAATCTGGGTGGATATTTTGAGATAAAATGGTAGGAACACACTTGTATTTACAGTATGTCATGACATAATAATTTATGCTTGTTGCCTCTATTGTTTCACTTAAAATAACAAGTGAAAAAAAATCTTGTTTTAGCTTGCTGCTTTGGCATTTGGTATTTCTTTATTATAATAAGGCATTAAGGAATCCCAATTTACTTCTTATTCTCATACCAAATAAGGATATTTTCCTCGCATCACCTCAGTTTTTCAAATATTTGAACCACATCCAGGTTCTCCAAAACATGGAGCCCAGGTTCAACTTCTGGCAAGAATGAATTCATATCAATTGGTTGTAAGCATCCTGTTAAGCTTTTATAATTTCACCTTTTCCTTTTCCCCTCTCTTCCTCCCTTCCTTTTCCTTTTTTTTAACATGACCACTCTTGTAATTTTAAAAGGATCCTGTATCTCCCTATTTTAGTCAGTTTTACTTTCCCTCCCTGCACTACCCCCCAGCTGTGGGGGAAAGATTGTTAATTATATTGTTGCAAATGGATAAAAAGTGCATTTAGTTTAACTTAGATTGAAAGATGTTCCATGATAAGTTTTTATTTAGGAATGTACTTTTCGAAAAGTAAATAAACGAATTTCAAGATCTGTTTTTTAAATTACTCATGTGTAGATCTGGTGTTTAAGAACAGGCAAGTGTATATTTGACTGTGTGGAACATACAGAGCAGGTCAACTGTTGCCAGTTTAACAGTGGAAATAATGAGCTTCTCCTGACCACTTGCTCCAATGACAGTTTGCTCAAGGTAAGTAGAAAATGCAGTGTTTTATTTTGCTTACAATTAAAAACATTGCTGGGGGTTCTTTTCAAACACCACAGACCAAATATTTTGCTTCCATAAACTATTAGACAAGGCAAAAATGAATAACAGTGTATGAAAGGAAGGGTAAAGGGCAATTTTTCAGAAGGCAGATAAAATTACTAGAAGTATGTTTTAACCAAGGATAATGATATTTAGAAGAGAATGAAGACTGATTTTTAATTATTATTATTATCTTATCCTTAATTGCTGGGGTAAGAAATTGAAAGTTGTGACTAATGGGGAAAATGGAAAAGGAGTCACCAGTTACAAGGGGCATGGCTAAAAGAAAATGAGTTGAATGGTAGGAGAGGAAAAGATTACTTATGATCTTTTAGGCTCTGAGGAGGATTAGCTCTAATGCTAATCTTTTGGGTTAGATTAGCGTTAGTTATATTAAATAGGAATTGACTGACTAACAGTGGAATTAGGGAGTTTGGGAGCTAGTCTGCAGTTAATAAAAGTTTTTAATAGATTGGCGTTCTCAGCCAATCAAACCTCTGTTTAAAAGTTAGGAGAAAAATGCAGTCTTTGAGAATACACTGATATCTGGCCATTCTAGAAAATATACTTGAAAAGGGTCTTGCGATAAAGATTGGAACAGATTAGAATGATAGATCTCCTGTACATGAAATTGGTAATTAAAATTTTGCAAGGTAGGATTTTTATGTGAAAGGTAACAGAGTGTGTCTCCATTGTAGAGATCACGTGAATTTTTTAGAATGTACTAAACATCCATCAGGGATGTAGGTTGTAGCCGTGTTGGTCTAAGGACATAGGCAGACAAGGTTCTTTGAGTGAATATGATAAAAGATACCGGATTCATTGAAAGAACCTTGTCTGCCTGAACATCCCTCTGCTCTCTGATAATCCAGGTTCCCAAAATTGGGCACCCAGAATTGCTTGTTATGCCAAAAAAAACCCACAAAACATATTGGAGGAGTCAGAGGCAAGAAGAACCCTAGGAAAATGTTGAGGTAGAAGATCATTGATGATGAAGTCGTAAGGAAGGTTGAAAGTCAAACAAGAGCACAGATGTATGGAAACCAAGAATAGAGAGGATCCTGGAGAGAACAATGATTTTAAAAGTTCTGAAGATGGTAGAGAAAATAGATGGTGCTCTTTTGATTTAGCTAATAGCTTATTAATGACTTTATACTCAAGAGAGTATACTGAATCTTAGCTTGTATTGATCACTATAAAAGAAAGAGTTTAGGTATTGCTAATAAATTATACTGTTTAGAATTTGTAAAATAAATTGAAGATTGGAACAAGATACTGGTAATTTTTTAGAGGCAGTGGACTCAAGGATAGTTTCTTAGCCCTCTTCATAGCTCCAGGGCATTGTCTCTGCTAAGGGAAAGAAAAGTTCTTTCAATTCCAGTTAGCTGACTGAAGTCACATATGATAATGTTCTAACACAGTGGTTTCCAACCTTTTTTCATTTATGGACTCCTAAAACATTTTTAATGGAGGTGTACAACCCTTTGAGTTGTAAGTGTAGGTATTCCCATACCTTTGATTGATAACAGCCATCTTGTGTGGATCCTTAGACGTAGTCTATAAACCCCCAGGAATCCATGGGCCACAAGTTGAAAATCACTGTTCTATTAGACAAGACAGTTTTTGGGTTTACACACAAATTAGTAGGTCAGAGTAAAGACTAAAAGAGCCCAAAGCTTACCTTGACTTTCAGACTCTTAATAAAACTGAATTGTGAATAGATTTTTCTATACAAGTCAAGCAGGTTTTTGGATATAAATGCACCATCTTTAGCTTTGGATTATTTATGGTTTGACAGCAATTGTTTGTTTCCTTTTCTTGTAGCTTTGGGATGTAAGAAATAAGCGTTGTCAAAACACAATGTTTGGTCATACAAGTTCTGTCAATCATTGTAGATTTTCACCAGATGATAAATATGTGGCTAGTTGCTCAGTGGATGGAACAGTGAAGGTAAGCCTTGTTTTTAATTAGTGTTTTTATGGATTACATGGATGGAAGTTTCTGTGATGTGTTTTGATGATCGAAGTTGCTGTTGCTTTATTATATAATCTTTTGTATAATAATGTTTTGTAGTCATGTTTTTCAAGCATTACTTTGTTACACCTTGGAGTATCTTGGTGGGGTAGCTGAGCATTATTTCCATTTTAAAAATGAGAAGCCAAAATGGGAATAAACCAGGTAACTTGCTTGAAGTCACAAGGATTTCATATCATAACTAGAAGTAAAACAGAGGTTGCCTTCTTTCATTCTATCACTTATCCGTGAAACTTTGAGACTCTGATGTCAAGGGAATGCTTCGTAAAATCATATTCCAAGTGGAAAAGAGATCTGATGACTTAATATATTTTCAGTATGAGCCAGGAATGCCTTATTTATTTTCATTATATGCTTAAGTTCAGTATAATTTTACTAGGTGTGCACCGATAAAGATTTTTTGGGCCGATACCAATGACCTATTATTGCCCAGTCATATCAGTTGATACTGATCCAATTGTCAATATGTGGCTTGGCAGCATGGAGAGTAGTATCCGGGTGGTAAGTCTGTTGGAGGGGCAGGGGTGTGGGGAGAGGAAGGGATGTTGGAGGGGTGGGGGCAGATTAAGGCCCTGTGGTGAGGGAGAGAGTGGGGCTGGCACA
The DNA here is from genome assembly GCA_030014935.1 of Caiman crocodilus. NCBI lineage: Eukaryota > Metazoa > Chordata > Crocodylia > Alligatoridae > Caiman > Caiman crocodilus. The sequence goes on from JAGPOW010001296.1 coordinate 55,250,974, forward strand.
GGGGCAGGCATTGCCCAGCCAGAGTGGGGCAGGGAGCCAGCGGCTCATCCTGGGGTGTGGGAGGCTCCCACTGCTGCATGCACCCCTAGAAGAGGCATGGGGAGCATGTAACCCCCTGGATCTGTGCATGGGGCAAGTGTAGGCCACCTGCTGTGTGCTTAGGGCTGGGGCTGCTCCAGCCTCTTCCTGGCAGCTGCTCTTGGGCCAGGAGGGGCAGAATGGGAGCCAGTGGCACTGGGAGCAAGGGCTATGGCAAATTTTGGGGTAGCTCTGGCTCTCCTGTAGCCCCCCCTCCCAGTGGTGCCACAACCTTTCCTACTCTGCACGGCCGAAGAGCAGCCACGGGGAAGAGGTTGGAGTAGCTCTGGCCCTGAGCGTGAAGCAGCAGCCCACCCTCACCCTGTGCAAAAATCCAGATAGGGGGGGCACATGCCTTCCCCGGGGGTGTGTGCAGTGGCAGGAGCCGCCCCTCCCCGCAACCCCTGGATGAGCCACCAGCTATGTGCCGCACGCCACCCCACCCCGGCTGGGTAGCGCCTACCCCCACCGCTGCCCCAGTACCACTCCCACCCTCACCATGGGGGCCTCTATCTGCATCCCCCCACATCCTTTCCCTCCCCCTTGCCCCAGTAGACTTAAGATCTGTCCGCTGCTCTCCAAGCTGCTGAGCTGCACTCTTGTTTATGTGCATGCTGCGGCTCTGCATGCATGCGGCATTTACTGGCAACGTTATCAACCAAATCAGCCAAAAAAAGCCAATTCCTGATGATGTCAATTTTCCTTTTATCAGTGCCAATACGATATGTACCAGTGCATCAGTGTACGTCTAAATTTTACACAGCCAGGTGAGGTAGGGATGACTTTTTTTTGTTAATTTTTTTAGTTAACTTTCCCTAGTCAGTGATATATTTTTTAAAGCAATTAAGAGACTTGCACCATATTAGTCATGCTTCAAAAATTCTTATTTTTCTTTAAGAGTATCTAAATTAGGAATGATGGAAAACCTGCTGCTGTGATAAAAATCAACGTTGAAAAGGGTTCTACTTGATTTTGAATGCATCAGCAACATCAGGGAACAAGACTTCTTTTTTTATCAGATCCTTCTTAGCTGTTGGGCTTGCAGTGGCTATAGGCAGATGTAACAACAGCTGATTGCTTTTCTTCCCCAAAGCAAATAAATTCCATGTCTTCCTGATGGGAGCATCTTCTACCACAAGACAGTCTCTTTTTTTTTCATAATAGCTGGTTGGTGGGTACTTCAGGTGTTATCAGTGTTTCACCTTTTTTGTAAGTCTGTTCCCTTTTTCTGCTGTGCATGGAAGAATTTAGCTTTTCTCTTGTCCTTACTCCTGGTAGAGACAGAATTCTTTGATGCTTTTCTATTTTCTTATTTTTAAAGCATAAGGTATTTTAAATGATACTTTAAATGTACAATTTTGCTTAGAATGCTTGGGTTTTGAAAACCTGGTTATAAATGTTTAGCTTAAACTTACTCCATGCAGGTCTCAGTTGTGCAACTGTATCTGAGTATCTCTCAGTTCATTCTGAGTGAATAATCATGGCTCTGCTTCAGAATAATTATTTCAATACAGTTGGCTTTAAAAAGTTAATCCTAGTGTACTAGGCACAAATGTGGATTCTATTTATATCAAGTGCATGCATGGTATCTTTTAAACGCCAACTTTCATTCATTATGAGATTTCACTATGTTTTTGAATCCTTTCATTTACAATGAGACATCTGATAATCTATAGTGTAGGATCTAGTTGTAACCCAGTCTGTTTTCCTCTCTTACTTTAGATTCTAGTACTAGAGAACAGCATACCTTTTCAAGTATTACTTGTTTGCTGAAGGAAGTCCATTTTCTGCACTGTAACTTAAAAATAATGATCATGTGTTTTGATTCCCTTAGGAAATGTAAAAACCTTGTCTTTCACTGTCGGAATTAAAAATCAACACAATAAAACTTTTTGGCTTGGATGTTACCTTGTCTAGTGAAAATTAGAGAATCCTTCTGCCCAAACCTTGATTACCATATTTACCCAAACTCAAGACAACTTCAGATCTACAAAGTTCTATGTATAGAATCTAATTATTGTAGAATCATTTTAAGTATGTAGAGCAGTAGTGGAGGCAAGGGGCTAAAGCTTCCCCTCCCTTGTTGCCTTTCTTGCATGCCTTGGTATATCCCCCACTACTGTACCTGTCCCCCTGCTTACTTTCTGGGTGGCATTGGTTCTAGTTCCAGGACAGTCAGCAGCAGCGGTGGTCCAGCCCAACCAAGGAGAAGCAGCAGTGGGGGCAACTTTCCAGTCAACTCCACTAGTGGCCATCATACTAAAATAAATTTAGCAAATATTTGGTAAAGGGAAGTCTTTCAGAATTCTAACCAATTGGATGTATCTGAGGATAAAACAGAGAATCACAATAGATATATTTACTTTAGTTTCTAAAAATCAGTCATTGATGGCCTATAATTCAATGTGCTCTTGGATGATTGCCACTGAAGCTACAAGATAGATGGCTCTAATGTTTCTGCCAAAACTTTCATGTTCCAATATTAGACACAAAAAAGAAATACCAATATAACTATAACTTTAAATCTTATGGAATCTATCTTTCAATATACATTTATAGATTATATGGATATGTAGTACAAAGATTTTAAGTTGACAACAAGAAACTGTAAATTATTTTAGTGTAATACAAAATTCACAAACTGGTCCAGAGAAGGAAAATATTGTGCTGCCTTTATTTTATAATATGTATGTGGAGAATTACAAAATACACAATGAAAAGAAAATGTCCTGTTTGTTGGCTCTAAAATGAGGAATTTAGGGGCTTTTTATTCTTTGAAAACGTGTTTAGAGTACTCTTGAGGAAAGATTGCTTTGTGCAGTTTTAATAGTTAATAGATGAATGTAACCTGTAGTTAAATGCATTCCTTTCACATTCATAACATGAATTAAAGTGTTATAGTCCAAGCCCAAAGAAATTTTAATCACTTCTGCTTTTATAATTTTGATCGGTGCTTTCTGAACTCTCCCAATTGGTAAATACTTTTCTGATGCAGAGAAGTCCAGAATTGGATATGCAGTTACAGGCTGCCTCCTCCCTTATGACATATATTTACGTACATTGTACACGTATGGAAAAATTGAATAAATGGCTTTTAATAAATCATTTTGTATGCATTTAAAGCTAATTTATATAATCTCTGATTTTGAGAGTTTGATTTCATATATTTGTTCTTGAAGCTTTGGGAAACAGGCTCAGGAAATGAACTGAAATGTATTAAGATAAAGGATTTCTTCAGAAATGCAGATGAGCGAGAAGTGGAAGCGTTACCCAAGTGTTGCTCCTGGTCAACAGATAGTGCTACAGTAATGGTGGCAGCCAAGAATAAACTTCTTGTAAGTATTCAGATTTAATTTTTTTCCTGTAGTCTGTTTTTTCCTTTACTTTAATCTAGAGGTGCACCAATACATTGGTCTGATATCGGATGGGCACCGATATAAAGAAAATTGGTTGCATCAGAATTTGACCCAACGTAGCTGATAATTTGGCTGGGCAGTGCTTGCCCTGACCCCAGCTCCACTTTTCCCTCACTGCGTGGGCCTGCCCCCCTCACATTCCTTTCCTCCCCGCTCCTCTTCCACCTCACCAGACTTATCAGCTGCACACAGCTCTCCAAGCTGCCGGGCTAGTATCGGAAATTGGATCGGTATTGGCCAGTATGTCTCCTTAAAAAATCAGATATCAGTATCAGCCCCAAAAATCTCTATTGGTGCACCCCTACTTTAATTACTTTACACATTCTCCATTACAAAAATATAAAATGCATGCTCGTAAGAGTATGTGAGCAGTTAGTAAACTTGGAAGGGGGTACACAATATGAAAAAGTTTGGGAACCTCTGCTCTAGTGCATCTCATTCTGGAACTTTGGATTTTGAGAAGCAGCTACTCTGGTCTGTGACTGAAATGAGAGCTGTAGGTGAAGCAGCTGCTTTGGAACAACAGGTGAAAGACTTCAGCTGCCTTTTGACCTTTTGGACATATATTTGTTCACTTCCATCTCTTTCTCCCTGGCTCCTTTGAATAAGCTGTAGAAGAATAGCTCTATGCTTGGTTCTTTCTTTAGTGCTAAGGAAAATACGGAATAGCTGAAAATTATCTGCCATGTTTGACACCCCGTTATTACTAGTTATAAAAGGACACACCTGGCATAGAAGGACATATACATTAAAATCTCTGCTTTCTGGCATTTAACTAACCGGAAATTCAGTTAACTGGAATTGCTGGCTGGCTGGATGGACATGGCAGGGGGGACAGGGGAAATCTCGCATGCGGCGGCAGCTGCCGCCACCCACCACCTTGAGCTGCTGCCACTTTGCAGACAGCCTTCTCCACAGACCTTCCTCCCCCGCTCCATGTGTAGCTGCCACCTCCTCCCCTCTGCCCCATTACGTGTTACCTGAACACCCCTGTTGGGGGGATTTCAGATAACCAGAATTTTTACATAACCGCCAGTCCTCTTGCCCCGGGAATGCCAGATAATAGAGATTTTACTGTAAGTGTTTAAATCAGTGGTATCAAATTCATTAGGCCCTGGATGAGGAGCACAGGGCCAGTCTGCAGGCTGGATTAGGCTCACGCACGATTTTTCTGCCCCAAATCCAGTGCGCAGGCCAGGCAGATCCCACAGCACTGCATGCAGCATGTGCCAGGAGCTGGTCCCACTCACTGCAAGCGGCACATGGGTCCATTAGAAACCCATAAGGCAGCATGGTGGGCTGGATGATAGGGCTTCATGGTCTTTGATACTCCTGTGTTAAATGGTTAGCACAGAAAAAAAGATACAGTTGTGTTAATGGGAAAAAGTTACAGGAGCCTTTTCAGGGGTATTATTTGAGGAGATGTTAGAAATGATTATCTTTCATCCTTCATAATTGAGTCAGAAATTTGTTTGAAGGTTAATTCTGCCACTCACTGACTCTTGTTATACAATATTATAACCTCAACTTTTCAATGTTTTACAACTGAGTTATTAAACTGACTGCATATTAGAAATTGGCATAGCATAAATTAGCTTTTTTGTTTGATCAAGTTTTGACAAAGCATTCAGCTTTTGATTTAGCATGCGGAGTAAGATACTTTAGGGATTAGTTTACCAGATTTGATCATTTAACTTCTCATTTCTGAAGTTCTTGATTATTCTGTATTTCAGAATGCCAAATATTAAGTTTACAGAATGTTTTCTACATGTGATGGAATCAATAATAAAGCAATTTTTAAAATCAACTTCTTTATCAATACGGACAGATATGCACGTTTAAAAAGATACATTATTCCTTCTTATTTACATGGTGGCCAATTAGACTGCATTTTGAGTCATAGTATCTAGGGTCAGAAGGGGCCTAAAGCAGGCCATCTAGTCTAACCCCCTGCCAGTGGCAGGAACGAGTGCCAGGGTCACAGGACCCCAGCCAAGTACCTATCTAATCTGCTCTTAAAGATGCCCAAGGTAGGATCAAGAACAACTTCCCTAGGAAGCTGATTCCACATCCTAGCCACCCTAACTGTGAAGTAGTGCCTCCTAATGTCCAACCTAAACCTGCTCTCCAGTAACT
>JAGPOW010001296.1:55256703-55292953 GCA_030014935.1 Caiman crocodilus
TCATCTGACCCCGGTGCTCTTTCCTGCCAAGGCAGGGGGTCGGACTAGATGATCTGCCCAGGTCCCTTCCGACTCTAGACACTATGATACTATGAATAATAAAATTATTGTATTCAACAAAATGCATTACTCAATATTCAGTGTAATAGACTGTGCATTCAGTAGTTGCTGGAGATTAATTCAAGGAATTAAATCTTAGTCTTTAGTTCGTCATAATGTTAATACATCATACTTCTTGGAATTGTTTTCACAGCTTTTAGATGTTGAAACCAGTGATTTATTAGAAGAGGTTTTAAGTTACCAAAACACAATCCAGTATTATGACTTTTGTCCCAGCAGTCAACTGGTAGCAGTTGCCTTCTCACACTATTCTGTTGAGGTAAGTGATCATCTTTTGTTAAGATAATGTAGATAGCTCTCCTGTGCTATAAAATGAAAAAAATATGCTGTATCAATTATTTAGTTTTGGAGAATCAGAAGTAAATTAACTATTTTCAAAAAATACACATTCAGTGTGAATTTAGTGACTTTACTTTAAACTACTTTAAAGGTGGTTCCAAAGAGGATGAGACTGTTCTCAGTGATGACGGAACGAGGAGCAACCATCTCAAGTTGCAGCAAGGGAGGTTTAAGTTGTATATTAGGAAAAACTTCTTCACTTTCTCCCAGTCAAGGTTTTGTCTACCTGGGTCTTAAAAACTTCCAAAGATGAATATCCCACAACCTCTCTGGGTAGCCTGTTGTTCCTGTGCTGTACTACCCTCCTCATGAGACTGTTTTCCCTAATATCTAACCTAAGCTACCATTGCTGCTCCTTCTGTCATCTGCCACCACTGAGAACAGTGTTAGTTCCATCTTCTGTGGAACCCCCCTTCGGTTAGTTAAAAGCTGTTACTAAATCACCACTCAGTCACCTCCTCTCCAGACTAAATGAACCAAGTTCTCAGCCTCTCATAATCATAAGTTGTGTGCCTCAGTCCTCTAACCATTTTTGTGGCTTTCTGCTGGACTCTTTACAATTACTCCAGATCCTTCCTATAGTGAGGGACCCAAATCTGGAGACAGTACTCCACATATGGCTTCACCAGCACTGAATAGAGTAGAACAATCGCTTCCCTCTGCTGGGAGTGTTCCTGCTAATGCAGCCAGCTCAGTATACCATTAGCCTTCTTCACAGCAAGAGCACACTATTGACTCATATTCAGCATATTGTTCACTGTAAGCTCCAGGTCTTTTTCTGCAGAGCTGCTGGTTCTGGTGCATGGAATTGGTCCATCCAAAATGCAACACTTTGTACTTGTCTTTGTTGAAATTCATGAGATTCCTTTTGGTCCAATCCTATAATTTGTCTAGGTCTCTCTGGATTGTAACCTTAAACTCCAGTGTATCTACTGCTACTCTACTTAGCTTGGTGTAGTCTGTGAACTTGCTCAGGGTGCATTCCATCCCATGTTGAACAAAATCAGCCCCAGGACCAACTCTTGGTGTACTGCACTTGATACTGGCTGCCAACTAAACATAAGCCATTGATTCCTACCCTTAAGCCCAATGATCCAGCCAGTTTTCTATCTACCTTATAGTCCATTCATCCAACCCATATTTCCTTAGCTTACTTGTGAGAAATGTTGTAGAAGACCATATCAAAAGTCTTGCTAAAGTCAAGGTATATTAATCACTGCACCCTTACCCCTGCATCCACAGAGCCAGTCAACTTATAGAGGACAATTACATTGGTCAGGCATGGCTTGCCCTTTCTGAATCCAAGCTAGCTGTTCCTAATCACCTTCTCTTCCAAGTGCTTAGAAATGGATTCTCTGAGGGCCTGCTGCAGGATTTTTCCAGGGGCTGAAGTGAGGTTGACCTGTCTGTAGTTCCCTGGATCCTCCTTCTTCCCTTTCTTAAAGATGGGCCCTTTTCCAAGCATCCAGGATCTTTCCTGTTCGCCATGAGTTTTCAGAGATAATGGTTATTGGCTCTATCTACAAACACATCAGCCAACTCCCTCCACACTCAGGTGCATCCTGTTTGGCCCTATGGACTTGTATGAATCCAGCTTTTCTAAATACTCCCTAATCTCTTCTTTTACCACTGCCCACCTCTTCCCCAGTAGTCTGATAGCTGACCTTGCCTGTGAAGACTGAGGTAAAAAAGACATAAAAAAGATTACTACAGCCTTTTCTGTATCATCTGTCACTAGGTTGTCTCCCCGGTTCAGGAAGGGACCTACAATTTCCCTGATCCTTCTTTTGTTGCTGACATACTTGTAGAAACCCTTCTCATTACCCTTCATATCTCTTGCTAGCTGCAACTCCATTTGTTCTCTGGCCTTCCTGATTTCATCCCTGCATGTCTGAGCAATACTCTTATAGTCTTCCCTAGTAGTTTTCCACTGCTTGCAAGCTTCCTTTTCGTGTTTTAACACATTTGAAGTGTTCCTTGCTAAGCCAAGCTGCTCTTCTGCCATACTTGAAAGTCTTCCTGCACATCAAGTGGTTCATTCCTGCACCCTCAGTAAGGTTTCTTTAAAGTACAGCCAGCTTTCCTGAACTTATCTCCCCCTCAGACTGGCTTCCCAGGGGATCCTGCCCATCAGTTCCCTGAGTGAGTCAGAGTCTGTTTTTCTGGAGTCCAGGGTCCTTATTGTCCTGCTCTCCACCCTTCCTTTCCTCAGAATCCTGAACTCAATTATCTTGTGGTTGCTGCTTCCCAAGTTAACATCCACTACTGCATGCCCCACCCATTCTTCCCTTTTCGTGAGCAGCAGGTCAAAAAGAGCATGGCTCCTAGTTGGCCACTCCAACACTTGCACCAAGAAGTTGTTCCCAGCACTCTCCAAAACTTTTGCTCTGTTGCATTTCCCTCCCAGTGGATGTCATGGTGATTTGAAGTCCCCCATGAGAACTAGGTCCTGTGATCGGGAAACTTCTGCCAGCTGTTTGAAGAAAGCTTCATCCACCTCATTGTCTCTATCTGGTGGTCCGTAGCAGACACTCACCACAATGTCACCTTTGTTGCTCTCCCCTCTGACCCTAACCCAGAGACTTTCAACGGGCCTGTCTCCAGTTTCTTACTGGATCCCTGAGCAATCAGACAGCTCTTACTTAAAAAGCAGCTCCTCCTACTCTTGTCCCCTTCCTGTTATTCCTGGACAGTTTAAAGCCATCCATGACAGTACTCCAGTCATGGTATAAAAGATTCTGTAATGCATAAATCATTACATAAAAGGTTACTTAAAAGATATGGAATATACAAGTATGCTACAGGATTTGATGATTCACACAAGTGAAAGTGGCAGTGCATGGTATCCACGCTTGTCTCAACATATTTACTAGTATAATATTTTATGTAATAGATATTTTGGTCACTTATGTATGTATGTAAATTAACACTATGGATTCATTTAGTTACAAAACATCAATATTTTTAACTAATAAATCTTTGTAGTGAATAGAGGCCATACAATAAAATACTAGTAAAAGAAAACTCATTACATTCTTGAGCACTTACTGTATGTGCTATGTGTTACGGATTTAGAATATTTGTGTGTTACAGCTAGACTCTTGCTCTCATTTTTGCTGTAGTTGTGGAATACTAAAACCAAGACCAAAGTAGCTGACTGCAGGGAACACATGAGTTGGGTTCACTGTGTGACATTTTCCCCTGATGGCTCTTTATTTCTGACATCTTCTGATGACCAGACAATAAGGGTAAGATGACATCTACTTCTTTCCTTTTATGAGGTGTGTAGCAAGTGTCTTTTTTTTTTTTTTTTTTAAGAATGTATAAAACAGTTGTGTCAAGTTTAGAGCAAGGAAAGGCACTCCAGTCTTAAATATCTAAAATCCCAGAGCTGGAGTAAGCATATGCAATAAAAAACACCATACAAAAGTTAGATGGGAATAATAATAATGGTAGTGGTAAGTCTTATGCATATTAACAGTGAATTGTAATCCTGTATGTAAAGTTAGCTTTTAAAAAAAAATTGAGATTTTAATAAATTGTTATAATTTTATTGTAAGCAGCATTGATTATGCTGCACTAATTTTATGTAGAGGGCAGGGTAGAGATGTAATTTTATAGACTAAGAGAATCAGAGATGCATAAGCATCTGATGAAGTAAGCTATTGTTCATGAAAGCTTATACAACTTTGATTCAGTTAGTCTGTCTCAGGGTGGGCAATTTTTTTGGCTGGAGGGCTGCCTAACAAGTTTGGGTGAGCTATAGAGGGCTTCATGGGTAGCCCCGCCCCTTGACAGTTGCCCCACCCCCTGCTGCCATCTTGTTGCCCTTGTTAGGGACAGAAGTCTCATTCCTAACCCCTGATCTTTGCCACCAGAAGTCCCTCCTTGCTCCCTGGAAATGCTCCCTTTGGGAGGGGAGGTTGCTATCTTAGAACCAGAAGAAAAGAATCATACTAAAAGTCAAATGCCTACTATACGTATTTTAATTGTATTACAAAAAATATTTTTGTTATGGTTTGTGTTTGCATAGTGTAGATAGAGGTGGTTGCAGAACTCAAAAATAAATTCTTAGTTTTGTATATTTTGGGTGGGGGTTTATGGTATGGTGGGGATAGGGCTGTCGGGTCGGTGGGGGGGTTGTGAGAGGGTGTGTCTGTGTGTGTGGGGGGCATAGGGTATGGTAGGGGGTAGTGTATATATGAGAGGTAGTGAAGACAGGGTGTGTGTGTGAGGAAGTGGGAAGGGTACAGGGAACCCCTCCGTGGTCCCTGCCCCCACGCCATGGTGTAGCAGCAAGTGGGACATTCAGGGCACAGGTGCCTGGCAGAGCATGGCTCTGGCCAGTGCTGCACATCACAGGGAGGGGCAAATCCTCCCCTGGGCCGGGTGTATTGCTGGTGCTCCCTGCCACTCATTCACAACCCCTGCACTCGCAGAACATGGGAGGGAGGCCCCATGTGCTGGAATCAGCTGCCTACCCTGCCAGGGCTGCACAGCACAGGAGAGAAGCTTGAGGCACTGGAGCTGGCTGCCTTCCTTGCCAGGGCTGTGCTGCAGGGGAGGGAAGCCCCAGGCATCTCCCCCTGTTGAGCGGGAAGGGCAGCCAGTTCCAGCAACTGAGACTTCTGTCCTGTGCTGCGCAGCAGCGGCAGGAAAGGTAGCCAGCTCCAGCACTGCGGCTTGCCTCCCATGCCATGTGAGTGCAGGGGCTGCGCATGAATGGCAGGGAGTGCCAGCAATACAGACTGCCCAGGGAGGCTGCACCCCTCACTGCAATGAGCATTGCTGGCCGGAGCTGCACACCACTGGGTGCCTGTGCCCTGCCTGCTGCTGCTGCCACCACCTGCCAGGGCTGCAAACCATAGGGGAAGTGTGGTGGGGATCCCTATACCTCCCATTCTCCCTCACATCGAGACACTACCCACCCAAGCTCTGTTCTGCTACCACCAGCCCCATGCTCCCATTCAGCTGCAGCCTCCCCCCACCCCACTGCTTCCCTACCGGCTGTCCAGAGCCAGCAGGAGACCAGGGAAGTGAAGCAGATCCCTGGGGGCTGCAGAAGCAGCAGCCCCGCACAGAAGCTGCATGCTTGCTGGCCCCTTCTGCCCACAAGGGTGGGAGTGAGGCAGTAGGGTTTGTTTGGGGCTGTGTGTATAAGCCAGTGTCTCACTTCCCCCCACTTCATGGGCGGAAGGACTGGGAGGGGCACAGTTTGTTGGTGTGTGCCATGGGCTGAATGAAAGTGCGTGGTGGGACAGATCCAGCCCAAAGGCCATATTTTGCCTGCCCCGGTCTATACACTGTATCTCGACCCTGCCTTCTGCCTGTCTTCAGACTGTCACAGCTGATTTTATGTACTTGCATATTTACAGGTTATTACTTGTTTAGGTTATGTAACATCAGATCATTCCATGCTTTCTTTTATTTAATCCTATAAATTCCTTTTATAAACCATAATATTCTTGAAAAGATGTAACCTTATGCCTTTTTTATCACGTTATTTTTTCCTCGCTTTTCATAATCGGTGTTTTTGATATGTTGAATTTGTATTCTTGAAACTAGTTATGTTAATAGCATGTTTAATGGCATAGCTGATATTCTCTTTTTTCTTTAATTCTAGGGTTTTTTAACTTTAAATCAGGACCTGATTAACTTTTGTATACATGGCTTTTTTAATAGAAGTGTAGAGGAGTACATTGACTGGGCAACTGGGCAGGGTGTGACAGAAAATTCAGTATTGCACTTTATTTATGGAGCTTACTGTATGAACAGTAGAGTACTTCCCATTGAACTACTAAATGAAAATCACAGAAGTATTGAAGTTGTTCTCATTGATTTTATAATTATACTTCTTAGTGGGTTCTAACTTTCAGCATGTTCTCTTTTTGACTAATAGTTTTATGTCTGTGCCTTCCTTCCAACTGTTGATACATTGTTCTCTTCAATAGATTTGGGAGACAAGTAAAGTGTGCAAGCCTCCAGAAATTGCGTTGAAAAATGAACTAGATGTTGCATTCCAGGGCGATGAAGTGATGATTTTAGCAATTCTCAATCATACATATCTACAAGTAAGTGTGTTTCTCTGTGTATTTCAGCTTCTAAACTCAGTAAAAAATAAATTACTAAAAATTTCCCTATTTAGTAATCTATTTGTTCCATTACATTGCCAAAATGATATGGCTATACACAAAGAAAACCCAATTGCCTAAATCACCAATCTACAATAGACTCCATTCCCTCTAGTTCTATCTTACTAGTTAGTTTAAATTTTTCAGTGTCTAGCATGTTTTAATCACAGTATTATCCAGGCCTGAAACATTATATGGAAGAATGTTTCAGCCATAAGGATAATCATTTAATTTGCTTTAAAATGGGACATAAGTGGTATGCTGAGAGTCCTGACATCTCTTCCTATATTGCTGAGACTAATCATCTAACTGTCAAAATGTATAGGGAGAAAAAGTTGAATAGGTTCTTCTGCCTTCCTTTTGAGTAGGATTCATTTGGCAGTCTACTAGTCAAGTCTTCAATTTTTATCTGGTTTTAATTTGGAAGATCTTAACAGGATTGTAAACTTCTTCCTTAGCTAAGAGTAACTTTAACGCTCTTTTTAACTACTAAAATAGTGTGTGTTTTTTTTAAACTCTGGTTTGTAATGAGAATAGAGTGAGGTTCTGTTTTTAATGAAACTGTCTTGAGATATTGCTTGTCTCTTCATGCTTGGTTCTTGCTTATAAAGGGCAGGGGGACAGAGTAATGGAACTGAAGTAATCTGGCATCATAGCTTCAACTTTTAGAAACATTCAGGTAACTTTCAAATTTAGGCATTGGGTTGAATGATTTGGAGAGCTGATTATTGAGTATAGAGCAGAGATATTAAACCCATCAGAGCCCATGGGCCAGATCCAACATGCAGGGGTGGTACAGTGCAGGCACCTCATGCTGCATGCACCCCAGACAGGGCCTGCATGCCTTTTGCGATGCATACTGCATGCAGTATGCGGGGCCAAGGTAGTGCTTACTGCATGCAACGTAGGCTGTTTCGGGGCACACTGCATGCAGCAGGACGGGCCAGTCTGAGAGCCACAAGCAGCACCACCGGCTAAATGATCAGGCCAGATATTTGACAGGCCTGGTGTAGAGTTTTTCTCCTCTAAATTGCAAGTTAAATTATGGCCGAAACTGGGATTGACTAGAGTTCTTGCTATTGATCTTTTCCTAATCCTCCAGCCACAGAGTTTAGAAGAGATTTGGGGAGGATGAGTGGGTATGTGTGGCAAAATGGGGTTGGCTTCTTTTTCCTTCTGCTGGTTTTCCCTTTCCTATTGCCTGTGACTGTGGCTAGTTGGATTTTGTACGTCTTCCAACCCTGTTTGAATTTTGCCTACCCCCACCCCCTCCAAAAAAAAAAAAGTCTCTAGCTTTCATTGACTGCCCTGTCTCTACTCCATAGTAGCATAATACAAGACCAGCATGTTTGGGTACAACCCAATTGCATGTTCTGCAGGGGCAAATTATCAAGGGATTTTTTTTCACCTTCCTTGCAGCATCATATAAGCACAGTTTAGTAAGCAATAGGATTTTAAAGTGCTTAGTAGAGAAGGTGAGACTTTTTTTTAAAAGCTTGCCACATCTTGCAGAAATGTCTAGGGGGATAAAAGGGCTAAGTTCCAGAGGTTCAAAATTATCAGAATTTTGCTGGTTTATCTTGTTTCATAAAGGAGCAGGATCTGGACTGTCTGTAGAATGTAGTCTCCTTTAATGATACTTTTACCTTCCTGTGCTCTGAATGAGTGGGAGTGGGTGAGAGGATTCAGAAGTAAGCAGCATTCTAGGGGGTGTAAAAGATGGTCCATCCTGAATTATTGGTTGTGTAGTTGAAAACCTGCGATTCCACACTGGAGCTGATTTGCCTGATATATTGGAGTCCAGCGTGGGAGCATAATCCACCCCTGCTCACCCCAGTATTAAATGAATAAATCTACAGTCCATTGCTTAAATTGTCCCATGTGTCAGTTGTTTGCCTGCGTGTCGTTTAAGGAATAGCTGGCAGAAGAATACATGGGTTCTTAACTTCTCTGTGGGTACCTGGACTCATAACACTTAAAAATAGCAGCTCAGTGTTGCAGCAGCCTGTAGTCTGCCCTCACTCACCAAAGAAAACTTATCATTCAACTCTGGTTATGGGTTTCTAAACTCTTCTAATAGTTTTTACAAATAAATGGCTTAAATCAGTTATTGCAAAGAGATTAATCAAGATAATCAGAAACCTTGTTGATACAGATCTAGGAAGACATCAATTCACGTATTACTGTGATTAATCTGTACCATTTTTGGAATACTCTACCTTAGTAAAGGAATACAATCTCCAGCACAATCAATAGCAAAACATACATTAAAAAAGTAAAAGATGTCATTTTTTACTTAGTGCACATATTTACTTTTGCATGTCCAAAGGAGGTCCCTGACACCTTCACTAATGTTTTTAAGACATAATTTAAAATGAATTGTTATATGTGTTTGTAAATCATTAGTTGCATACCAAAAAACACTTTCCATCATAGTTATACAAAAATCATAGTTGCAAAATCCTGCAGAGGCAAGATGTAGGTGAAAATCTACTCTAAGATCCATGTATCCATAGATGAATATACCTCTTTTTATTCATTCTTTTTATAGGTTCTAGGTTGGCAAAATACTGTTTCTGTGGCTTTGGTTGTGGAGTGTTATTGCTATATTTTTCAAGAGCTTTAAAACTCACCCAATAATTAACATTTATTGTTTTTGAAGAGCAAGTGCCTGATGCTGGGTACATAGATTTTAAAACTTGATTCTATGTTGGAATAACAGATTTGAACTCACAGTACCTATGTTTAAATATGCTTTTCTGTTATAAATGTATGCCTAATCTGTAAAGCTAGAAGTAAGCTTTTGTTATCAAAATAATTGAATAAAGACAATGGCTAGATCATCCATGTTTAAAGTACTAAAGAAATTGTTTTACAAAAATAAATTTTAACAAAATGTGTCAAATGCGGACCAAAGCTTTGAATGCTAAAAATGCTGGTACGGTGGAGAGTGCTCATACTGTAAATCAAGATGCTCACTTTTTTGTGACTAGGATGTACAAAGTTGTTATACATTTTAATAACCTTTTTTGTGTTGCAGCTAATTAATGGAAACACAGGCCATACTGTCAGTCTGACTGATGCTGAAGACTCCATTTCCTGTTGTTGCCTGACTGAAGATCTTCAATTTGCGGCATTTGGACAGAAGAATGGAACTGTAAAGGTACTATACTCTGTTTCAGAACACTACTGAGTGAATCCCTTCATAGATGTTTCTCATTCTTTTTGCTTTAAAATCTGGCTGATGTAGGAAAAACCTATTTTTGTATGCAGTTGTAGAGAAGAGAATGAAAGTTAATTGGATGCTTCTTTTTTATTTTTTTGAAACAGTACATTGTACTGTTTTTTTCAGTGCTCAAAGAAATCTTTATTCTAAAGCTCTTTATGTGGTAGGGCAACTCTTCCATTATCCACTCACAGGTGTGTGTGTGTACAAGGTCTTCATAAAGTCCTTGTGCATTTTTAAACTTTTAATAACTTAGTTTGTAGGTATGATAAAAAAAAATCTGTAAACAGCATTTTAAAGCAAATTTATTAAAGTTTTGGGACAACTAGAGTACACAATGCTAGACTTCAGCATAACCACCATCCATCATGATATAGTGCTCAATCCGATCTTCCAACTCCTTGAAAACGTTTCCCAGTTGTTCTTGAGTTACTGCATGGAGCTACAACTTATTTAAGAATAAATTTGTTATTCCTTACGAAGTCTAGCATTGTGTACTCTAGTTGTCCTAAAACCTTAATACATTTGCTTTTAAATGCCTTTTACAGATTGTTTCTAACATACCTGCAACCTAGTTATTAAAGTTTAAAAGTGTACAGTACACCTCCCCCCTCAGTTATTCTTTGATGTGGAATAAAAAGTGGAAGGAACTGCAAGTAAGGAAAGATTCTCTTGAATTGTTGCAGAACTTTTTCAGGATTACATGCACAAATACAGACAGAAGAATTATTGCCTAGGCTGAAGAACTGCAGAGAAGGGCCTGAAGGTTACAGTGGGTCATAAGCTGAATATGAGTAGAGACCTACCTAAATTGCAGTGGAAATTCACTGCACAGTGATGCCTTTAATCTTGTTCTTTTCACCATTACCTTCCTCCCTTCCCACCATGCCACTGAATGGCTGAGGGGCAAAAACCACAGCATTAATTGCCTCTCAGCCACTCAGTGGGGGGACGGGAGGCTGCTCACAGTGAAAAGAGGAAGATTAAAGGCGCTGCTGCACTGTGAACTTCTGCCACAATTTAAGTAGATCCTTAAATATGAGTTAACCATGTGCCCTTATTGTGCAAAAAAATAAAAAAGCCAACAGTGTAGTGGGTTGTATTAATTGGGGTGTCACCTGCTAATCAAGGGAAGCAATTCCTTTGCTATTTTTGGCACTGGTGAAGCCTCATCTGGAGCACACTGTCAATTTAAAGCTTCACCTTTCAAGAAAGATGTGGACAGGTTGGAAAGAGTCCAGCAGAGAGCGACCAAAATGATTAGAGGTCTGGAAAACATGACTTACGAGGAAATGCTGAAAGACCTAGGATAATTTAGTCTGGAGAAAAAAAGACTGAGGGGAGATTTGATTGTAATAGTTTTCAAATGTTTAAATGACATAAAGGAGATAGAGATTTTTTTTCTCTATGGATGTTGGGGACAGGATTAGGGACAGAATCTCCATCCCTGGAAATTTTCAAAAGCAAGTTAGGCATGTGAGTGGGATGGTTTAGTCAGGGATAATCCTAACTTGGTCAGAGGGCTGGAGTAAAAGACCTCTTGATGTCCCTTCCAACCCTACTTTCCTGTGTTCCTAATTACAGGACACTGGCCTTTTGTTCATTCACATTAAGGAAGTTAACCCTCGTTAATAGTGGAAACATTGGGGCCTCTTTGTCCCATTTCAAATGGTGGAGACATCTACTTTAAATTTAAAAAATAAATATGTATTTGTTCTTTGCAGAGCATAACATTCACAGGCCAGTCAATTTCATGTGCTGCAGTCACGGTAATAGAGCAGAAATGTGTGTAAAAGTACATGTAGGTTGTTACACATGATTTATGCACAAAGGCTTCTGACAGATGATTAGACACTTTTTATTAGCGTAGATTATCTTTTCAGTTTCCTGGAGGGTAAGGTACTTTTTATTATTTCCCATCTACTGTGAATCACCACTTTTGTATAACTCTGTGTTTTGTTGTCTTTACTTCACAGGTTTTCTTAAAAGCTTCTTTCCTTTTCATTTTTTTTAAATTCTCCATCAGTGATTTTTCTGTGTGATTTTGTTTTTGTTTTTGTTTTTATTATTGGAAAGGTTTTAGAGGTGTCAGGTGGGAGAATTTTGAAATCTAGGCATGGACACAAGACCTCTGTACAACATTGCCTGTTTACCTCTGATGGCCAGACCCTCATTTCAAGTGATGATGATCCAATTATACAGGTTTGTAAAATACTATGTATTATTGTATTGGAGCACTAAAGCGAAGTTTATTACACTGTAATGATTTAGGTTCCACAATACTCGCCCTTTTTCATACTGACCATTCTTAGTCCCCAGGTCCATTTGGATGCAGCCTCTTTTTATTTTAATGGTCTAAACTGGTATGGTCATTCCACTTAACCCCACTCCATCCTTGAAACTGCCAGGCTACATGTGGATTTAATTAATGGCATTATTAACAGGGTCTCTACACTTCTTGCCATGGAGCAACAAAAACATTATAATTTGCTTGATTTGTAGTTTTAAGAACTAAGTAAAATAGTTCAGCTGTTCTACATTTTTTTATTTGCCCAATCTAAATGTCACATTTAGAGGTGAAAACTGCTAGGGAAAGAGCCCTAGCAGTGACTAGGCAGCATAGCTGCGGGTTGCCCCGGCAGCCAATGAAGGTCAGCTGACCCAAACTGACCCAGCTCTTATAAGGCCCAGAGCAGAGGCCAGGCTGCCAGTTCCCCGCCAGCTGTCACAGAGAAAGGAGCTATCTGTATGGGCAGAGAGAGGAAGCCTGAGGCAGGGGCTGCAGCTGTGAAGTGAAGGGCTGTGGTAGGACTGAATGTTGTGTGGGCTGGCAGGCTTCTGTTTTGTCATAGCCAAAGGGCTTGTGTTTTGTTGTTATAGCCAGACGGCTTATATTTAAGTTACAGCCCAGGGGCTTGTGGTGGTGGTGTTGTTATGTATGTCCAATGGTTTGGGTGAGGCTATAAGGGGTTGGAGGAAGCCTCAGGGGAGACCCACAGTAATGTGGGGATCCCGGCGCCCGTGGGGGCACATTGTTCTTATAGGTGCCAGAGAAGGCGCGATATCCTCGTGGGGGCCCTAGCACCAGGGAGGCACAGACGAGCACCAGTGAGGGCGCAGTAGCACGGGGGTGTGTAGGCCCCAGCCCCAGAGAGGGGGCATTTGGTAGGAGACTTAGGTTGGGCACAGCAGGCCCCAGGAAGGGCCTGTGTGTGATGACCTGTCACACTGAAATATCTATTTCTTTACAGTCACTTAGGTGAACAGTTTCAACAATATTTTGAAAATAAAGACTTTTTAGACTTATCAATCAGTGCTACAGCAAAGTATTTAATTTAAAAGATATGTAGTGGGTAGACAGTAGGGATAAATAAAATTGTTCATGCTTACCAAGAGCAGAAACAAGAAAAAGTAAGTCAGCAGTTCCACTGTATGGAGCAAAAGGAAGAAACTTTTTAGTAAAACCAAAGATATTGCAGTGGCTGTGTGGTTTAGAATTGTATTTTTTGTTTGCATAATTATGATAGTTTTTACCATCTTTGATGTAAAATGGGATATCTGAATAGATGTGAGATGTGGTTATTGTAAAGAGAAAAGATTTTTTTCCAGACATGGCACTTCAGCTTCTTTAGTTAACTTAAGGATTTTTGACCTAATCCAAAGTTATCAACTCTGAAACACCTATTTCATTCTATTCAGAATGAAGTAATTGATATCAATAACATGTAAAGAAGAAAAGAATCTTCATATTTACTGCAACAATACTGGGGCTCTAAATCATGCCTTTGAATGTGAAATTTACAGTTGAATTATAAATGGAAAACTATACAAAGTTAGGAAACTTTTTAAAATAACATTTGATTAATTGTATTTGCTGAATATTAAAGAAAGCTGAGTTAGTGGGGAAAGTATAATGAATAGCTTATTTATTGAGGTAAGCTATGTTTGGGTCCAAAATTTGAGTTTGCAATGACATCTTTCAAAAGCAATAATGACAGTTAGATGGATATCCTCTAGTGGAAAAAAAAATTAAGCAGGTGTTACTGGGAAGGGCTTTTGCCTTTTCATATCTTAAGGGTCACTGTCTGCCAGATTGGCTGTTAACTTCAGTTGAATTGTGTAGCATGCTTTTGCAGCTGACCATCATTTAGTGCTCTCCCATGCTTGCTTATTAAATACATACAAATCTTCCATGGTCCATGCAGGATAAAAAGCAATGGATGTTTTCTTCTAAAGAATGCTTGTTAATCATCACCCTGTTAAAATTATGTATGAAATGTGAAGAAAGAGCCTATTTATTGTCTTAGACACTTTTTGTGTTGGCAAGCAGGTATGGAATTGGGAGTTGGAAGAATGCTTATTTCTAGAAGGTCACAATGAAACCATCAAGAATTTTAGGCTTCTGGAAAATTCACGACTTCTTTCTTGGTCATTTGATGGAACAGTTAAGGTAAATAATGTTAGTATAATAACAAGTTGAATGAAATACATTATTGCATCTTTAAATAGTAACAAAATACATGAACAAAGTTTGAGGCTCAGGGTTTAATTTTCAGAGAACTGAACTTAGATCTTGCCTATGCTAAGTGTTTATTTCCAAGTGATTCCACTCTATATCCATGCAAACCTTTGTGCAGGGGTGATGCATGAGTTACGTAGTGGCTTTCATGTGAGTAGCTTCTGCGTTGGTGGGGAAAAATTCAATTGTATATAAGGCTTAAAGAGAAGAGCATCTTTTAATCCTAGAATGAAAGTGTCTTTTAGCCAGCCCAAGAATTCTTTAAGACTCTTAAGTACCAACAAAAAATAACTTGGCTGACTTTTAATTGCATGTTGGTTTTTTTGGCATTTAGCTTATTGTGCATTTAATAGATAATTTAGCAGTGAAACTACAGATTTTTGACAACATTTTTAAAATTTATTTTTCAATTACTATTCAAACTGTTTTATCACAACTTAGAATTTAACATACCAGTAGAATACTCCACACATTAATTTTTAGATCTTGTTGCTTAACTTTATATTAGACTTGTGTTTTTTTTCTAATTGACTTGATTGAGAATTGTAAAAATAGCTGTATACTTTATATCTTTTGTAGGTGTGGAATATCGTTTGTGGGAAAATAGAAGTCAACTTTGCTTGCCATAAAGATACTGTTCTCTCTTGTGCTGTCTCTCCTGATGCCACTAAGTTTTCATCTACCTCTGTTGATAAAACTGCCAAGGTATGCTGTTACAATGTTTTAAAATATGCACAATGATGTCTGTATTCTCTGAAATGTTCATTGTAGGCTGCCTTTGTGAAGTAGCTAACAGTCACCCCAAATACCAAAAACATTTCAAATATTAAATTATATATATGAAGTGGTTACTTTTTTTAACTCTACTAGACACCTCTTTTTTTTCTTTTTAAACTGATCATGGATGTACCTTCATACAGTTGTTGACTTACATTCCCATAAGATACACACTTGTAAGTATACAGGCTTCTTGAGCATAGTGTTTTACATAATTCTGTGTATTGCTTTAAGTCTTCACACTAAAAACACTAGATAGTAGCTGGCTGGAAAGCTTTACGGATGCAACTTTAAAAATGAGTTCTACAATTAGGCACCAGCCTAAATTCCAAAAGTATTGAGTTCCAAGGTGTTGCCTTTTAAATTCAACTTGGAACGAGGTCTAAATACAGATTTACAAACTCAAGTTTAGGCTTCTGTTTCTGAAAGTTGTTGTTTTCCCTCCTTCCCCCTCGCCCAATATCAGGATTTCCATAGTGAAGGATCCAGATCTGCTTCTACGTATTTACAGATCAACAATTTGTTTGAACATTTTAAAGGCTCCTTCATGTTTTCAAAGAAAATTTATTGGCCTCCTTGTTAAAAGCACCTTCTTTGAGATTACGTCAGATCAGCCTCTTGAGTAGGCAGTTAATACATATTCCACTGTCTTAAACCAAAAACAAATCTGGAGTACATTTTCTGAGCTTATAAAAATATGTTTGAACTAATTAAGGAATGCTTTTATCTAGAATAACTTTTATTAGATTTCTGCCTAATGGGTCAATAGCTTTGAATTGTGTAACCCAAAAAGAGAGGAGGAGTTCATACTTTTCAAATACCTAGGAAATGTTCTAGGATTTAATCACTAAAGGAACAATGTCTGTTAACAATTGTATATGTGATGCTTAGAAAGGGTCTGTAGTAATATGAAAGGTGCTGCATATATTTTAAATATTAATTCCTATGTTAATATATATTTAAAGAACAGATAAAATTATAGAAGCTTTTCCATTGAATATTTTTTCCTTTGTTTTAAACATTTTATTTTTAGATATGGAGCTTCAAAAGTTCCTCCATTCTTCATGAGCTAAAGGGTCATGAAGCCTGCGTGCGGTGCTGTACTTTTTCACTTGATAACAAATTACTGGCCACTGGCGATGACAGAAGGGAAATACGGGTACTTTCTTTCTTTTACTTGTTGACATTTTCTAATAACAGATGCTGGAGTTGAAAATGCCATGGGGCTGCTTAACCCAGTTCGTGTGGCAAGCTTGAATTTGGGTAATTACATTCTGGTCAGCTAAATTCCCTGAGAAATTTTGGGGAAATTGCTAGGCCGGGGTAAATATATGGGTTCTTTTGCTATGAAGGCAGCTGTTTTGTGAGTGGTGAATATTCAGCAAAACTCAAAGTCATTGAAACACAATACAATTACAAAATCTACTTTAAAAAGGGCAGAAGATTGGCATGAATTAGGGGATTAAAAACTACAAAAAAAGAGAAAATTCAAAATAGATATGTAAATGTAGGACAGTTGTTGCATTGTTAGAAATTTTTGGTGAGGTAGGACCCTGAAATGCCCATTTTTGTAAAACTTCTTATGGTTTACCAACTAATACATTTTAGTCATTTGGGGGGGTTTTTTAGGAGATTTTCTAAACTTTGTTTTATGTATTGAGCACCAAAAGAAAGAAAACAACATACCATGACACTTCTACACCAGCTCCCAAAAACGTATTTGTCATGTAAATTCTGGATTTGTTTTTGTGGTGGTGTTGATTTATCTTGTATTTTCTAAAAGTCATGGGGTTCTATAATGAACTGGCACTCTTTTTTTTTTACTGATTAGTCTGCCAGGAGTTGCTTGTATGATTAAATGTACATTTAGTAGAAGTGAAAGATTGTTTAAAAATAACTTCTCTCAGTAGCTTTGTCACTGCAAGAATTACACTTTATTGAAAAGGTTGGATTTCTCTCATATTGAAAAATAAATTACAACAATGACCTCTAGTATTTATACTGCTAATAGTATGTCTGTCTTGTTTCCCCCAGATTTGGGATGTCTCAAGTGGTGAATTACTTCATCTCTGCTCCCCCATCACTATAGATGAAGGAGGTCTGACACATGATTACTGGGTAACAGACCTCTGTTTTTCTCCTGACAGTAAGATGCTTGTGTCTTCTGGAGGATATCTTAAGGTAAACCCAATGAAAGTGTTTTAGTCAACATGAAAGCTTTTGCAGAGCATAAGACTGCCCCATTTCCTTATGGAGTTAGTACATTTCTGGAATTTTAACTCATTTTGTAAAGTGTCTTAAAGTGTTCATTTTAAGTTTTTTAAAAAACTCTTCCAATTTTTTAATATATTTTAAATTCCAAATTTGAATATACATATGGAGCACACTATAGTTCTAAATTATTTTCTTCCCTGTAGCACTTTCTCTCTTATTTTACATCCAATTTCCTGTCAGACTTCTTTTTTTGTCATTTTCCATATTGCATCTCTGTCCAAATGCAGTTTTTTAAAATCTGAACAGAATTGCTTTTTTTCATTATTTCCTGTGTGTTATAAATCTATAAATTGGTGCATATAGTATTTAATAAACAAATAGTGCATTTGGGAGCATTTCTAACATTCTGATTCTGTATTAAAGGCAGGAAAACAAATACTAAATACATTAGTCAATAGCAGTTGTTTTCTTTATACTCCAAAGAGAATTATCAAATAATTAGACTTTTGATTTAAGAGGAAACTGATTTTTTTTTAATCACAATATTCCTACTAACAGTTTAATAGGCTCTCCTGCAGATGTATGACTTCCTGTTAATCAGGAGCCCCTTCCCTTCATTATACACTTCAGTAGGAGCTATGAAATGTGACCATTTGCTACTAGCTTGCTTTTGGGGAAGGAAGATGAAAAATGACTTACTATAATGGTAGGAGGATGCTAATTGAAAAATACTGTATGCATTGAGGTAGGAACTAGAGCAAGAAATGGCCTGTTGAACCAGACTATTTCATGGAGCCCAGGATGCTGCCTGGAAGTGGCTAGTGTTTGTGTATACTTAAGGAATAAAATGTCCTTTTAAGTAAAGGTTCTCCCAGATTGCTGCTGTTTACCGGTTGCTGTACAGTCTGCAAAACTAGGGTTTCTATGCTGTCTACCCCCCAAAGTCACTAAATGGTTTCTTCTATGTAAATGATGGATCCTTTTGTTAATTGAAGCTCTTAGCTTCAATTAAAAATAGATCTGTTCAATTTTAAATATGTTGTTTTTCAGTTTCTTTGCTCCTGTGTTTATGAAGGGGATCAATGGGTATGCCTACTTAATCTGATTTCTTCCATGAATTATTTTCATAACATCAAAGAAAATTAGGGTTTTGCAGGGGGTTGGGCAAGATGACCTCTAAGAATTCCACAACCTCTCTGGGCAGCCTGTTCAGTACTTTACCCTCCTAGTGAGAATAGTATTATCATGGGATAACAGGATGACCCAGCTGCCACTTACCTTCTAAATCTTGTTAATATTTTTGTGAACTAAGAGTTCTTATGCAAGGGTTTTGCTCAAGGGAATTTATCAGTGCTGGAGATAACAAAATCCTCCATCATTTCAGTTTTTCTTCATTTGAAGGTCTTATGCCTATAATTTCTGTTTTTTGAATGCCTGCTATTAAGAATGTCTCTTCATAAAAGCAAAATAAAAGAAAAATATTGGCATCTAGGCCTACTATGTTATACCTATGTTCTTAACTTAGTCTAATTCTATTTCTGCTAAATACATATATACTGTTCTTTTATTATAGTGGTGGAATGCAGTTACTGGAGAAGCCTTACAAACATTCTACACAAATGGAACAGATCTCCAA
Source organism: Caiman crocodilus (assembly GCA_030014935.1). Taxonomy (NCBI): domain Eukaryota; kingdom Metazoa; phylum Chordata; order Crocodylia; family Alligatoridae; genus Caiman; species Caiman crocodilus. Next base: position 55,275,666 of record JAGPOW010001296.1, read on the forward strand.
TCAATATATGTGTCCTCTAACTTCAAAATATATGTGACTGTTGATAACCTCGGTATCCTTTATGTACTACAGATGATGGAATGAATCTATTGAATGTTTGGCATGTGAAAGTTCATGCAACCAAAATGCAATTTTGAGCTGGAAATAAAATTCCACTAAATCTGCTATGAAGTGTTTTCCAATATTGCATTCATTAAATGAATTTGTGTGGGTTATATTTATGTACATTCTCAAATGAGCATATATTTAATCCTGGCTTTTGATCAGCATTATTACTACTAATGGCTTGTCCTTGAATTTTGATTTGCATCTTAAAATATGCAACTTATACTCTACGTAAAATTATATTAAGATTTATTCAAGCAGGGTGAGATGATTAATCAAGAGCAGAAGGAGATATAGTAGGACTAGAATACAGGAGAACTTCATTTTGTGCAGGTTATATAGCAAATGTTTTAAGGCCATGAGAACAGCTAACATAAAAAAAAAAATCTTTTACTATGTATGCATGACTGCTTTAACGGCTAGAGAACAGAAAGAATTGGAGACTTGGCATATATTGAAAAATGAAATTCTAACAAAGTTAGTACTGTTTGAGGAGCATGGCAATATTTGAGAGAAATCCAGTAAGGGATGTGTTTGTACAGCAGTGCTACTCTGTGCTGCTGCACAAAACCATAATGTTTTCCAGATCTGTGAAGATACAGAGCATTGTAGCAGGTGGTGAGTGTGGCCTACATGGGGGAAAGATAACCAAGTACACTTTCTTTCTCAGCAAGAACTGGTACCTGTGTTGCAGGAGATAGTCTTTATATCCTTCCTCTGAATAGATTCCTGTCAGTTAAGCTCTACATGAAATGGGTCTGAAGATTTGTGCTGAAAAATATAGGCAGTAGTAAAATGTGAGTTACTTTGCATGACAGCTCTGTGCCACAATGATATTTTATCCTGGCCTGGTCTGGGTTGTTTACAGGAGATTCTCTGCACAGAAATCTCTTCTTCCCTTCCCCAATGTATGTGATTTTTAATGTATTTCTTGATCTAGTTATAAGGTACAATATTAGAAACTTTCTACTCTAAATGCAACTTTCCTTAACCTAGGTTTTGAGAATATTTAATTAACAAAATTTCTAAGCAAACACAAGCGAGCCGTGTTCTAATCGAATGATTCTAAATCCATTAGTTAGTTTGTTCTCTATGTGTGGGTCACTTGCTCAGGTAGGAAGTAATTGTAACTTCTACAACTTGATGATAATAGCAAAATATTTTTACTGTGAATGTTTAGTATATGTTTAAGAAATGTTTGCACCAGTTAGTATTAAGTAATAAACTTCAATTTTTCAATAATTGTTCAGTTTGAATTTCAGAACAAGTTTTAAAATCATTCTTAATGTTTTTCTGTTTTAGCAAATTTTTGTTTTTCCAATCTGTAGTTTTGTATAATTAAACCCCTTTGTTAAGGCAATATTGAATACGGGTCAGATATAATTAATATATTGCTGGCCAGACAGGTGTTTTGTATTTTGCATATGTACATATAAAGCATTAAATAAAGACAACACAGGCAACTACAGCCTAATTTTTTTAACTAATCTTATCTCTTGAGTGTGGTTTTGTAGTTGTTCTTGTGGGGAAGGAAAATATGCTAAGATAGGCGCAATTGCTCATGCAAAGAGACAGAGAAAAGCAGTCCATAGCTAAATAATTTCTCTTTGTGTATTGCCATCTATATAGTTCAGCTTGACATTGCATCCCAAAAATGCTTTGCTAAGGTAAGCAACAAAGAGGGTACAGTAAGGTAAAAAGCATCTTCTATATGGTACTGCAGCTGTGCTGGCCCCTGGCAAACCATGTTACTGGGCAAGGGCTAGAGTCCTGAGCTTGTCAAGAAATTCTAGGCTTCTCCAGATCCCTCAGAGCTCTTTTCTTCTTATAATTCATGTAGCCAACAATAGCACTGTATGCAGCCCAGCATCCCAAGAGCTTAAAAGGTAGCCTTATTTCACCTTCACCTTCTGCAAACCTGGAATGGTACCTTATGGAAATTCAGTGAAGATTTCAAGAGAGTTTTAAATAGAACCAATTAGATAATGAGCTACAAAATGAATCTTTCATATTATAAGCTATAGCAGAAAATTTTTCCTTGCACGACTGGTAGTGAGAGCATGCACAGAGATAAGAAGAGCCTTGTATTGGATTTGTCAAAAGGGTGAGGGTGGGGGATAGAGTCTAGGAAGAAATGGGTATAAATCTGTGGAGGATCTTAATTTTGAACTGGATCCTGACATGAATAGGGCCACTGTAGGAGATTGAAGGAGTGAGGATGTGGCTGTCCTTTTCTGTAAGTGTAGCATTCTCCATATTCCAGGACTTGGATAGCAGAGTTATAAACCAAGAATACAAGTTGATACATATACACAGATTTGGGGCTTTGGAGTCCAGGCAGTAATGCATTTGAACAGAGATGGTGAATGGCAGACTCGCAGCTACAGCTGATACAAGTGAAGGGGAAACTGTGATGCCAGGATTGTAAATGGAGAGGCCAAGAAAAAGATGCAGGTTGAAGAAAGAACAAGAGAAAACAAAATAAACTCTATCCTGCTTTATGCAAAACAATATCCTTAAAAATATAATTATATGCATGTATTTATGCACACAAAACACCCCCCCCCCCAAAAAAAAACCTCAATGTCCTTAAATGAGAATCAATACAACTAAGACAAAGTTTTATAGCAACATTTACTTTAGGAAAAAAAATCCAGCATGGTCATCAAATTTAGCCATTCCCTTGATGCTTAGATATACTCTAATTAAACACTAAAGGAACAAAGTTTAGCCAGAAGCAATGTATTAGTTACAGCCATTATCTCATAATGCCAGATCAAGTCAAAATGCTTCTCTATAAATCAAATAATGATTTATGAATATCGCCAGTTGTTACCAAGCCTTGTCCTCAGCCACTATACTCGTCATTGATCATCAGCTTTCAGATACAGCCTTATTGTAGGTCCACTTGCCAGTTCCCCTGTCAGTTTCTGCAGAGGTTTTTGTGTAGATGCTGTCCCCGCTCACTCCTTCGCATATTTGTTCTCTAATTCTTTATTAAAGAGGTTTTATCACTCCTTATTTCTTTGAGGGGAGTGAGCCAAGTCAGCAGCATGGCAGATGGAATATAATATCCAAGTCCCTATAGCTCTCATCAGCTCTGGCTGCAGAGTTCAGCACTCCACACCCCAGTGGGTATGAGGCACAGAACACAGCACAGATGCGAAAACTAGGGAATGTAGAAAAAGGCCTTCTAGGGAGTCAGTCCTGAAAAACAAGCAACTACCCATCTTGAAGTCCAGAAAGTACCCTTGTAGTAGAAATGAAACTAGTTGCTTTGAGTTGTTTCCTGTTTTGCTTCCTTGGTACCTCTGAGTGCACAACCAAAAAGCACAGCCTGCCCACACATGTCTCCATATATGCCAAACTCAGAAATCAGATGGTGAAACTTCCCCAAGGTTACCACCCACTGCCAGTTTGGCAGCTCTGCCTCTGGCATGCTTGAGAGCACCACTTTATTTCCAGATATCCCTTATTCCTGCTTTAACTGCACATCGAAGAGCAAATCACACAAAGGAACTCTCATGGATCCAGAGGAACCTGCATCCACCTTCAGCTTCCTCAGTGCAAAATGAAGTTTATTTTCTACCTATGGGGACTTTTACCATCTTTAATTTTCCCTCAGCCTAAAGATGGGTGCGTGTGCCTGAAAGCTTGCAAAAAAAGTTCATGTTTTTGTGATTTCTCAGTTGGTCTAATAAAAGGTATCATCTCTGAACCAAGAGTTTGAGTTTTGCATTTCATTTCCAGATATGATATTTGTAGTGTTGGAGGAGCTGGGCAGGGTTATGTCTCAGCAGCACACTTGGAAGTGCTGAGGAAATGGTGCCCTTTAAGGCAGTGCGTTCCAAATTTTTCCGCAGCATTTCTCAGTCCTCTCACTCCCAACCTGCTCCCTCCCTCCACTCCCTGGTGCTCCTCCCCACCCACAGCACCCTGGCCCTGCTGGTGCCTCTCACTCCCAACCCACAAACCCCCATTCCTCCCCAGGTGCTCAGGGCAGGACCCATAACCCCATTTCTCACACCCCACCCCCAGCAGTGCCCAAGTCTCAGCTGCTACCCATGGGAGGTGGTAGGAGCTGGGCTGTGACCACAGCAGCTACCTGCACCACCATCCTCTCCCCCATACATGGCCTGACCAGAGCAGAGCCTGGGGGGCAGGGAGGATACAAGCTGCCTGCATTATGTTCAGGGCTTGCTGTCTCCTGGGAGCTCCCCATCCTGCCACCCTCCCCACTGGAGCTCCACAGCCCAGTGAGTGGACCCCAGTACAGGTGGGAGCCCTGTGACACTATGGCTGCCAAGCTGAGGTGCCCCCTGCCCACCTGGCAGCAGCAAGGGCACAACTCTATGCTGCTGCACCTCTCATTGGCCATGATAGCGCTCCCTACCCTGCCAGGTCCCACCTATTGGGCAGTGGACACAGTTCCTGCCCAGAGCTGATCTGGCCAGACTGCAGCCCTGCACCCTGCTGTGGGCACAGACACCTTGGGGCATGTATCCCCCCTCCCCCCAGCAAAAGTCATATCACCTTGGCCTGCCTGCCCCTCTCCACCATATTGTCTGTGCTCCCCCACCCCTGTAACACATAACATGTGCCCCCTCTTCCCCATCCCCATAGACTTACCTGGAGGGAGCTGCTCTTCACAACTGCTTGGCTGCCACATGAATGTGGGTATGTATATGCATGTGGCGCCCCCTGCTCCCCCCAGCCCTTTGCAGGATGGAACTCTATCAGCCTGTAAAGAGTAACCCACATTTATCACAAAACTACCTACTGATGTTGCAACCCCATTTGAGGTTGTGACCCACAGTTTGGGAGCCACTGTTTAAGGAAAAAGAGCTTGCTAACAATTTAGGCTAAGTACAGACAGTCAAAAAGCCTGAGGCTGAATCAATTCAATCTTCTCAGCTTAATCTAAGCTGCATAGATTGAACCAAGAAGCAAGTGAACAGACATTCACTTTTGATTCTGGAATGCAGCCACATATCTTTACTGCCTCAGGCCAGAAACTGGGGGGCACTAGAACAAGCCTTCCTGCTTGGCTGGAGCAGTCAATTTGGGCCAAGGCTAGCCCACCCACCCTGAGGGGAGGTGCAAAGCTTCCTGGGATGCTGGGAACTGTGAATTAACTTGACTCACAGTCAAGGGGAATCTGGGACAGAAGGCCAATAAACCAAATTCACCTAAATCTGATCTTGCATGCATTCAGGTTTATCTTAAACCAGTCTCAAGCATTTTGAAAGCAGTTTATGTACAACTGGACTTCTGGGCTAGAGAGACATTACACATGAACCAGTTTAACTGATCAGAAGCTGGTTTAAACCTGTAACAGAACAGAAACTCAGTGCACATAAACCAGTTTCAAAATGGCTGAAACTGGTTAAAATAAACCTAGTTGAATGTAGTATCAGACTTAACTGATTTTGGGTCAAACCAGTTTATGTAACTTCTGCCCCAGACCCCTTTCTGGTTCAAGTTAAATTACAGCCCCCCAACATACTTTCTATCCCTGAGCTGAGCTGTCTACTTTAGAGAGCAGGACCAGCCCTGGCCCTCTGCTCCCTGGCTGGAGCAGTGAGGGTTGGCTCACTGTCCCCTCCCCCCAAGCTAAACCCCAGATAGGGTCTGGGGCTACGGCCAGGGCTTGAACTCATTTTTCCCCAAATACAGAGCTACCCTGCTCTGCCTTGCTAAACTTACGGCAGGCTGCAACTGTGGACTACAAATTCCTGAGGCACCTGGAAGCAAGACAAGGAAGTAATGAGCATCCCTGCAGAGTCCTGCTTCTATGGTTGTGGACTGCAAATCCCAGTGACCTCAGGGGCAGCAGGAAGGGTAAGCAAATGCACAGCCCATGTTGTTTCAGTTTATAGCTTTTCAGAGGAAGAACTATTCTTGCTCAAGCTTTTATGAATGCAATACCACTACCTTCCCACCCTCCCAGGCAGAGCAGGACTGGGGCCTGACCACACCCCCTCCACTTGAGGAGGGAGTGGCAAAAAGCCTTGGAGCTTTGGTCCCTTCCCTTAGCAGCAGCTGGCAGGCTGGAAGCTATGTTCTAGCCCCCTCAGTGTCTGGCTTGAGCCACTGCAGGCATGTAGCTGCATTTCCTGAATCAAAAGTGAATGTCTATTTATTTGCTTATTGATTCAATCCTGGCAGTTTAAACTAACCTGCAAAGACTGAATCAATTCAGCCTTGGGCTTTTTTACTGCCTGTATTTAGCCCTCTTGTGTTACAGATTTGAACTGATTTCCAATCTTAATGCTTTCAGAGCAATCTGAGCCAATTCCCTCATTTCTATGAAGCAAGATTAGGGGATATGTTCCCAAAAAAGTAACAGTGCTGCCTGCCCTGTTCATCCCGGCACACTGACCTTGACAGGTGAATTCAAAGATCAGGCTGTAGGCATCTGCCAACTTCTCTAAGCTTGCATACATATACCTCCACAAAAGAAACCAGTTTTACAAATCATAGTTAAACAGTCATATAGTAAATAGATATACAAAACAAAGAGGGACTCTTGGCCAAGAGTATCCTGATTTACAGGAAACCAAGTCCAGGCAGGCTTTCTCTCAGCCCCCTCCAATGGCCATGAAAATTCAAGTAGCTTCGGGCTAACAAGTAAGCAGATATGAAATGTTGTCTGACACTCCAAGTGCCTAGTTTGCTTTCAGAAGTAGCACTAGTTTGGGGGGAAGAGCAGAATTATAAGTTGGTTTCCTCTCTGTTTTAAGATCTCAGTGCAGGTTCCCTCTTCAAAGTCTCCTGGGCAATCTTCCTAATAGTCTCCACCTTTGTCCTAGGAACAACTGGACCTCTCAGGTGAAATTCATGATAAAGTAGCAAGCAGCGTTGAGGAATCAGTCTCAAACGTAAATGTAGTCTTAGACAAGAGGAATCTATCCTGATGCAAGATACTTTGGGGAGAAAAAATGTTGCAAATCTTTGTCTTGCCTGCTGAGTCATACTGGCTGTCCATATTTCTGTTTTTGCTTTTTTTTTTTTTTTGTTTTAAAAAAAAAGCTCATTTGATTTAGAGGCTTGTCAGCCCCCTGATTTTCATTCAAGAATTTTTCAGAGCCAGCATTTTTCCTTTTGTATAAATGTGCATGTATGTAAATACATTTGCATGTATAGTTAGTATGAAAAAGTCTGTATATTTGTGTGTGTTTTGTGTTTATGTATGACAAGGGTGGCACTTAAAATTATTTCCTAGTTGGAAGTAGCTAGCTCACTACTTTTTTCCACACTGCGTTTGTGGGACATGTCATTTTGTATTAGTAGTGATGTAGTTAGTTGGATTTAAGTTTTGAGGTTTGCAGTGGTTTGGGGGGGGGTTGTTTTGTTTTGTTTTGTTTTGTTTTGTTTTCTTTCCCCATGCCATTCTTTTACAAGTGTATGTGAGAGAGAGAATAGGGGAGGGAAGAATTGCCTTTGCAATACTTTCAAACCATTTTGGAAACCTACTGTTTTGAATTTGTTGTGCCCTGCTCCAAAAAGCAGTGAAAGACTCCTTTATTTCTTGTTAAAAAGAGCACTTAACAGTGTGCTAGAGTAGTATGGCTGTAATATGCAGAACACGCTCCTTGGTCATAAATGGCTCTTCAGCTTCTCACCTGTAGCTCTTCACATAAAACTTTTTTTATAGCGGTTGTTCTTTACTGCATGTATTGGGTTTGTCCTTCCTACAAGCATGGATAATACAACATATGCTGTCTCTCTATTAATTGTGATGAGTGTTGTAGGGGTTTTGCTTTGCTTTGTGTTTTGTTTTGAACTGAAGTATTTGTCACAACTGGCCTAGGGGTTTATGTGGTGCTTTAGCTTTATGGGACTGCTCACATGGTTTATCAGACATTCAGGACTGAGTGCCATTTGTACTAAAGAGCTGTTTTCATAGTTAAGCATCCACAAGTAGATTTCCTAAATGCACCATCTGCTGTGTGTATTCTCCCTTGTCCCCACTCCTCCTCCTCCTTCCTATGTGTGTACTTGTGTCTTTCTGTCATGTTGGGCTCTTTATTCTCCACCTTCCTTCCAGTTCCTTTATAGAGGAACACAAACCCAATAATTAGTATATAGCATGGGTAAACTTGTGAAAAAAGAGGTAATTAGCCATGTTTTATCTGAAGTCATTTGGAAGGCAGGGTAGATATTCACTTTTCTAGACTAAATAACAGAGTGAGTGAGAACAAGAGTGGAAACTTTCATGATGAAGTGATCTTGGGTTCATGAAAGCTTCTGTTCTCTCACTTATTCTCTCTATATGTTTTATTTAATTAAGCTTTTGAAATCATGATGGTTAGATGGGTTCAGAACAGCTAATCCCCCATTCCAGCAGTGCATAACTATTCTATATTCAACCAGTAAGTATACTTACAGTATTTTATTACTCTTGCTTGAAATAGCCTGTTCCCTTCCACACACAGCAGTGAAGTAAAGTAGCTACTATTGCTTTTTAATAAAAAATAATTGCATAGAGAACTTTTTAAAAAGAATTTCTAGTTTCAGAGTAGACAAGTATGTGGATGCATTTGAAAGACTATTTTTAAAAATAGAAATTGCTCACTTGTAATATCTGCAGATGTTAATTATACATTCTTCTTTCTAAGTAGACTCAAAATTTTAAAAATGCTTGTGCTCAAAAACCTGCTGATTTTGAGGCAATTTCTTGCTCAGACCTTTATTTCGTTCTGAAGCACCTAGGACCTTGTTATGCATCAAGACCAGGCATCCAAAGGTGTGAGACTGTTATAATTGCTACCTTCAGAGAGACAGAATTGCAGGTAGTTTCTTTTCCCTGTGCACCTCAGAACAGTTCAAAAGTTTCATTCCTTTCGTTAAGTCACCATGAATGTTAGCTGTCATTCAGAAGTGTCATTATTGACCCATGGGAAGAAATATCAGGGAAGTACAGAGGGAGTTTGGTTCTGATTTAACCATCAGTGAGAGTCACAGCATAGGAAGGGAGTTCAGAAGTTACTAAGTGTTGAAAAGTCAACAGATGTCATGTAAAGGGAATCTTTCAGAAAAAGCATGGAAGAACTGGTATGGTTTTTAACATTATTAAGAAATTTTAAGCCGAGCACCTGTGGAAAAGAATGAACCAATTGGAACAGGGTAAGATCTACTGAGAATTCTCTAAATTGAGCAAATGCCTCCCCTGCAAGGAAACCAAAACGCTTTGCTGTTTATTGACCTCTTCCAGTACTGGTCTGGTTCTTGGTCTGTGGACTTCCCAACATAGTTTGGTAACTTCAAACTCTCTGCCCATTCATGTGACTCCATAGAGTTGACTGATGGTTACTGTAGGTCAGCAACTAAAACTATATTTTTAGATTTGTAAAACTCATACCAAAAGAAATTCCTACTATGTTAGCTGTACAATGTGTGAACTGCTCAAGAATTTTATTGTAAAGCACAAGTGGAGTGTGCATAATTTATATGGAGCCTGATCTGAGTCACTTAATGTTGGCTGAAGAATTATGAAAGCTTTTGGCTGACCTCATTGAAGCTTGGTTCCAATTATTAAAAATTAGCAAAAAAATATTTTGTGCCTATTTTAAGGTACCTATTTTTCACATAACTAATTGTAGTAATGGCCTCTGGATACTACGTGATAGCTGAGTCTTGAGCAAAAGCAAAACACTCTCGTCTTTTCCACCCACTACAAAAACAGTAAAACCGAACAAACTCATTCTCTTTTTCCTTTTTTGCTGAGGCAATTTTTACTGGTTGATAACTAAATCTTCCTACTCCTATGACTTAGCAGCTGGTTCATTTTGAAGTAATGACTTTATTGAGGCAATTCTTCAAGTAGCAATGTTTCCAAGGGTAAGTGATGTAATACAAGGCAAAATAGAAATTTGAGATGATGATAGCAACAGCGTTTTTACTATATCATGTCTGCATTACCAAGGAATGCTCGCTGGAGATGCATGTAAACTGACTATGGGCTATTGAAGCCACTGAAGGGAAAAAAGGCTTTAGCTTTTCTTAGGTCTCTACATTATCTGGTTTAGGGAATATATTAAATTCTATAACTTGAGGAAATTTCTTAATAATGTTAAAAACCATACCAGTTCTTCCATGCTCTATCTGTTGACTTCCCAACACTGCTTAGTAACTCCTGAACTCTCTTCCTATGCTGTGACTTTCACTGATGGTTAATATAGATATTTATACAACAAGCCAACAATGACAAATTTCTAACTGTCGTCTCCTTCCACATACCTGTTGAAAGGGCCTGCTTTTGGTATAGTAAACTTTTCTCTTTCCTTCTCATGGAATGGACTGGGACATGGATCATTTAAACCCAGAGATCATGGAGGTCGATGCAGCTGACAGTTCATTAAGCTTCATTCTTTGCAGCAGTGCCTCCTATGTAGGTAGTTTCTACTGACCTCTGCATCCTTTTAAACGGTGTTTCATTTTGTAGGAGGCTGTCACTGCTGCATAGGTGCTATTGCATCTGCTCATAGAGGATCTTCTCAAGCCTAGAGCTGGTCTGAAGCCTTTCTCAAAAGTGTTATGACAGTTTGAGTTTCTTCCACTTGCCTGAGAGGAAAGGAAGTATTTAATGTAAGGTTAGAAAAAAATGTTTTAAGGTGTTTGGTCATTGTGTATGGTGATGCCTTTGGTAGGGAATGTGACTCTTCCCCTGAAGTATATTCTTCCTTTTATCAAATGACTTTGATAATTTTTTTTACATAAATTAAGCTTCCAGTTCTGCAACAATAAAATACAGTGTCTTGTAGAAATTATATTCCATTTTGCATAGACTATTATTGTACGTCTTTTAATTGGGCTTTGTGATGGGACAGTATATTCGCCTGGTTATGGGAAGATTTACTGCTTAGCTAAAGAGAAACTTTTCGACAAATTATTTAGAGTGTTAAGGGAAAATGCTAGAACTATTAGCTTTGAATTCACCTCTGCAACAAGCCACCTGCAAAATTTTGATTTGCAACAAGAAGGGTAAAAGCTTAGGAACAAAGAACAGGCACATAGCAGGGTTTCAAAAGGAACTTTCTAATGAAAGGGTAGTAGCTTTTTGGGGAGAATCGGATTGAAATTGGAGGTAACCCACTGGGGAGTGTAGGTGCAGTCAGGGGGATAGTAAGGTAAAAGTATGTGATGTGTTTGAGGGCAAGGGGACTTAAAACTCCTAAGAGTTTTGATTAGATCATCAATAGTACCTAGAGGATAGCCTGCCTCTTTAGGCACATAAATCCACCATTTAACATCACCAGTATTCATTCTCAAATCTACTGCCGAACCCTAGAGATATGTGCATCGCCATGGCACTTAAATTTGCACCAGCTGGCATGCAATAAGCTACTTTAAGAGCTGATGTGACATCTGTAAATAAGCTCCTGAGAGCCATGGTTCTGGCTGAAGGCTCCAAAGTGTGATTCTTAAGATTAAGCATTCCCCTCAGGAAAATGGATGACCAAGGGAATTAGAGATTGAAGCTGGCCCTGGACAAAATAATGGAATAATAATAGAGTGGATAATTCAGGACTCCAACAAGAATTAGGGCTAAATATGTTTCTCCAAGGTATTTATTTGTCTTTGCACCGCATGACGCTTTGTTTAGGAAGCCTGCGTTATATTGCCATATAAATAAATGCATGTTAGATGAATTTTAGATCTAACTCGCCAGCAGATTTCCTGTGGGGAAATACAGATGAATGGGGCTGTTTTCTACTGGGGTCTCCCAGGGATTGTTTTTAGTTGGTTGCTAGTTAACAATTTTATCAATGAGTAAGAGAGAATGGACTTTTTTGCAGCAAAATTTGCACAATCCACAGATTAGCAGAACAAATAATGAGGACAGACCACTGTTACAGAATGAGCTAGATGGATTACTACAGGTAACTAATCAAATAGGACATGCTTTTAATACAACCAAAGACAAGATACTTGGATGCCTGGGCACCAGGAATGCAGCCATGCTTGCAGGATGGGGGTGCTATTTGGAAGCAGGCATAGGACCTACTTGTGATAACTACGTTAACATGCACCCTCATTACTATGCTGTAGCAAAAAGGATTAAAGCAATCCTTGCTTGTAAGACATGGGTATATTAAGGAATTGACCTTGCCTCTGTGTGTGGTACTGAGGCTGTCATCAGAATACTGCATCCATTCTGGGTGCCCATTCTTCAGGAAGGATAGGGAATTACTAGAGGGAATGTAAAGCAAAAACCCAAAATGATCCAGAGAGTGGTTTATAAAAGGCTTTGTGATGCAAGATTTGAGTATCTCAATGTATTTGGTGTATGGAAAATAAGGCAAAGTTGACTTAATTTCTCTGTAAGTGCCTCTAGTGACAAAGGTGTTTGATATCTAGGAGGAGGTTGATTTTGCTAACAAAGTTGTATCAAGATCCTCTGAATTGAAATTTAAATGAAGTTTTAGAATATTTTTTCCAAGCAAAGTAGTGGGAACAAAGAATCTAAATTGCTTTAAGACTGAGCTGCAAAAATTTACAGAGGGGTTGGTATTATTCACTAGCAGGGGTTTGGCTTCTTTGACTATGGAATGATGCTCCAAGAAGGATTGCTAGGAAGAGATGATCCACTTGAAGAAAGAGAAGAGCATCTTTGTAGACAGGTTTTGCTAACCTAGTGAGGAGGGCTTCAAACTAGGTTCACTGGGGAATGCAGACAAAAACCCTGAGGGAAGTGGGGGAGTGGGTGACCTGGAGGAAGTGCAAGCAGGAGTGGGCAACAAGGGAGGCATTCTCATTCTTCCTGAGAAATCGGGGCAATCAGCTAGTTGTCTTAAGTGCCTGTACACAAATGCATGGAGCCTAGGAAACAAGCAGGAAGAACTGGCAGTCCTTGCACAGCCATGAGACTATGATGTGACTAGAATAATAGAGACTTGCTGGGACAGCTGGCATGAGTGGAGCACTATCATGGATGGGAACATACTGTTCAGGAAGGACAGGCAGGGAAGAAGAGAGGAAGGAGTTGCACTGTATATAAAAGAACTGTATGATTGCTCAGAGCTCCAGTATGAATCTGGAGATGACCCTAACCCAGAGACTCTCACCAAGCCTGAGAGGAGAGAAATAAGGGTGATGTCATGGTGGGGGTCTGCTATAGACCACCAGACCAGAAGGATGAGGTGGATGAGACTTTCTTTAAACAGCTAGTGTAAGTTTCCCAACCAATAGGCTCTGGTTTTCATGGGGGGGACTTCAATCACCCTGACATATGCTGGGAGGGCAATACAGCAATGCACAGGCAATCCAGGAAGCTTTTGGAGAGCACTGGGGACAACTTCCTGGTGCAAATGCTGAAGCGGCCAACTAGAGACTTCTCTTTTTGATCTGCTATTCACAAACGGAAAAATTGGTGGGGAATGTAGTAGTGGATAGCAACTTGGGCAGCAGTGACCACAAGATGATTGAGTTCAGGATCCTGAGGAAAGGAAAATGGAGAGCAGCAGAGTAAGGACCCTGGACTTCAGAAAAGCAGACTTCACTTCCCCCAGGGAATTCATTGGCAGAATCCCCTGGGAAGCCGGACTGAGGAGGAAAGGAGTCCAGGAGAGCTGGCTGTATTTTAAAGAAACCTTAATGAGAATGCAGGAATTCTAGTAAGTATAACAGAAGATCATCTTAGCTTAGCAGGGAACTCTTCAGTAAGCTGAATCACAAAAAGGAAGCATACAAATGGGAACTTGGACAAGCATCTAGGGAGGACTATAGGAGTATTGCTTGGACATGCAGGAATGAAGTCAGGAAGGCCAAAGTGCAATTGGAGTTGCACCTGGCAAGGGATGTGAAAGGTAACAAGAAGGGTTTCTACAGGTAACCAAGAGGAGGATCAGGGAGAGTATGGGTCCCTTACTGAATGGGGGAGGCAACCTGGTGACACAGGATGCAGAAAAGGCTGAAGTGCTCAATCCCTTTTTCACCTCAGTCTTCACAGGTAAGGTCAGCTCCTGAACTACTACACCTAGCAGCATAGTTTGGGGAGGAGATTATCAGCCAACTGTGGCAAAAGAACAGGTTAGGGACTACTTAGAAAAGCTGGATATATACAAGTCCATGGGGCCAGAGGGGTTACACCTGTGGGTGCTGAGGGAGTTGGATGATGTGATTGCAGAGCCATTGGCCATCATGTTTGAAAAGTCATGGTGATTGGGAGAGGTTCTGGAGGATTGGAAAACAGCAAATATAGTGCCCATAGTTGAGAAAGGGAGGAGGATGAGGATCCAGGGAGCTACAAACTGGTCAGCCTCACCTCAGTTGCTGGAAAAGTCATGGAGCAGGTCCCCAAGGAATCTATGTACAAGCACTTGGAGGAGAACAAGGGGTTTAGGAACAGTCAGCATGAATTCACCAGGGGCAAGTCATGCCTGACCAACCTGATCACCTTCTGTGTCAAGATGACTGACTGTGGATGCAGGGAAACCAGTGGATGTGGTATACCTTTGACTTTGGCAAGGTTTTGTTATGGTCTCCCACTGCATTCTTGCAGGCAAGCTAAGGAAGTATGGATGGATGAATGGACCGTAAGGCAGATAGAAAATTGGCTGGAGCATTGGGCTCAGAGGGTAGTAATCAATGGCTAGTTGGCAGCTTGTATCAAGTGGAGTGCCCAGGGGTTGGTCCTGGGACTGGTTTTGTTCAATATCTTCTTCAACAATCTGAAAGGTGAGATGGAGTGCACCCTCAGCAAGTTTTGTGGATGACACCAACCTAGGGGGAGTAGTAGATATGCTGGAGGGTAGGGCTAGGATTCAGAAAGACCTGGACAAATTGGAGGATTGGACTAAAAGGAATCTCATGAGTTGCTGTCATGTAATAATTCATGGGTCTGAATAAAACCTCTTTAGTGCTCATAGGGCATTTGTACACAACACAGGGATTTAATTCTCTCTCAATTGAAACAGTGTGTTTTTGGTTTTGTTTTTTTTTTTTTTTAAACACCACTTCAATTTAGGGTGAGTAAACCCCCATGTTGTGTACACGCATGTCAGAGCCTGATCCTTACCTGCTTCTCCAGTGGCAGGAAGTGGAGAGCAATCTGCTGGCAGTCCCTGAGCTGTGGTGCTGCTGTCAGAGGGAAGCACCCCCTCCCCCACCCCTGGCAAGTGGCACCTGGCTTTGGCAGTCCCGGGGGAGGGGCACTGCAGCCATGGAGGGAAGCATCAGGCCTCCATGCAGCTCAGGCAGGCAGGCTCCAGGGGAGGGGGAAGAGGAGATCTGGCTTGTCACTTTTTTCCTTCTGTGGAGCCTGCCTTCCCAGGCTGCTGCTGGGCTGCCTGCACAGCCCCTGAGTCACATGGAGCCCAGTGCTTTCCTCTGCGCCTGTAGGGTAGGAAACTAAAACTCTTCAGAGGTGTTTTACTTTACAGTGCCCCAAAGTCATTTAAGGCATGTTATGCTGCTAAATGTGCCACAGCACCTGGAATTAACATGCAATGCAGCGCCGCATGTGCAAAGAGCAATGCCATTACAGTGGTTCAAAAGGCATTTTAACCTGCTTTAAACCCTCTTGAAGTGTTGTCTAGTCTCATCTAATTTGTCTTTTAAGAACCAGTTTGATTTATTTCTTCTCTTCTCCTCATGGTGTCACTATAGGACAGTGTTAGTGTTTACTGTGTGTTTCCCTATTCTAATGTATTTTGAATTTCTTCTGAGTTTTTAACTCTGAGCTTCTAATGCTTGTTTTGCTGACAGTTGCTGGTGCTGACATGTACTTTGCACCCCTAATATGTTTTCACAATGATAAAACCACACACTTTTGTCAGGTAACAATTTTTTTTTTTAATTTTATTTTATTTTTTTGGAATGGAAAAAAAAATTATAAACCTTTAAATTTGTGGTTCTCAACTTCTCTAGACTTGGGGGATCCCTTGTTAGACTGCAGGTACCTTTCCATAATGTTTGTGAATTGAGAAGCACCCCATTTCAGAAGCTAATCCATTTCTTACAATGCTTATTTTCTTGTTAGAGGGGCCTAGGCAATGGGCAGTTGCCAACAAATTCAGAAAGCCTGACCCTGCTCTTGGCTACTTATCTCCTCGTATTTCCTGCAACACCTTTCAAGGAATCCTGCAATATCCCAGAGTGCCTCAGCACCCTGGTTAAGAATCACTGCCTCAGATATACTCTTGAATCTTAATGTATAATGCTCCCAGTGATTTGAAGTATGTTTAAGTGTTAGCTCCAGGGCCATCCCTGTGGGGGGGGGGAAGGGTGGTGAATCAAGGCGATTGACCTGGGCTCTGCGCTTTGCAGGGGCCCCTCAGAGCCAGGTGGAACAGCTGCGGCAACTCTGTGCTGCCACCAGCTTTATGCCTGGCCACTAGGCACCCTCCCCTGCTGAATCTGCTGCCAGCTTCCTCGCATCTGGGGGGCAAGGCTGTGTACAGATTGATTTTGCCCTGGGCCCCACACCCTGCTCTGATTGCCTCTGGTTAGCTCTTTTTATTTTTGGGTCATCAGCATGCTTTTGCTATATTTGTACAGTCAAAAGTAGCCATTCAATTAAACCTGTGCATGTAGCATATCTCAAGTTTTATGCTTGTGATAGTCAAGTGTAGAATGTGTTAACAGTATGGCAGCATAGAGCCAGCACACGTTTGTTAAGGGCAGGTCCTGTCAGACCAACCTGGTCGCCTTCTACGACCAGGTGACCAAATCCATGGATGCGGGTGTCCCTGTGGAGGTAGTCTTTTTAGAGTTCAGGAAGGCGTTTGACATGGTCTCTCACCCCATCCTTATTAAAAAGATGGGGAGCTGTGGCATTGACCCCTACACAGTTGAGTGGGTCAGAAACTGGCTGACGGGGCGCTCCCAGAGTGCGGTAGTAGATGGGTCGTACTCGACCTGGAGAGATGTTAGTAGCGGGGTTCCCCAGGACTCAGTCCTCGGGCCTGTGCTGTTCAACATCTTCGTCGCTGACTTGGGCGAGGGGGTGGAAAGCAAGTTGTCTAAGTTTGCTGATGACACCAAACTGGGCTGAGGTGGGGACACCAGAGGAGAGGGAGAAGCTGCAGTGGGATCTGGGCCGACTGCAGGAGAGGGCGGACAGGAAATGGATGCGATTCAACGTGGACAAGTGCAGGGTGATGCATCTGGGGAGAGGCAACCCCCAGCACACATACTGGCTGGGAAGCTCCCCACTTGCTAGCACGGTGGAGGAACGG
>JAGPOW010001296.1:55298482-55336362 GCA_030014935.1 Caiman crocodilus
AACAACAAAAGGAAGAGGTTTTCCCTACCCCCCCACAGTGTGTGCAATTTACTTGTGGAACTTATTGCAAATTTAATTTAACCAGGTTCAAAAGAGGATTGGACAGATTCCTGGAGGGTGGGTGCATTGGTGGGTATTTAAACATGATAGCTGGGAGGACAACCTCCAACTACGCCTTTCTAAGCCTATGAATATAGAAGAGGGATGAACAGGCAGGGGATAGCAGTCTGGGTAGGCTCTGCATAACTACTCTTTCCTTTAATATCTCTCCCACCATGAAATACAGGAGACTGGGCTAGGTGGAAGACCTAACATCCTAAAACCTAAAATCCTGGAAGGGTTTGGACCCACATTTCACCTATACTCAGCAATATACTCTGGTGTTGAAGATGGGCCAAGAAATGCATCATGGAACTACAGTGTGTGTGAGGAGGGGGATACCCACCCCCTCCCCAACCCCCTCCCTTCCCCACACACGCACAATCATGATCTGCATCCCTAGGAAGGATGCAGAGAGAGGGGCTTGCATTCTGGCCCCTCTCTCTGCTTGTCTTGCTTTTTATCCAGTGACTGTATAATGCAAAACTATCTTTGTTATGTACTATTTTGCATGCTTGCTGTGCACTCCAGCCAGTACGTGTCACTATTCTACATGGTGTTTATCTCCTGTTGCTGCCTGATGCTTTTTGTTTAAGACTTCAGCTAAGTCTTTTCTTGGTACAATAAAGCTGTCTGTCCCTGTCTGATTTTAGTGGGATAAGCAGGCTCCTGCAATACACAGAACTGTTCATAAGGATGGGAATCTAGTGAATAGGAGGCTGCCAGTGCTTCATTCTGAACTGTAATTGTCAAGTGCTGCAAGGGAGAAGGGAACCTGCGCTGCCAAGGGAGCCCAGACCAGTGGGGATCTGTCCTGCCCACAGAATGTTCCATGTGACAGCTTTCCATGATGGGGTCCTGGGGTTACACGAAAGCTTTTGATGTGGTTGGGCCATTGTTTGAGGGTTCCTGCACCAACCAGCTCATCTTCTCTACAGGAGCCAAGTGGATTACCAGCTAACCAGAACTGCGCTATGCTTTTGACTATCATTGGGTTGCAGGCTTTTGACATTGTTTGCACATTGGTGTCTCTGGCTTGACAAGTTGTATATGGTGAGATCCTCACCTGTTAAAAGATTACTTTGTACTCCTTCATCTGAAAAAGTTACTTAGTTTCATTTCAACTAGCACAATTAAGTAATAGAACAATTGCCTTTCATGAAGAAGCACTTGCTCCTGTGTGTTAACAACTGCAATTTAGCAAGGGTAATCCAAAGGGAATTCTCCAAAAAAGTAGTCAGAAGTACACAAGAAAATAATTTCCACATCTCTAGGATGCTGTTTTAGTTGTGGTGGGAGATGCAAGACAAGCTGTTTTGACATCATTGTAAAGGTAAGAGTCACACCAAATGCACGAGTTATCAAAAGTTCAAGCGATCTAAAATAAGTCAAATAAGCAGGCTTTGTCTTTAGCTGTTACAAATGGGATTTCTGTCTCTGGAGTACTTGCAGGTACTTACAAAACTGGGCTGGATCCAAGGACTAAACACCAGGATTGGGCCCTGGGCTTCAGTACTGTCTCCTCACACTGAGATTGATCCCCAGGGCCTTGCATTGTTTCCTGACCCCACCCCAAAGTCTTGTTTTTCCAGTTTCTCCCATACCAACCTGAATGCACCCCTTGTATGGATGGTGTAGTCTTCCTACACATTTAGTGGAGGTGACTGGCTTGGCCCCATCTTTGTTCTTGGTGGCATCTTTAGAGCAAGGGTGCCTGCCCTTCCCTTTTTCAGTAATAAGGACCACCTGGTACCGAATCACTGGTAAGTAGCCATGTTCTCTAGTCAGTGAAGCTTCACCCATTAGGAGCAAGGAAACACTGAGCACAAGTGAACTCTCTCGAGTGGAGGAGCCTTTAGGGGTTTGTTCATAAAGGGCTACAGCTGTAACAGACCACAGCCTGTGAAGTAGGTTTCAGGGGATACATTGGGGAGCGGGAAGATTATTTCTTTCAAGAGTCCTAGCTTTCTGTGACTCGAATCCACTACTGGTATGACCTCTCATTCCTTCTTTACATTTTATCTGCAGGGAGGGTTGCAACCATTCATGGAACAAACCCAGCATTTACCAGTGCCCTCTTTGCACCCTCCTCTCCTGATTTCCTCTCCCTTTTATCACTGTGCTAATAGGAAGTCAGGCAGCTAGTTACCTACCAGCCCATACACTCCCAACTGCTCAAGCCTAACTGACACAAACCCCGCTACTTACCATGTCACATTGCCCATCCCCACCCATATTCAGGACTTAGCTCCTACCTTTCCTGTGACCCACTTATGCTGACCCCACATTACCCTACATAAACTTCTTAACCATTTATATTGAACACCACTAAAATGCTCTTACTGTCCCATTCCTATGTGCTAAGTATCATTCACTTATCAGCTCCTCAATTTGATAAGTTGGTACTCCCTGCCATGTAAGAGGTCAACAAGTTCCTCTGCCCCTCACCTCTAGTAACACTTTTACACATGCTCTGGTCGTGGTGGGGAGAGGCAGCACTTTAATTAATTACAGTGACTCTCAAAGCCACCCTAATTAAAGCCCTGCAGCATCTCATGCATTAGTTTTCCCACACTTCAAAATGGCAGTGTGGTGCTTGAGCTAAAGCTCACTAGATGAGCTCATTATATGAGCTTTAGTTTAAGTGCTCCTGCCACCATTTTGCAGTGCAGGGATGCTGATACATGAGATGTGGGAGGCTGCTGGAGCACAGTAATTACCACTCTCTAGCAGACTTAATCGAGACTGTTCAAACGTGCTGTAATTACAGCACATCATAGCAGCCTCTACATTTGTGAACAGGCACCCCCTGATACCAGAGGATGAGATGGTTTAACAAGCAGCAAAGTGCCTGAGCACCACTTCATTGAGGACTCTAAACTATTTGTGTGTCTCAAAACAAAAGCTACCTACAAATGACATCTGCCCATGGCTGTGTCTCGCTTGGATGCACAGGGCTAATCCAAAGCCCAGGTGGGTCACTGGGAGTCCTTTCATAGGCCATAGATAGATGTGTATTTGTAGTGCTATAAAAAAATATAGCACTATTAGGGCTGTCGCCACATCCCAAGCTCCTGGCTGGAGTGCTGCAGAGTTGCTACAAAAGAGTACTCTTGAGCCAGGGGCCTGTACTCTGCTCCCCTGGGTGCCAGAGGCCTGTACTCTGCTCCCCTGGGTCCCAGGGGCTCAGGGAGCCTGAGGAAGGGGGAAACCATTGAGCAGGCTGAGACTGGCAGCCAGCCAATCCTGCCTCTGGGGGGAGAGCTGGACTAGATGACTCCTGGAGCCTTCCAGCACTAGTTTTTTTGTGATTCAAAGATGGTGAAGGGCACACTGCCATGGTGGAAACTAGTGTTCCCTCTAAGCTACATGGTATGCATGGCTGCACATGTCACGCAGCTTAGAGGGAACATTGGTGGCAACACTGGTCTATCACTGGGGCAGCAGTGGGCCCTATTGTAGTTCATTTACCCTCCTATAGTGGCATGGGGGGGGGTGGGGGGTGGGCAAGCAGAGCTGCAGTTCTTGGCTAAGGGGCAGCACAATGTCAGCCCCACAGCAGACTCTGTACCGCTCCCTTGCCCTCCCTTCTGGAAGCTGGAGGGGGAGGAGCAGAGCACCGTGGATAAGGGGGGGCCTGAGAAATCTCTTGTAGTAGTACAGTGTGCACACATTACTGAGGTGCTACATTTTGTAGCACCACATGTAATTTCATCTACAAACATTTTTATGGCACTACAGGGGGCATGTACATTTGATACCTTTGACTCCTGTAGTGTTACAGAGATTTGTAGTGCTACAAATGTAACATCTGCCTATGGCTGCAGACTACATTGGGTAATACTTCATGTGCTGTAGCGATAACAAAATGATGTGCAAAGCGCTAGCGACTGTACAACTTTGTTTTATTTTGTGTGCTTTTATAGGATATAAATAAATGACAAAATTACAAAATTTATAACTGGAAGCCCAAGCATATTTACATAAGTATTTGTTGCAGTGAGGCTATTATTTACTGTTCTCCTATACAATTTTCCTTTTGGTACCATATTTTCAGTGAAGGTTTTCTTTTCCTTTTAATGTCAGTTTACTACATACATATCAACAGTGAATAGGCAAAATATGTACAAGAAACTATTTTGTTCAAGTAAATTGAATACCGTATTAAAAGTTTTCATTACTCCAAGCTATAATTCGGTTTTAACTAACCCATATACAGTTATCAATTTTAAACCAAGTTCAGTTTTCCATTTTTGGAATTCACCAATTGATTATTGTAGCTGAAAACCTCAGTCAGATATGAAATAATAATAATAAAAAAAACATTAAGACAACCACACAATTTATCAATATCTCTATAATGAACTCCAAAATGATTCACAATTTGACTGGATAGAACAATATACATTAAAATGTCATTTTTTTCATATAATGATATTTGTACTGTTATAATTCAGTTCTACATAAATATACATCATGGTATTATACAAATACTCCACAGACATTAAAAAAATTAAAACACTTTAAAGAAAATGTAAGTAAATTTAATTAATCAAAGGTCAAACAAATGCTTAACCTTTTTTTGTTTCATGAAAACATTATTATTATTACTTTGGAATTTTTTTCTTTTTCTTTCTTTTTTTATTTAGAAAATGTTAGTACTTTATCAACACTTCTTTCAAACAAGCTTTCTGTGACAGAAACCTTGAAAGCAAAAGCGCTAGTTTTGAATATGTTCTTTAGAACCACTGAGATTTTTAAAAATACTAGTAGCATTCATGGCTATAGCAATGTTAAACTTTGTAAACTGTATGTACGTGTAGTGCAATGACTAGTCTGCTTCCAATTCTGCTCCCATCAGATGAAGCATCCAGTGCATTGATGCCACAACTCTTAGCATTTTGCTAATGGTACAATAGCAATGGTTTAGTTAACTTTAAAATAAATAATCTTTCATAATTAATCTGACTTCCTCTCTCATAAATATTACTATGTTCTTCTATAGCATTCCTCTTCCATAAAAA
Organism: Caiman crocodilus; assembly: GCA_030014935.1. NCBI lineage: Eukaryota > Metazoa > Chordata > Crocodylia > Alligatoridae > Caiman > Caiman crocodilus. The sequence goes on from JAGPOW010001296.1 coordinate 55,303,606, forward strand.
TATGTAATACAAGACATGTTTTTTGTGCATTATTAAATCCTCTGTTTAACCATTCACAAAATTCTGATCTTTTTATCAGACCATGATAGGCTCTTATTTTTGTAGAGGACCAAAGGACACTAATGATTACATATAAAACCAGCACACACAGAAATCAGGGTACCTAATTTATTGTCATCTTTGACTTTTAGTCGATAAAGAGTAATTCTTTAGGAATCCAGTGGTTTCACAAATAGTATATTTAATCATTCTGGTTTCTATTTCAATTAAAAACTGCCAAGATTTAAATAAAAAACCAATCAAATGTCATACTCATTGGCAGTATTAATGTTAGTTTAGAGACCTCTTTAAAAAGTAGAATCCTAAAATAAGAAATCAAAGAAAGCACTGTGGCAAAGTCACAAGAGAGAACTGCATGAAAAATAGTATTTTTCTCTCTCCTCTTGTGGACTGTAATGTAAAAGTCTTCAAATAGTGTCATTCTTCTGTCAGTGCTGCAGGAAGAACATCACCAGAAATGACTATCAGCCTTTTTTTTTTTGTGTTAGTTACAAGGCCACTCTTACAGTGCAGTCTTCCTCTCTGCTGGACTGAAACATTGCCGTAAAGGAAAGGCTGTGCTGTGACTGCTTGGAGTGCAAGGCACAACAAGGAACAGAGGACAGGTTTGTATCAGAAAATTGTAGTTTCATACTTGGTATTAATGCCTCTTTTGGCTTCTTGTCCAGGTTCTACAATCCATGGTAGATTGGCAAGAGTCTTTTGTTCAGATGGATCTATCTGCTTTAAAACAAACACATACATTGACTCAGATTAGCACTTCTGGACCCAATCCCTCAAAAGGCTCTAGAATAAATCTGGTGTTTTTACAATAAAAGGTGCAGTTAAAGGTATAGGATATTGTATAGGATCAGAGCTTGCTTAAAATGAAGTTTCAGTAAAGGTGGTATCCTGAGAAGCGCTTTAACCTTTCTAATACTGAGCCAGATGACTGCATCAGTAACTAGAAAGCTTTTTTCTTCTTAAACCTTTATGTGTGAATGAACTTCCATAATCTTTTTAAAAGCATTCACTCACACACAACAAAACAACAGCTCTTTGTCATTTATGTACTTCAGAAGGGAATGTTAAATTCAACAATGTGTTGGCTCAGGGAACCTGTTTGGGATTATGGAGACAATATTGGAAAGACCGGATCTTAGAGCAGGGGAGCTTTCGAGCAGGGGTGCCTGTTGAGAGTCATAAGAAAGGAGGATAGGAGAAGGAGTTGTTTCAGACAGGAGGACAATAGGTAAAAGAGGTAGATTGCTGAGAGTTAAGTAAAATCTTTAGGGTTCAAACTTTGGATTGATCCAAACTTCTCGACTTGAGTTTTCACATACAGTCTAACAGAGGTTGGCAATGTTTTCCAGTGGGGGGCTGGAATGACTTAGTTAGGGTCAGAGGCAGCCAGGCACTAGGACCCAGCTGCCTCTGCCACTTCTTCCTGCTGAGAGTTGAGACGGGGCAGAGGTGTGGTGAAGCTGTGGGTGCTCAAGTGCTGCATGGGCAGAGCCCTCTGCTGAATGCTACTGAAGCCACAGCTCTGCGGGTCAGATCTGGCTTATGGGATACAAGTTGCCAATCCCTGGTCTAACACATCAGTTAAGGGTTTTATGGTATTACTGCTTTAATAGTTTATCTTCTGTTTAATAGTTTATCTTCTGGGAACTGGTTTTGAGTCGATCACTAAAGGTAGCAGTATTAATACTAAGGTTTCATAATAGGATCTAAATGAAACAAAGAGATTTTAGAAAGTAATACATTAAGTCAACCTTTGAGCTCTTTTACACAGTAGGAGTAAAGAGGCACTGATTTCTGGCCACTGCATTTAAAACTGCTACAATATGTAGAAGCAAAGATGAATCAAGTCAAACACTAGCATAGCAGCATCAGACATACTTGGCTAGTACTACACACATGACTTCTTGAACTTCAGGAGTCTGGTATTATGGAGTGTTTCTAAGGCCAATTCTGCACAGATCCACTTGGAGGTGATCTGTACACACACAGCATAGCTCAAACTGGGGGTCTTTGTGGATAAATATATAAGTCATCAAAAGGTGCATGCCTACATTTTCTGCTGTAAAACTGTATTTTGGTTTTGTGTACACCACCTGTTGTTTTTGGTTGTTTTTTTGGGGGGGTGGGGTTGGGGTGGGGTGTTGGGTTGTTTTGTTTTGTTTTTACTTACCACAGACTTTCGAATGCTAACCCGTGGTTTTGGAATTGGTTTGGTGGGTTTGTTTTCAAAGCTTTCTGGAAGGGTTGAAGAATGGCCTCCTTTGCGTGCTTGTAGAGCAAGCTGATAGGCAACCTCAAATGCTTGTCCTAGTGTAAGAATGATTTCATAGGCTAAATTCTGGAACAATGGAAAAACATAATTTAAAATTAGTATTGCAGTGAATTAGCATTTATGATTGTTAATTAGGGACAATTTTGCATAGTGCAGTTGTGTAAACTTTACATATATATGGTACAAGTCAGTGTTACTATATAAAGAAGTTACAAATAGATCTGATGACTTGCTTGGTCTCTCCCATCTTTAACAGATATGACATAATGCACGTGCCTCTGAGGACAATCAAAATGCAATTCTGTGATAAAGAAAGGGAGTTTCTTGCAAGGTTTAGTTTAATGACAAGACGCAGAATTATGGGAATTTGGTGAAATCACCCCTTCAGAATGTTGTCGTAGCCCTCATGGTCCAGGAAATGTCCCAGAAGCAAGGATTTTTCGGGATATCTTTTATTGGACAATCTGCTAATAACCCTTCCTGTGTTTCACAGGTAATAACTACCCCCTTGTCTAATGGTCTTCCTTTTCACTAGCCAGACTGCCTACTCTATTGCACTTCTTTTATCTTAAATTTTAATATTCCTCCAAGCAGACTGTTTGCATCTACGCAGAACCTCATCTGTGATATATAGTTCAGCCTGCACCTGCTTCCCTCAGACCTGAGGAATGCACTTGACACCTGAAAGCTTGTCCAAATGGTCTCCCAGTTGCACAGTTGGTCCAGTAAAAAATATCACAAAAAAATCCTTACCTCAGACCCTTCTTAGAACAATTTTATGCATACTGGCTTCCAGCTTGACTGACTCATCCTCCAGGTACCTCCTGTTTTGTCCCATTGTTTCTTTAACATTCCACCCCAGCTCTACTTCAAGATTGATCTCCTGACCTGTCCTTCAGAATTGGCAGTCTGAGTCATTGTTTCCCAAGTCTAGTGTCTCAGAACATCTTGAGCTGTGTGTGCTATCACAGAATAAGAAACACTTTGAGAAAATCCAAAGGAAATTGTTAAAAGCAAAACCGCCGTGCTTCATGGGTCTGCATGGTGGAAAATTGGTGCTATGGCAGTGACTGCCCTTCCTAGGGTTTGTCTCATGTTGGAACTAGACAATGCACTTGAGTGATTATTTTCTAATTTAAAACTAGGCTACCAAAAAGCCCTGGGAAAGTACTGCAGAATATTGTGTAGGATATCTATGAATCTATGAATTGTGTAGGCTACCAAGCAAGCCAGATTTGTCAAGAGTAATCATTACTGGATAGCAGAGTAACTGGAATGGTAGCAGTTCTTATTGAAAACATGAAAAATAGTTTACAACAAACACTTGCTGAAAAAGAGGTATTACCTGAACTAGAATTAAGGATTTAGGGCAAGCATATTCTTTTTTGTTTTTGATCCAGGTAGATTTAGTTCAAATCTGACCAAAACCCAAAGTGCAACTTTATGGTTTCCACTTGCAATCATGATGGTTTCCATAAAAGTCCCACATCGTTTTGATACAAAGCCATGCATATTTTCTTGAAAAATTAATGAATTCTTCAGCTAACCTTGTTTAAGTGTGCTGTTTCTACCAAAGCCTGAGAAATGCAAAATATGCCTATGAATAAAATCTGCCTTTCATTAGTTACCTTCTATAATTTTATCCTATTACTTTACGTTAAGCCATAACCTACATTCCCACAGTGGTCATGAAGGAACTCTTTCTCATGCTATAACAGCAACACACTTAAACAGTGGGGTGAAGTCAGCCCTGGTGTAAACAAAAGCACATCCACCAACTTTGGTGGAGCCGCATCTGCTGTGAAAAAGGGGACTAATTTCATGAGTTGTGAAGGTGCACCTCCTAGCATAAATTATGTGATTAATCGCAAGATGGCCCCAGATTTGCATTTGTTTAAATCACAAAACTTTCTTATGAAAAATCCAGAAAGAAGATGCTTAACTTCACCACCTGGATGTGATCACCTGCTGTGGTTGTCTCCATTGCAACAGATTTCTCATGATTTCATACCATTTACATGGAAATAGTTTTCATAAATTGACACGAGTACAGTTAACTACTTTAATTTGGAAATACTGGCCAAAATTTGATAGTGCTATGAACATAGCTTGTCAATGCAGTCCTCAACTGAAGCCTGAAGGGATCATTATGATGATTTAGTCCGACAATCTTCAATTCACGAGTCACAGAATTGAAAGCCTTGCTACAGATGTTTAGAATAACACATTTTATAGCTCAAAATGGAGGGCATGTGCTAATGTTGCAACATCACTAAGCCTTCAGAGAAATCTTGCGTTGCTGTAGTGACAGGAAGCCACTATACTGTCTCATCACATTGGATTAACTATAATGAGAGAATAACTAGATTCATAGAGAATGAACTGACTGACTAACAGGGTATAACAACAGCTGAGAAAGCAAAGAAGCTTACAGCTATGGTGCTCTGATAGTTCCTCTGACAGTTATACATACAAAGATCACTGGGACCCCCTGCACTAAACATTTGTGAGAGTGGATGGGAACATAGAATTTACCATACAGAGACCACAAGAAGGCCCTCCTGTTTGGATCTTTCCACCAATCAGGAGCTGGTGCAAATTATTTTCTTTTTGAGTTTGTTTATAAGGCATGATACAACAGCAATGACCAGCAAATATGTAATCCAGTGATTCTCACCAGGGTGCCATGGCACCCTGGGGTCCTGTGACAGCCTTTGAAGGGTACTGTTGGGAGAGAGGAGGTAAGTGAGATAAGCTTGAGTTGCTAAGTACAAGCTTTTCCTGTAGTGTTCACCAGGTTCAAATAAACCAGGCATATGTGAATGAGAAGAACTAAACTAACTTTATTTTGGGACAGTAGGCAACTTCTACAGACCTTTGGTCTCACGCTCTCTAATTTACAGCTACCATCTAACTGAGGAACCATCTCCCAAACCCCAACTCTTCTAAATGATAACTTTTATCACTACACTTCCCTACCTGATGCCCTTCATCCTTCCTAGCCTCTCTTCAAGTGGGTAAGCACTATAATAAATTCGTTTTTGAAATAGGATGCCACTGAATTCATAAGAGTTATAGAAGGATGCCTTGAATCTAAAAATATTGAGAACCATTAGGACAGTCCAGCAGTCAGACAGGCAGTGGTCATGTGACTACCGGGAGGTGGGGGAGTATGGTAAATATTTTTAGATATATCTTAGTAGATATACTGCGTTAACTGAATATGCTTAATGAAAACTGAAACATGAATATATAGATAAAGCAAATAGATGATGTATTAAGTTTCCAAAGCCTTGAAACAAAAGGAAGAATGCAACGGAGTTAAGAGATACTGGCTTTTGGTCATTTTTAAAATAAGAAAAGATATCTGCTGAAAAAATATCTATAGGAAAAATACAAAGGATTTTTCATTTGAAGTATTTTCAGGGCAGGTAGTGGTCTATGTGGTCTACTACTAAAGAGTGGGGTAGAAACTGGACAAGATTTCACTTGAGTTTCTACTGGACAGCTCCCTTGGTAAGAGTACTGGGGTAGGAGGCAGGTTTGTCCCCTGGTGGAATAACCTGGAGATTTGACACAGAGAATCAGTGGTTGCTCCAGTATCTGTGCCAGTTATCTGCCTCCACACTGTCCTTTCAGGCTTTCGGGAATAGAAATGAAGCTGCTGGAGCTACACTATTCTGTGTAGGCTTCCCCCTTCCCCTAGGGTGTCAGAAGAAGCAAATGAGTAATACTGATGCATTATGTCTATGACCTGAGAGCTTGAGGAAAATGGATTGTGTTGTTGTTTAAGTTTGAGGCATAACACATCTAGCACAGCATCTAAGCATACCAGCCTGATCCAGTTTACTTGTAGTCCGACTGTGCTATTAGCATTTATAACTGTCATGTTACATTTTCACTGATTTATACTGTGTGAAAATGTCAGTTGTTTTAAGGTGCCACAGACATTATCGCTGCTGCCTCATTGTATGTTTAAATGTTTAATGTTTTTATATTTTACTGTTTTATGCTGAAACCTCTAGGATATTTGAAACAAGAGCATGAGATTGTATATCCTTTAAGGTTTTTCAGACTTTCATATGAGGGATTTGCAAAATATTTTTTAAAATTGAGCTTTTGACCTTTTTAAAATAATGTTGATGTATAGTAGGAACTGCAGAACGGGTTCTTGTTTTTTTCTTAGAAAAATCCGTGTCGGTTTTGGTCTTTCTTGATTTTATTGGAGAAAATTCTTGGAATCCCAAGGAATTTTCCTTCAAGATCATCTTAAAAGAAGGGCTTCCATGAGGAATGTGATAAGATCTTCCATTTGTGCCAGGAACTGATCTTAATGTGTGTTGGCAAAGCCAACCAAGAAGACAGCAGACACTTACAGAATCTGATTAAATCATCCTTCTATTGCTATGTGGGATTCTTCCCATTTAGACTGTCATAATTTTTGTAGTTATTAGTTGCAGCAGAGTTTTCAAGGGCAGACAAGAACTGAATTGCTAATGCTAAAGAGCATCAAGAACTCATTTTAAGACCAAAAAAAAAAAATAAAAAAATCAGAACTACCTTAATCTACCATAAAGGAGCAGTAAAATAGAACAAATCCACTTTCCCCTTTAAGGTCACCTGAAACATCCTTCTTTTCTCCATTCCACACTGACCCTAATCCTCTTTGAACATTCAGTGCAAGAACAGAGGGAAGGAGGTTTCAGGTGCAAGTTCAGTCCTTAGCATGAATTGGAGGAGGGGGCTATTATAATTAATGCCAGTTGCCTGGTATAGGAGTTGTTACAGCAGCCAGGGAACAGCTAAGCAAAACAATATTTTGAGTGTGCACCCTGTAGTGAATTTAGGATTAAGTAGAGGATCTGCCGTGGTGGCTTTTTGGTTGCTGGAGGACCCCTTCAGACGGGAAGAAATCTTTCACTAGAACGCTGAGTCATTTAAGGCTGCTTTGTACTTCTGAACAGGCACAAAGCTGCCTTTATGAACTAATGGACTCACTTGTAAACTAATCTTTAAACCAGATTCTTTTTTGGGGGTGGAGAGTGTGAGGGGAGATATTTTTATGCAAGAACATTACTCTATAGTCATGTACTTGGGTGCATGCAGCTAGTATGTCTACAGCACTCAACTACGATTCCAGGCAGTGTTGTGCTGGGAGAAGCCATCCTTGGTCCATGTTCACTACCTCCTGCACATGAAGTGGTCAAGCCACCACGGCACAGGGTTTTGTGTGTATCTCTTTGCAGAGACCTTTCCCAGTCACCCCAAACCCTAAATAACAACTCTGTTTGTAGCTTGCATTGTACTTCACTGCATTTAATTTGAATTCTGTTCTGCAAAAGTGTTTGATAGCTTCAGGGTTTTTTTGTTTTGTTGTTTTTTGGGGAAATTTTAAGGAGACCTGAAGTTCTTTTCTTTTCTATTACTTTGTCACAGCATGCAATTTAGTTTCTGTTGTCACAATATATATACCTACATGTATAAATCGATATAAATGTTAATCTACTGACACTGTTAGATTCACATGGAAGAGCTGTCCTGGTGTGCATGGGTATGTAACTTTTCTGCAAATGTTCACAAATGTGGTATGTGGCCTACACTGTACTGTTGTAGAGGCAAAAACATCAAGTTAGCATAGGAACAAACAAGCATTTGACTTCAAACAAAATGGAACTGAGGTATATGCAAGTTGTGCACTTGTAGGTATTTTTTTTCTTGGAGGTTGCATTGGAAACGATACACCCAGAACAACAAAAACACAAAACAAAAAGAATATCTGAATAGGCAGCACCCTGATGGGAACTATGTAGCGGGAGAATACTATGTGAAGACAGTCAGGCATTAAAAGCTATTGGTACAGCTTAAAATAGCCATTATAAATGCTTGGGGCATTAAGCACAACCCCTAAGGTGAGGAAAGTGAGCAAAATGCTGAAATTACTCCTGGATCACTAGACTTCACTTGACAGGCAAAGAGACATGAATTACAGTTACTATACCGGGGATTATAAATATGTGTGTCTGCATATGATGATTAGGTTTATGGATGAAATACAATCCATGGTATCTATTCAGGAACATTGCAAAGGATTGGGAAACCAATAATGCAAGTTGATTTAATCAGTCCTAGCAGGTTCTCATCACTAATATCCCCCTCTTTAATTAATAACCCAGCAGCTTGTTGACCAAGGCCTTTCTAATTTTTAAATAGTTTTAAGTTTGGGTCTATTCCCTATCTGCATTAAAACCGTAATAGAGACAAGTGAACTAATAAAACTATATAATCAAAATGCTAAACTTCCTTCTAAATTTCTTGCAATGACTGTAATTAAATTTAAACTTTCTATATACTTTCCTGTTCAGCTAGGTTGCTCCATCTTCAGAGCTACAGAAAAAGTAACTTGCTGAGGTATATCTTAAGTAGTCCTGATCTAACTTCCTTGCATCCATTGGAGGAAGCTTCAGGAATTAAATATACAATATACTGTGTCAAAGAAGTATACACATTTGTAAGACAAACAACACAAGAGGAATTTCAGCTACTACTGTGTAATGCATATTTATTTATTTTGTACTGCAGTAGCAAGAGCTGTAGGGACTCTTGTTGGATATAAGATTTAAGAGCTGAAGGCAGGGAGAAAACATCTTTTGCTGCCACTTCTGACCTGGCCCTTGTTGCAGGCCACAAATCTCCACTTCCCTTGGAGCACCCAAGCTGCTTGTAATTCCTGTCTCCACTGATCCCCTCTCCCTAGTGGCAATGATGGGGGCAAATTCTGTAGTGAGGGTAACACAGGTACAAGAGCATAGTGCAGCTGCATGCATCTGATCTTCCCTGTGCTGCCTTTGGCAGGATCCAACCTCTTCACAGACTGGACGTGGCTTTGGGCTGAAGACTGACAACCCCTGCTGTAAGGGGTAAAGTTAAAACCCTCAAAGCTTTAAGCTGCCACTTTGGCTTCTCTCCAGAGAAATTATATAGCCACAGGACAAATTTTGAAAACTTTATAGGTTAAGGCTTGAAAAGTCACAGCTAGAACAGAATTTTCAAAGGACCCAAACCTACTTTCCTCATTCTCTAGAATTCCTGCTGGCTTCACAAAGAAAGATGCATGACGTGCAACATGAAGCAGAGGGACACTTGCACATACTTTTAACAACAACAGTGTTTCTTATTAAATCCAGTGGTATTGTTCAAAGCTGCTATAAGAAGAAAACTGACAAGGCTGTGCACGGGTCTTTGTTTGCACTGCTATGTTTCAAACCACTTGAGAAACTGTGATAACTAGTTACCATGGTGTCCTCAAGACCTCTTGAGATGTGTATGGAGCCTGGTAGTTTGGCTAATTGTGTGGTTTCTTAAATAGGGAATTCAAGTATTAATGGATAGGAGTATTTACTTTCCACAAATTAAACCAGATAAAACTTAATATGTAATTCTTCATACACATTTGGTATCTTCAGCTTTCCTATTTTGTGACTTGTAGCACTTACCATAAATAAAAAGCACACATACTTATTTTTGTGCATATAATGTACCCCAGAATATTACACACACCCATTTTTGAAGGACCCCACAACAGGAAAAAAAATCTCACATTGGAGTAGTGAGTGCCAGAGGTCTGGGGGCTGCCTGCTGGGGCCAGCCCAATCTAGCACACCAGCACCAGGGCCACAAAGCATAGTGAGACATGATTCAAAATGCTACATAGTAGGCCCCAATTTGGGATGCAGTTTTTGGGTCCAATCCTGCACATTGGCTCTGGGGCCGTGCACAGTCCTGACTTGGACTGCTCACTGGCTCTGGAGCAATGTGCTGGGTCCAAGGCTGTATGCTTGGTTGGATATGGTGCACTGAGTCTATCCATGGACCAACCTCAACTGCGGTCCTGATTCAGCATGCAGAGGGGAAGGCGGGCTCCTCCCAGGTCTAGGAACTTGGCAGCAGAGGGGCAAAGGGGGGAAGGAAAGGAGTGATAGTAGTGTTAATTGCCTTGGCTCCTAGAGCTGCAGCAATTAATGCTGCTACTGCTCCAATACTTCCCCCCCCCAAAATTTCCAGACTCATAGGGAGTCCTTTTCCTCATACATAATGTGCACCCCAACTTTCCCCAGCTAGTTTTGGGGGGAAAAGGATGAAGGTTATATGCAAGAAAATGGTAATTTCTAGAAACAAGGAGCTTGATATTGCAAGCTGTTGATTCTGTCCTCACTCAGTAAAATGGCACAGTACCAAGAATTGTTGAAAAAAGTAAAGTCCTCTTAACCCTTGCAGCCCATGGCATTAACTTGGTTAAAATGCACCAGTTTTTGTAGCCCATGGTGGAGACTGGAGTGATGCGATTAACATCATGTCTGGTCACTTGACGCTTCAACCAGATGACCACCTTCCCATTTGCAGCTGGGTCAACTGCAGGTGGCCTTTGAATTCTGGAGCTTGCAAGATGCCTTAACCACCCTACTACTGTGCCTCCAAGAGGATGTTAAGAGCACATCCTGTCCATCCCTCCACACTGAGGGGGGATAATGTGCAGTCCCACTGACTTAAACAGGATTACTTTCAAACTTTAGGTTAGCTTAAGTGCTCACTACTTTACAGGACTGAGCCCAACTTAGGCAGAGTACATCAGTTAAACAGTTTCATGTAGCATGCTGTTTTGTTTTGTTTTTTCAAAAAAGATTAATTAAGAGTCTTTCCAAATTCCCTGAAGTTTCTGTGGAAGCGACCAAGCCTGTGATAAAAGTAATTGCTTATGAGGCAGTCCCCTACATACCAAATTAAAAGAATTGTATGGTAGGGTTGTGAAGAGAGCCATTTGCCAAACCTAAAATTGGAGCTAACAGCTGAAAAACAACATGCAAGTTGTTTCAGAGGAAACATGATCTTAAAGGAGTGAAGGGAATCCTAGGGACCTCAAGGGCCATCTAATCTAACCCCTTTCACTGATGTAGGATATACTGTTTCTAAATTGTTCTAGAAAGCTGCGTATTCTGTTAGTGAGTTAATCTCAGAGAGAATTTTTGCTCTCTTAGAATGGTATCACTCCATTACCTGCCAGCCTCATTTGAAGCATTTTTCTCTGTTACACTGCATCATATTTAATTATTTTGTACTGGGAACATTTAATAATAAAAGTAATAGCCTCTATAAACTGACCACGTCAAACGCAGTGAATACATGGCAGTAGTGGTGGTTAGTCTTCAAGTCTTTAGTGATGTAGGCAAATGTTGAGAGGTCTTCAGGATCTTGTGCAGCACAAGAAATGTTGCGGATTTCATGTTCAGCAATAATATTCTGCAAAAAAACAATAAAACAAAAAAAAACCAAGACTGTTTCCCCCCACAATCATATGAGTTAAATTCAGATGCTTCTCAAAGACTGACTTTTCTTTCAGTGTTTAGGCTGTTGGTGTTTAGGCACTCTGGAAGGCTGGTGCTCGCAAGCAGCCTTCCTGAGTCCGGGTATGATGCAGAAAGATTGAATTGAATTCATGTTTGGTGGTAAAAGCTCAGAAAGATTTATTGTCACTCAGACAGTACACTGACTGGTCTGTTTAGCAGTCAGTCCAACTCAATAAAACTGCTGGGACAAAATAGTAACTCTCTGCATTAAATATGCTCCCCTACACAAAAGCAAACAATGCAGCATCCCTATTTATACCCCAAATGTCCAAGCTTGTGTGTAAAGGCATATCTAACCTTCTATCCTGTTATCTATTTCTATTTGTCTCTTTGCCAAGCTCAGACCTGGCCCCTTTGGTTTGTCCATTATCTCCATACCTGCACTCATTAATTTTCCTTTAAACCTACTGCTTCTTTCTCATACCAGCTTTTCTGCTTGTTAATGAATTTTTACATCTCTTCTTAGTTCATCCAGAGGTCACCGAAGCCTATTCTTCCCAGGTTCCTTTTTGGTGCCTTAGCTTAACTGTGGCTTAGCATTACTATGACAGTTTAGCATAACTGGAAGTCCAACATCAGCAGGAGGCAGCAACTCCCAGCATGGGTGCCAGAGCATAGCATGCAAAGGCATTTTGTTTGGCATGTGCGCCTGGGGGCAGATGGCAGGGAAGGGGCCCGGGCTGTGCTGCCACAATAAGGATTAGGGCCCTCATGGCTCCCCTGCCATCCACCCTGGCACACCAACATCTTACAAGTCAAGTCTGAGGGTGTTTTTGGTACTCTGCCCAAACCCTGTCCTATATGTTTAAAACATCCCACACTCAACTTCTTGCATTGACCACTGAATTCTGACCCCTCCACTGGCATCCCTTGGGACTCTTCAGAAAACTGCAAAATATTACATTTTTTCCTATAGTTCTGTCTGCCTTTGCAAATAAGAGGCCTGCACAATTTACACATCCTGAGACAGAGGCCTCTTTTCTGGGAAGTGGCTGTGAGAGTGACTTAATTAGACAGTATTAATATTCTGTTCCTACATTTCTAGATACCATTGTTTGTATTAATAATCAATATCTTGTACCACGGCAGCCAAAATGTAATGGCTCAAGGCACAGCATACCAGATACTTGCTGTAACTGTTTGCACATCTGACTGAATTTCTTTAAACTCATCTTCCAACTCAAATAAAAGAATAAAATTACTAACCATAGTATATAAGTTAGTCATTTCTATTAAAGTGAGAGCTAGCAGCCTATCTCAGTTTACTGCAAACAATATTGTGTAAGAAGGAGAAGAAATTAAACTGTTTATGTAAAGAGGAATACTACTTTAATAGCCAAATTAAATTATACCATACTGCATACTGAGCATATTTTGTATGCATATTATTGAGGTAGGATGGCCTGCCTGATGTATTTAAAGTTCTGAAGAAATTATGAATATTTATCTATGTAAAATACCTATATAATAACCCTTTTTTGGCTAACAGAACCAGGAAGACAAGAGAAGGAGACTGCATTACTGCTTTAGATTTAGACCCTGACTCAGCAAAGCATATGCCCAATATGATTTTCAGAATAAGGGTGGCTTTAGTTGTGTGTTTACAGGCTTTGCCCCATGTCTAGATACAGAACTGTCTTGCTCCCATGTGACATCTCCACTGCATTCAAGTTAGAGGTTGCTTCAGGCAACTCAGCAAGATCTTAGCAAAACATATAATATCGAGAGAATCAAAGTCTAGCAGCTATATAGCTAGTTTGCTGGGTTGCTAACATTTATGCAAATCAAAGGCATCTTTGGCACATCTCACTCTTTCTTGTTTATAGAGAGAGTATACCTCACTTGGTCATTTGAGTCTCTCTCATTCTGCCAAGATGCAGCCTCCCCCTCATACATACTTGGCAAGTGTTCTGAAAAGAATATTAATATCTAATTGAGGAAATAATGACTGAATAAAATCTGAATGAAAGGGCAACATTCCAGGTTTTTTGTTTCAAATTATGCAAAAGTCCAAGATAAGGACATTGTAACTGAAGACAACATAATCCTCTTAATCTTAAATTGTTACAGAATATGTTATTTCTATATAATGTACTATTCACAGAAGATCACAAAATCGGTGATTATACCTTAATGGACAATACTTTGTAAAGAGCTTTATACTTTAACAGGGGTTTAGATTGTAGCTGTGTTGGTCTAAGGACATCGGCAGACAAGGTTCCTTAGGTGAATTTGATATCTTTTATTAGACCAACCTAAGACAACACTTAGGTTGGTCTAATAAAAGATATCAAATTCACCCAAGGAACCTTGTCTGCCTGTTATACTTTAACAGTCACTTGATTTTGATATTTTAAGCAAAATACAGCAAGTCCCATCCTCCCCCTCCCCCCCCCCCTTTTTTTTGTAGTGCCTTTATTCACAGTTTGGGAACTGCTGTATTACATAAAGATTGTTATCACTTCTAAGAAGCAAGGATTTAGTTACCCACAAATAACATTTGATACATTGCCATATGATGCTATGTTAGTAATCTTTCACTTAAAGATGAAAACGAATTCAATGTAGAACTGTATGGAGGACTGCTCCCCAGACAACACTCACCTCATTTCACTTGTTGCTGTACATGTGAAAATAACCTCATTTCAGAAAATGATTTCCTAAAAACCATGCATTTCTTTATGACCCTGGCTCCAATATTGAATAAACCTACACTGAAATAGGGCTATATATAGAAAATTATAGGGTGCTGGCAGACTTTTAACTTCATAATCAAGTAAAGTTTTGTAACTTATATTTAATTTACTTTAAATACAAGTTCCAATCATAAATTCCTAGGAGCCAAATGTAACTGCTAAATTCAGTTTATATGTAGTACTCAGAGTTTCCAGTGATTATTTCTACAGTAGAAACAAATACCCTTGTGGCACAGAGTTTGCTGTTGTGGGGTGCTCGTCTCTGGCACGAGCCAAGGATATATAAGGTTCCATCTCCAGAACCTTACCAGCTCTGAAAGAAGCAAGACTGTGGCTCAGATGGTGGCTTTTAAGAACTGCAGTTATTGTAAAATAGCACCTCTTCCCCCTCCCTGAATTGTCTCAGAAACTCCATTTTTCACAAAGGCAACTTAGCAAAATTGGTTGTCCAGGAACTAGAGTTATACGTGACCGAGAGAGAAATGGGAAAAGAGATTTTCTAAATCCAGCAAGGCTAATTACAGATGGTCAAAAAGCCCAAGGCTGAATCCATTCAGCCTTTGCAGGTTAGTCTAAACTACACAGATTAAACTGACTAACAAGTGATCAGACAGTTACTTTTTACAGCCACATGCTTGCAGTGACTCAGGCCAGGCGCCAGGGGGCAATACAGCATGACTCTCTGGCATATAGCCAGCATGGGCTGCATTTCTTCCTCTTCCTGCTGCCCCTGAGGTGTCTTGGATTTGCAGTCTAAAATCACAGTAGCAGGACTCTGCAGGGTTGCTTATCACTTCCTCTTCCTATTTCCAGGTGCCTCTGGGATTTTTAGTCCACAGTCATAGCCAGCAGTAAATTTAGCAGAGCAGGGTAACTCTGTACTTGGGGGAAGAGGGGTTTAACCCCGTCATTCCTTGCCCCAGACCCCAGCTGGCCTTTGCCAGGGCAGAGATGGGGCGCAGTCCCTGCCTTCTCCTAACCTCCCCCCCTGCCCCACCAACCCTTCTCTGCTGGAGCAGACAGCCCAGCCCAGCCCAGACTGGAAAGCATGTTGGGGGACTGTGATTTAACTTGTACCAGGAAGGGGTCTGGGACAGAAGTTTCATAAACTCATCTGACCCAAACCAGTTAATTTTGATAAACCTGATTGAATGTAGTATCTTAAACCAGTTTCAGCCATTTTGACACTGGTTTATATACACTGAACTTCTCTTCTGCTACAGGTTTAAACCAATTTCTGATGACTGGAACCAGTAAATGTGTAACTTCTGTCCCTAGTCTAGGAGACTGGACTTTGACTTGGCACCATTAGCCACTGATACAGCTTTCCTGGAATGAGTTCTGAGTCCTTCTTCAACCTGAGACCCCATTTTATCATTATATCTTAAGAGTACAACATTTATTAATTGGAAATGGCTTTTCTCTTAAATGCTATGGATAGTGTGATCTATAAAATATCCTCTATGCTTGGAAGCCCTTGGCCTGAGCTACTCTATAAAACCGCTCTCCTTTCCAAAGTTTAAGCTCCTCTTAAAACTCATTTCTAATGTAACATGAACATTAAACTGACTGGCTAGGTTAAGGAATAAGAAGCGATGGCATGTAGGCCAGATCGACCAGTGTGGCATGGCTACTCAGCAGGCACAAAAAACCCAGTCAAAATTCCTACTAAACTGATCAGAAAAGCTTGGTTGATAACTGCCTTTTGTTGGACTGCATGTTAAATTTTAGTTATTATTGCCATTCACATTAATTTATGTAGGTTATCTTTTCTTGTCATTTTAGAGGTCTGCAAGGGGAGAATCCTCTATAAAATACTGATTTGGCAAATATTAATTTTGCTGAGCATCAAACTATCCCTCCTTTCAGCACAAAGTTCTCCTCATTCTCAACGTAAGCCATTGCAAAAAGGTAAAGGAAGAAACCTAAACAAAATGCAGATCTATCTGGACATGGCAGGATGAAGAAATTATGAGAATCAAATCAATTCTGGAGAAGCTGTTGTTGCAGTTCAGGAAGGCTGATTCCTAGTACCATTAAAGCTCACAATCCCCATTGTAGGTAGGAGCTTGAAAGAGGACCTACAAATAAATATCCTGCCTGTTTATGTGGCTGAAGGCTGATCTTGTATAAAACCCCAGAATTACTGTACTTATTGGGATATGGAAAAGCAACTGTGTTTTGTTTTTTGAAAGACAGAAAATATAGGCTTTCTGCTTGTTTGACATGCTGCTTTGGACAGAATATGTTGGAGGATTCTGTGGAGGGGAGAGGGAGCATTCTGCCAAGCTCTTTTTGTCATGAGCTTGCTTTTTGATAGAAGAGGGCTGGACAGAGCTCCATCCAGAACTGCCATCAGTGTCACTCTATTTGTCTATCAGAGTGGGTAATAAAAGCATTCTAGTAATTTAGAATAGGAATGACTAAAAGGGGAACTTGAAACTCAAAGCCTGGCCCCCACCCCACATGGTGCTTTTACTAGATAACCCAGCCAGTGCAGTGAGGAAAACCATTGGATAACCAAAGAGTATACATACCTTATTCGTTGCATCAATAAATTTGACTCCCTTGTAAGAGACTGATAGAACAATAGTAGGTACTTTCTTCATTTGCTCTGTAGACTTCTAAAATAAACACGAGAGAGTGTTAGAACTGTTTGTATTTCAATGGCAAGTGCAGCATTTCTAATCCCTCCTCTTCTGTAAAAAATATACATGAGTTATACAAAATGTACTTAATTTGAATATTTGACTCTCACTGTTGCGTTTTACTGTGCTTTGGGCTTTTGAAACAGCTGTCTTATAGTTATGAATCTGAAAAGAGCTTCACAGCTAGTTGAGGAGGATGAGAAAATATTACTCCCTTTTCCCAGCTCCACAGGAAAGAAAAAAGGAAATCAGTCTACCACAGAAACTTAAAAAGGAGGCAGTCATATAATCAAGGATTTCCTACAATGAATGTAGGTTTCAGCAATCTATCATTCTCTTTATGTGCTGATATGCCCCATTCATCTCGGATCCCCCTCCCCAGCCAAGCTGTACCACTTTGGTAGTTTTCCTAGAATACATAACATGAACAAACTGTGTATTTGCTGTAGGACTGGATGTGGCAGGAGTTGTTATAATCTGTTGTTTAAAAAAATAAATCACCTCCCAAAGGGTGGCTTTGTAGCTCACTGAGCTTGCTATATCTGCCAGTCCAGCACTGTACTTTGTACTGTCTTGCTCTAAGCAATTTTCTAAATGTGGCTTCTACTGGGACCACTTTACACACGAATTAAAGTACAGGGCTATCCTGCTTTGTTGATAAACATACAGTTCCTGACATCTTCTTTGTAAGCCTGTTTTATTTTTGTGTTGTTAAGGTTCCTGAATACCCATGAAAATGACAGTTAAGAAATGACCTGCCCAAGTAGAATGGACATGGTGTTTGGCTATAAACTAAGGAATTTAATCACCAGACTTCTTGGAGAAAATGTTGAAGGGTGAACAGTGTAAGTGTATTAAAAATGAAGTCGAACTTATGTCGTTCCACAGAAACTGACTTTGAATTTTAGTAAGGAAGTATGAGCAAGAACATTTTTCCATGCAACACCTGCATAAGCTAGATTATAGTCCAGCAGATGGCTGGTAAATCAGATACAGATGCTGCCCCTTTTCTACAACAGTATAACAGGGAATTACATTTTCTTGAGAAGAAAGCATAAATTCAGCTGTAGTTTAATTACGCAAGTAAGAACAGCAGAATTGGAGAGAAAACAAACAAGCAATGGCAAGAATTGAACAGAATAAATTCCATTATTGATACAATTGTATAAATTTAATAAGAAACATAAACAGCATAGATAAAAACTTGGAAAGTTTCTATCAGTATCTAGAAATAATGGTCCAAGATCATACTGCATTTCTAAAGTATTTGAATGACTAATAATCATGATCCTATTTCTCCCCGCATAGGAGCCACAAAGCCAGTAAACTGCAAATGTTCTTTGTGCAACTCTCTCTTTGCCAAGAAGCAAGAAAAAAACAAGTCTGTAACAGGGGGAGATCTGGATTATGGACCCTGCTCTTAATACTATTTCTGCATGTTGCCTTAGTCACTGGATAAAATTATATAAACAGCACTGGGAATGGGGGCTAGAACCTTCCCTCCCAAGTGAGTGCTCTCTTCACCAAGGAACAGAGTCAGGTGCTATCATGCATGCTGCCCTGGCTCCTTCTGATTTTTGCATTCCTTTCTGCATGGTAGCCTAGATTCAGCAGACAAGAGGGTGCTTTCAACTGCTTCTAGCCCATGGTAGTTAGGGCAGTTTCCTGGGAAGCGGGAAATGTGGATCCAATTGCTCTCTGAGTAAGTGGCCAGAACTTGGAGCTGTATAACTCAGGTCTGCAACTTCTTTGGAAAGTATCCTAACTGCTAGGCTAGAGGGCAAAATGTGGATGGGTCAACCTCCTTCTGTTGGGCAACCTGGATAGAACAGGATCATAATCCTGAGGTGAGCTGCACAGTTCTAAGGGTAGTGGCAGCAAAGTCTTAGATGTCTCAGAGGCAGAACAGAATATGGATCAATACATCTGGAAAATAAGTAGGGTTGACAGTGGATAGTATGAGGTTGAAGGAGGGAGCCAGTGATTAGATCTTCTTTCTAATTGCATCTTGCTTCCTCAGGAACCAAACAGGACTATACATTTGTGCTAGCCAAACAAAATCTAAAACCATATATCAAGGCTAAGGTTAACTGTCTCTGATGATCTATTTTAAAGTTAACTCTCTCTTAATGTATTTATAAGAGAATGCTGTATCTCTTAGTAACAACTTGTGGCAGACTTAATAGGGAAATCAGGTGCCATTTTATATGGATAAAAATAATGTTAACAAGAGCTAGATTTTTTTTCATTAATGAAAGCTTCTGGAGAATGAAAAAAAATCTGTGTCAAGACAGTAATTCCAGCTGCGTGTGTGTGTGTGCGCACACATGTACACGCACGCACGCACACACACACACATTGTGATGGAGAGAATGCGTGCCTGTCAATGGCATGTGTTTGAATAAATTTAAAATTGAGTTTTATAGCAAACTTATATGACAATTCACAAAAAGCATAGCAGTGAATGTGTGAAATCTCTGGTATCTCCATCAGACCAGCAACCAACACACTTAGCAGACACTGAGTTGCAGACAAAATATTCACAAACATGACAATACAGATTGAATGATCTATCATGCAACCCAATAGTCACCTAGCTTTTGTCCTTTTCTTTCTATCCCAACAGCTAACTTTCATTTGGAATGCCTTTGTCTCCCATCCTGATTACTGAAATTTCCTCTTCTTTAGTCTCCCTAACAATAATATCCACCCCCTTTTCTACCCACACAAAATCAGGCAACTAAGTTCTTTGCTCATTCATCCAATTGTGTCATCTTTGCTTTGAATTCCTTTGCAGGTTTCCCTTCCTTGCCCATATCAAATTCAAACTTCCTGTCCTTGCCATAGCACATCTGCATAGCTCTGCCCACTTTATTTATCCATCCTAGCTGTTTCTTTCACTTCTGTCTCCTTGCTCTGTCATTGATACCAATTTTGACACAACATTAGTCTATCTTGCACATGCATCCCCCACTCCAGCCCCCCCGCTCAATGTGCCTTGAACTCCCCCTTCCTAATCTGCTTTATAAACCTCTGTCCTGGCTGCATTCAATTTTCTCCAAACACTATTTTAAACTACGTAACTTAGGTGATCTGATATAACCAGGGCTAAACTATATTTTTAAAACAACAGCAACACAGGCCGGTCTACATGAGATGCTGACTGTGCAGTCTTTTAGTACTTGTATAAACAAATATGATGGCTCATAGGGATATTCAGTCACAAGTGCTGGGCATTTGCTCTGGGTAACGGTGGAAAAATATACAGTGCATAAGGAGGACTTACTGTACATCAGTTGATCTCTGGTAACTGTTTTATGGGTCTGCTCTAGCCCATTCTAAGTGGAACCTAAACTAGGACAGTTTACTTGTGAATGAAACAATGGCTAAGTTATCCTAGTTTAGCTTCTACTTACCAGAGATGAATATCTTCAGGGACCATTTGTGATTTGCCATGTGTTGTCTGCCAGGTGATTACTGTCTCCACGGAAATGAGCCAACATGGTTATGCCATGTTACCGGTACTGCAATCAAAACTGAATAGCCTCTAGGCCAGAAGAGGGCAATTATTTCAGCTGGT
This sequence comes from Caiman crocodilus, assembly GCA_030014935.1. Lineage (NCBI taxonomy): Eukaryota > Metazoa > Chordata > Crocodylia > Alligatoridae > Caiman > Caiman crocodilus. Next base: position 55,324,266 of record JAGPOW010001296.1, read on the forward strand.
GGGAATTAGAGTGAACTGTCGAGGGTCACTCGTACAAAATCTTTCAGATGATATCATTTTAAGAAGTTATAAATAAAAAAACAAACGAAACTAAAAATCAAATATCTATAACATTTCAATTTTGTTTAAAAAGAAGTCATCCTTGTTTATGTTTTGAGTAGCATACTTAGAGGTGATTGTACAATAGCTCAAATAAAGTCTTACTCTTGTATATTGGGGGGGGGGGTTGGTTATGTGGGAGTGGATGCTTCCAGATTGTTTACTATCTGTCATGATTTTCACTATGGAGTTTCAAAGGACAGGTAAGAAGGTGAGTCTGCACACTTAGATGGTAAGTCCCACATCTTTCAGGGGTCCAGTCTCTTTCATTTGTAGATACACCAGGTAGGTTTCCACACTTGTCTGTAATGTGTCCATGAGCAAGACATTTGTCAGGGAGAGCATGCTGCCTCCTCTCCTTGGGATTTTCAGGTTCAAGATATCAGACTGACTCTGTAACATTATCACATTATATTGCAACCTTCCTGTCTGCTCAGTGTCTCAATGGGAAGCAGATGAAATTCAGGGCAGCTCACAGGTCAACTCCTAAAAAATGACATCATACATGAACACCAGTACATGGCCTTATACTCCATGGCCAATCTGTACTGTAAGAGTACCCTGCTTCTTGGGTTGTTTCTGTTTTCTTTTAATGCAACATCTACCATAAAATGCATTCATAATCCCAGGAGCAGGGGCTAGAGCCCAGGACTTCCTCTCCCAGATGAGTGACCTATTAGGCTACCAAGTCACAGTCCCTCTTGCTTGCTCCCTTTTAACCCCATGAATCATTAATCCTTGGATGCACAGTAACCCCACTATCATAAGAAGTTATGGCACTCTCTTGGATAAGGCCTTTGACCAGCAGCCATTATAGAAAAGATGAGCACCTTTCCTCCTATGACAACAGCACAAAATTGGCTCAGGGTATTGAGCTTTGTATAGGATTTAATGTCATGCAGGCATTAACCTAACATATTTGGCTGTTTCGGCTGTTTCAGCTGTTTCAATTTAGGTAGTTTCACAAAAAGTCTCATTTGGATGTTTTGCATACCAATCTAGAAAAGACCCAGTGTGTAAAAATCCTATTGTCTCCAACATTGCCTTTGAATCTTTTAGTGAATGTTCTTCAGTTGAAGGACTCCTTCCATTTATGTGTGGGAAGAAAGGCCAGGGTCTGTCAGTGTCATCTAGCTAGCTCAAGTATGTCCTTGTTCATGGGAAAAACAATTCTAGGCTGAAGTTATGCCACGAATATCAAAAAGCATGAGGGATGTACCTCTATTTCTGTGTCACTGTCCATGTTGTTTGCAATTCAGGATAGGAGATCCTGGAATGCCTTGAAACTGTTAGCTTATGGGGTATGAAATGATATCACTCCCTCATCAGGCAAAGATGATGAGATCAGGTTTGCTGCTGACAGTCTCCTATCTCCAGCATCTGGGATCCAATGTCAGAGTGATGCTGGAAGAACTGTCTAGTGATGTTGTTAAAGGATGGTATCATCTTGTTTTCTTCCTAAGCACATGAGGAGGACCTTAGGGAATCATGAGGCTACTGAGGCAAGGCAGCATGCCATAAGGGTACTGGATCAGTTGGGGGTGGATGATAGCCTCAAAGCAAAGCTCTTAGTGATAAAACGTGAGTTTTAAGGAATAGACATTCTTACTCACTGCTAGGGAGAAGGAATAAGCTGATGGCAGACAAGCAGAACTCTTGAAACTGGTGCTCTGGCCTATGTTTTTGTTCTGATATCAGTCACTGCCCTGGAGCACAGGATATTTTTGGAGGGGATCTTGATGTTTTTGTGAAGCTTGGCTTCTGATTGGCTTTGTCACTGGTACCGAGAACAGTACTGGAATGCCTTTGTCCAATTTTTCTCCCATGATTTGAGGACACTAGTCTTGAAGAAAAAATATCTTATGTCTTTCTTATGGTGCTTCTTCTTTCTCATGGTGCTTTGAGCTGTATTTAGGTCTCATGTGACACTTCTTCTTGGAGTCACCCTTCTGTATTAGGAACATAAATGTTAGCTCCATTGTTAAGGCTCCTGATGCCAAGGTAGTAAGCAAAGTTACTGGTGCCTCTTGGATGATGTCCTATCCAATGACTTTCTTTTGCTGCCCTGTTTCAGGGTATGGTATCTCTTTGGAGAAATAATGATTGATGCAGGTTTCCATTTCTGTTGTCAAGACCTTTGCATCCACCTGTATTGCTCAAGCAGCAGTTACTTGAGTCCAGCATCCTCAGACTAGTAAATCCTGGAAGAAAATAGTCTGTACTCCAAACATTTATCCAGGATGTAGCTTTTTCCAAGGCAGAAGAGATGCTGATGTATCTCTTAGTGAGTGGGATGATTCTATCATGGGGTGAGGAAGCTTTGAATCCTTGCTGCTTAGAGTCTGCCATGGTGGTTGGCACACAGCAGCTCTCCCCAATGCCCAAAGGATTGGAATTCAATTCCAATTTAAGAAATGTAGGGACAGACAAAGAGTGAATCAAACTTTACTTAGCAATTCAATACAAAAGGTGATTTTGAAGCTATGAAGTAGCAAGATGGATATTCACAGAGTTCCATCTTGCTACTATGGGTGGTAAATGAGAACTGATGAGAAGTTCCTTCAGGATGCAAACAGAAGTGACATGTCACGTAATCATCAGCCCCTTAAAAGTGCTCTACAGACGTGCACTTACAGAAGTGCATGGCTGCACAATGCTTTTAAAGTGCCTGATCATGTGACAATATGAACCCTCATTTAATGAGGGTTCAGATGAAAGTGCTCCAAAGTGGAGCACCTTCATTAATACCTGTCAGCATGCACCAGGAACAGGGCTGGGTTGATAGTCCAGCCCCGCCCCCAATGTTGTCTTCAGAATGGGAGGGAGGAGAAGTGAGTGTTGGGAGTTCCATCTGGGGTGTGCCCAGCCTGCACTGGAGAGTGGGGTGGGTGGACTGGAGAGCCACCTTCCACCTGCAAAGCTCCATGAGTTACAGCAAGGAGCTGCACATCTGTCAGATACAAAGAGGTATACAATGAGGTATAGAGTACATGTGCATCCTTAATGGGCACTGTTATTTGAAAGACTCTAATCTATCACATACAAGGTGCATCTGCCCCTAGAATAGGATTTGCACTGACGCATGCTCATATGATCATTCTCCATCAGGACTACTTGTATGTGCTGTACTCCTTTTCCCTGCCTACCCTACCCTTCATCTGTTCATCTCTTTGGAGCAGAGACTGCTGCTTTTAGGTTTACCCACCACAAAGTACATTTGGGCATCCATGGAAACAGCCTAACTGCAACTGTAAAAACAATAAATAGGATTCAGCAGTAATAACTGGTTGTCAGTCATTATAAATATAGTTTCCATAATGTTTGCTAAGATGCAGAGACAACTGATTACAAGCCATGCTGGTATATGACGTTTCCCATACCTCACTTGTATATTATTGCTCCGCAATATACTATATCTCAGTGCTCATTAAGGTAGGCTGTGTTCAAGGGTACAAGTAGATTAATAGCATCATAGTAAAGCAGGACTGGGTTCTCGTCACACCCACTTCTCAGGATCATCCTTATCAAGCCATCCTATAGAAATGTTTGTCTTTCCAAGGTACAAGTGGCAAACTTGTACAAAAGGATGGGCTGAATTAATATGGCTTGGCTGTAAAGGTGGCTCACTGCTTGTGATCAGTCTGCTTCCCTTGCAGCTTCCCTACCACCACACTAAATGTTGCCTTGACTTGGCATTCTTCCTATCTGAGGAACACTCTCATGCCCCCCGGCTACCACCACCACTCACGTCCAACACTGAGTGCTGCTGCTGGAGACAGCAACTGGCTATGTAAAATGGTAGATTCTACGGTGCAAACAGTGATGGTCGCAATATAGCAGTGCAGCGTCCCTGGGTGCCTCCATTCTGGTAACTTCCTCAACACATACCACCAATTCCCCCTGCTGTAAAAAGCTGCCACGTTAGTTATCCTTGTCCTGCTGATCAATATTGTAGGCCAGATCTGGCTGGGGCCATAGGTTGCAAATGCTTGGTCTAACCTATTCTTAAAACTGCATAAGCATCCCTCATCTGCAACTACCAGGCCCACCACTTGAGAACACCAAGAACAGCCTAACTTGCCATAGGTAAAGCAAGGGAATGAAGGCATTGTCACTGTATCTAGCTATTTAGTATCTGAACCCTTTTTATTTCCACATCTCTTTCATATGTCAGTCATTTAACTTGCCTATTTTAGTTACCAACGTATCTTAATAGTTGTTAACTTTGAACAACGCTATTTTCAGCTGTGACTTCCCTAGTAGTTGAAAACTTTTTTGGAACACTTTTCTTATTGACTTACTGTAGGACCAAACTCCCAATTCTTTCTTCTGTGTGACCTTTAAAGACTTTAGGTATCCAATTCTCTTATCTTCATTAAGATAGACTATACTCTTGAAAAGACATGTAAAGAACTTCAAATAATGTATAGTCTTAAAAATTCTATAAGGAGATTCTTAATATAGTCTCTCAGACTGTTAATATGCTTATATTATCTAGATTTAATTTCTGCTCTATATATCTCTAAGAAGAAAATCCAGCAAAGAGAACCATGGGATTGGATCCTGTGCCTTCTAAATGGAATGAAATAGAGGATTGGCCTAAAAATAATCTCTGGGCATTAGAAAGGTGTTATTAGAAATTGTATCCCTAGCCAATAATGTATTTCTTTCTCTACCTTGATCTTGAGCCAAACAAAAACTGCTGTGACAGTAATGGCAGCTGTTTAACTTAGAAAACACATTTGCCGACAAATTCATTTAATCTGAGGTCCTCCACTGTGCCTATAACTGTAAGAATTATAGTGCTTATAACTATAAAAATTAGTGGGAGGAGGGTTTGAGAAGGAAATGGGATTGCTTGGAATCCAGTTTGGCTATTTATTTCTCTGTTAATTAAAAAAGAAAGGTATAGATATTTATATATTGGGCAACCCATCTCTCTCTACCCTTCACATTTCACTGGTCTTAGACTACAAGCTTTGCAAGAAAAAAAATTGTCTCTTCATATTCATTTGTACAGTATATAGCCTGGTACAACTCCACCCCTGAATGAGGCCTTAAGAGTACCAACTAATGCAATATAAAATTTAATTTGATGACTAGACTACTCATCTTTCATGATAGAAATATACATTGGCTGAGAAAAAAACCATTCATTTACAGATTTTTACTCTCTAGGTAATTAAAATGGATACTGTATGCATGATTTCAAGAGATTACTCAACTATGCCAAATGACTTGCAAGATCATATTGTATAAGTTTGGGAGCACACATAAGCTTGTAAAAAATCAAAATTTAATCCAGTCTTTCTATTTTTTTAAACTAATCTGCTAATTTTTTATGGCCTGTGCTTGCTTTTTATAGCTATCTGAAGATGGTAGACTGAAATTACCAATACGTAATTAAATTGTGGAATCGCATCATTCTATTTTTAAATATGAACATAGACACAAAGCAGGAATTTGTTCCATTTTATTTTTTGAGCTTAGTATTTTCAAAACAGGAAGTACAACATTTTTCATCAGACCCACAGTTCCTTAATAACGTTGTGCATGAGAGTGATTAAGTAAGATAAGGTCACTCTTGGAGCAACTGATTTTGGGGACAATTTGGAAAATATTTCATATGTTCTAGCAAATATTTACCATCTTTTCTGGCTCTAAATGCTGTAACAAATTCTTTAATTATAATATAAGAGTATAGTATCATTATAATAACATAATAATTATAAATACCATAATTAATACCTTTACGTTAGCTGTTGTAATCACTTAGAACAGTGGTGCTCAACCTATCTGACCTTGTGGGCTAGATGAGTGGTGCAAGGCCTGTTCCTAGGCTGGATCACCACATAGACTGGTCTGCAGCCCTGATCCAGATGTGCCACCGCAACCTTGCCTGCCAGATCTGGCTAAAGTGGCACAGTCTGGCACATGGGACTATATCATGCACCACCTAGGGCACTACACAAATCTGGAAATTTGACAGCAGGGGGAGAAGTGGCAGGAGTCCCAGAGCCATAGCAATTAATTCTTTCACTGCTGAATTTCTGGAACTGTGGGGAACCCCATGAAAAATAATTTCCTTTCTTCCTTCAAGTCATTGTCTGTATGAGTATTCCACTGTGGATGACTCCAAAGCAATGCCTAGGCCATTTGGTGGTAGGCACTCCAGAGTCCTAGGACAATATCAACTGCAGAACTGCAGTTGGACTTTTTTCCCAAACACAAGCATTTTACATGTGTTGTGGGATGCGGTGCTGGGCACTTTAATTAGTGAGTTGCACTAATTAGCAAGCCGCCTGCCATTTTTCAGTGCGAAGAAGCATGGCGACACTGACATGTGACGTGGAACACTGCAGGAGTGTGTCAATTTCTATGCTCCAGCACACTCTGTTAATCAAGTCTGCTCCAATGCATTGGATTTCCAGATCGTTGGAGCAGGCTCCATGCACATGTATAGGAACCCATATCTTCCAATCTGGAAGCCTCAACAACAGCATAATACTTGGTGTGGTGTGAACAGATCTCCATGGGCCAGCCTTGAAGAAAAATGGAATGAATACAGGTCACAAATGCCATAGATCAGCCGGGGCCAATCTTTTTGGCATTGTGATACAAAGTAGACCTCCAACCTTCCCAAGTGTCACTCTGATCTCCTTTACTGAAACAATCAGCTGCTTCCTGCCCTACTTGCCACTGTACTGCCTGGCCTCTTCCTGATCTGCCGCACCCCAAATACAGAGGCTGCTCGTACCACTTGTGGCAAATGTGCTGCAGGTTTGTCAGCCTAGTCATAGATGAGGTTTGTGCTCTAATAGAGCACATGCTAATTGCTACTGGAATCCCTTTGCAATGTATAGCACACCTTGACACAATCAGAAGTCAACAAGTTTCTTGGTTGAGCCTACCTTTGAGCTCTCCACAACTACAACAAAGACCTGCAGGACAATCTGAAAGATTTTGTTGTTCATACGTGGAAGGCAAGAGACTTCCTAAAGTCCAGAATACAGGAGGCCCACCAGATTTGTAAGGAACAAAATGAGGTCCCCACTGAAGGATGGGGTCTTTCACTAGCAGACACTCCAATGCCATGGGCCAGGAAAAGACCAACACACTCTCCCTGAGAGGATGTCAGGCTAAGATGACTGCAAAGTCTCTCTTGACTGGGCTTAATGATGGGCTATTTTGTTTTAACAGGTAGTCCATGATTGCAAGAAGCCTTTGGTGCAGAGTGAAAGTAATACAAACAGGCTGAAAATCTAATCTATATGGCTTGGCATGTCTGCCTTTCTTGCTGTTATCTAGTTTAATGTCTCTAACAGGAGAGAGACAGGATTGTTTTACATTCAAGAACCATCCACCATCCATACCACGAAGTGGAAGGAACTAAGGTTTGGGGGAATGCATTGTCATTGGCAATCTCTCAATTAGATGATGATCTCTACCACAGCTGTGCAGCAAGCTGCAAGCCTCAGCAGCTGGAGTCTAGCTACAGGCAGGCAAAAGTGACTGCAGACCTGCCTAGAGGGATTGGCTAGCCAATAAAGAAAATTGAATGACCAAAGAAAGTTAAGAAGCTTCCCCGAAGGGAAGCTAGTGGAGGGTGAAGGAGAGAGGAGGTGGGTTGCCTGAAGGACAAGCACCACACCAGGGTTGCCTCTCTCCTGGAGTCTGGGAAAAGACCCAGAGGTTTGGTTTATGGTTGCTGTATACCAGTACTCAATTGGTTACTGTGGACAAGACATGTTTGTTTATTTGAATGAGAAGATTTGGTTTGTGTCCTCTGGAAAGGAACTCTCTGGGTATGTAATATAGGGACTGGTTTTAATAAGAAAAGGGCTTCTGAGTCCACCTAAGGGAGTGTTGTCACCCTACTACATGCTCATTGATGGGTCTTGAGATGACTGAAGAGTCCAATCCTTGAGCTACATATCCATCCACAGAACATGCAGGTCTTTTCACAGGGAAAGTAGGCCATAGGCTGAAATTTCTCCTAATTTCCTTCCTCTGCTCTCTTCTCTGCTTCAAGGGCAAGATACTTTACCTCAGGGGCAGGCAATTATTTCGGGCGGAGGGCTGCACACCAAGTTTTGGCAAGCTGTCAAGGGCTGCATGAGTAGCCCCACTCCTTGACAGGAGCCCTGGTCACCATCTTGTGACAAGAAGTCCCTCCCCCTAGTCCCTGACTCTTGCCACCAAAAGTTCCTCCCTTTGCCCCCAGAAGTATTAGTTTCAGTAAAGGGTTTTGCCATCTCAGATCCAGAAAAATACCAAATTATATTCTAAAAAGCAATCATCTACAACATTAATTTAACTTAAAAAAATATTTTTGTCTTGATTTACATGCGTGTTGTGTAGTGTATGCACGGGTGAGTGCACAATAGCTTAAAATTAAGTCTTATTCTTGTATATTGTGGGGGCTGGGTATAAGTTTGTGGGTGCTTTGTGTAGGGTATGTAGGGTGTGGGTCGGTATGGGGGGAGGGTGGCTGGGGTTTGTGTATGACAGTGTGAGGGGAGGCATAGGTGCATGTGCATGGAGGGGTGTGCATGTGGGACTTATCCTATGAACACACATACACACACTCTCTCTGCCCCATGCCTGAGGACATGCACATACTCTGCTTCTGTGCCTGCCTACACGCATACGCACATACAGACACCCCTATCAACAAAGTTCCATGCTCCGCAGTCCAGGGATACAGCCAGGAGACACAGCCACCTGGTACTGCAGCAGGAAAGCAGGGAACTGGCTGGGGGTTGGCTGCTGAAGCCTGCAAGCCTGCTTCAGGGCTCCCCTTGGGTCCTACTGCCCCTGGCTCCAGCCAGCTTTGACAGGAAGCCAGGGCAAATAAATCTTTACTAAATTTTTTAGGGGCTCTGCAGGTTGGATAGAATGGCCTGGTGAGCCAGATTCAGTGTTGGTCAGCAGCCAGCTCCTCGGAGCTCTTGATGGCAGTGCCTATGCAGGCATTGTAGCATTTCTTTTGGCTGCTGTGAACTCTCAGGCCATTACTACACTGGGAGCAGAGCACTTGTTTTGGGAGTTGAAAGTTGAGTGTTTGCATGCTTTGTCTGATCCAATAAAGTTAGTGCTTGAGGATTGCCAATTCAACACTGGTAACACTGGCTTCAGCAAGGATATTGGCATTTGTCTGGCAATCTTTCCATTTCATGTGAAGGATTCTTCGGCAGCATCATCGGTGATACCTCTCCAGGCTGTGGAGATGGCAACAGCAGGTCATCCAGATTTAATATCCATAGAGGAGAGTGGGGATGATAACTGCATTGTATACTTGGAACTTGGTGTCTTTTCAGAGATTGCGATCAATAATAACATGCCAAAGCAACTTCCTGAAGGAAGCGCTTGTGCACTGGATCCTGTCCTGGATCTCCTCATCAACGTTTGAGAGAGGTGGCTACCAAGGTAAGGGAGGCTCAACTACCTCCAGGGTTTTCCCCTCAACAGTAAATTGAGATGTATCCTCCCTTTCATAGGTTCATAGATTTTTAGGGTCAGAAGGGACCTATTAGATCATTGAGTCCAACTCCCTGCCCTGGGCAGGAATGAATGCTGGTGTCAGATGACCCCAGCCAGGTGTCTGTCCAACCTCCTTTTAAATACCTCCAAAGAAGTGGATAGTACCACCTCCCTTAGAAGCTTATTCCATATTTTGGCAACCCTCACTGTAAAGAATTTTTTCCTGATGTCCAATCTCAATTTTCTCTCTTCCAGTTTGTGGCCATTATTTCTAGTTACCCTAAATGGTGGCCTGGTAAACACTGTATCCCCTAATTCTTGCTGCCTCCCCCCCAGTGAGTTTGTAGGCAGCCAGGAGGTCACCTCTCAGCCTCCTCTTGAGGGGGCTGAAGAGGTTCAGGTCTCTCAATAGGTCCACATAGGGTTTTTTCTGTAGGACTTTAACCAGATGAGTGGCCCTCCTCTGAACCCTCTCCAGGCCATCTACATCCTTCCTGAAGTGCGATGCCCAAAACTGGATGCAGTACTCCAGCTGCAGCCTGACCAATGCCGCATAGAGGGGAAATATTACCTCCTAGACCTGTTTGTGATGTACCTACTTATGCAAGAAAGAGTGTGCTTAGCTTTACTTATTATCTCATCACACTGGTGACTCATGTTCATTTGTCTCAAGCTAATATGTCTTGGATCATCAGTAAGCTCTTAGAGCATCGTCACATCAGGCATAGAAGGCAAATTGCCTTTGCTGGACTACAGCCAGCAGGATCAGCATGTAGTAAGTTATTTGGATTATGCAACATTCAGTACTGGAGTGGGTAGATTAGTGTATAGCAGATTTCCCTCCTTCAGGTGATATGTCCCTCCTTCAAATGTCCAAAGCTGTCTGTATGTCTGCCTGCAAGCAAATCTTGGTGAATGACTGTCCCACCGCCAAAAAGGCTTCCCTCAAGTCTGGGGGCAGCTTGTCTGTAGACAGCTTTTCACAGACTTTAAAATCAGATTGGGCAGGAGACCTTAATGGCTGCCCACAGGAAAATGCAAATTTGCCAGAAAGTATAGCTTTCTCTCTAATATATTTCTCATTTTCTGGCACATATCTCTGGACATGTTTTTGCATTTATTTATTTATTTTTACTGTGTCCACAGCCAACGTTACTAGGAAGGAGGCAGCTGGGTGTGTATATAAGTATTCTATATCTCTGGGAGGTACCACTTATTTTTGGCTATCTTCATTGTGACAGGAGTGGCAGTAACTCTTTCATAAACCTCTAGACTGATCATGCTACTCTCTTCCTTAATCCTACTGGCCCCAACAAAAATTCTCTAAGGCAGGGGATACTCAGAGGGACTACCATATCATCAAGAGATGAGGAACAGGGGTCAAGGTACCAATGCTTGTGAGACATAGGATTTGGTGGTAGAACAGCTTCTGAGGCTGAGGACAAACCCTTCAGGTCTTGAGAAAGTCCACTGATTGTCAGTGGAGTTTCAGGGGAATTTTTTAGGCAGTGACATGTCAAGGAATGATACAGAGGGTCCCCATGCTAATAATGGCTCCAGTTTAAGGTCTGGTGCTAACAGTCCTGATTAAACCAGTGCTGATGTTAAGATGGCTACTTCAGCAAGCATGATTGGTTTCTGTGTGATGAGCACATCTGCTCATGCCACAGAGAGAGGCAGCATTGTTGGTAGAATGGACACATGACTGATGAGGCCAATGACATTGGACTGTGTCACAGGGGGAGAAGCCCTGAGGACACTCCAAAGCTCCCCAAAGGAGCCACGGAGGCAGACGCGAGCGGCAGAAGGAAAGGAAAATGGCAGTTACTCACCATAGGATTGCCGGAGAGCCCCAGACGTGGCGGGAACAATGGCCTGAAACACCTGTGGTCGGTGGGTGACATCAGCCCGAGGCACCGGGAGGAGAGGATAAAAGAAGAAGCCGCAGCCAGGAGAGGGGGAAGCATGTGGCTGCCAGGAGGAGGCCACGGGAGAAGCGACTGAAGCGGTGGAGCAGGTGGAGCAGGCTCCGAGCAGAAGAGCGAGCCTGGGAGGCACGGCTTGCCGGAGCCAACTGCCGGCACATGCTGTGAACCGGAGAGAGAGCCTGGGAGGTGCAGAACGCCGGGGCCAACTGCCAGTGCGTGCCTTGAACGGGGGAGAGAGCCCGGAGGATGCGGAACGCCGGGACGAACAGCCGGTGTGCCCTACGGAGAAGAAGAGCCCAGAGGGAGACAGACGCCGGAGGATGGCACGTCTTTAACTGGTGAGCCGGGAAAGAGCGGGGAGCAAGTTATGGATGTGCGGAGGGGCCCGCGGCCCTGAGAAGACCCAGAAAGAGGACTGCAGCCAGGGGCAGACCCAGGTGGGAGAGAGAAGCCCTGGGGCAACCCAGAGAGGGGCCGTCCGAACCAGATGGACCCAGAGAGAGGGCTCTATGGCAGGGAGAACCTGGAGAGGGTGTCGCTCCCGGGGGAGCAAGACAAGGAGTGGTGGGTAGCCAGCCCGGAGAGTG
>JAGPOW010001296.1:55336462-55356548 GCA_030014935.1 Caiman crocodilus
GGAGAACCTGGAGAGGGTGTCGCTCCCGGGGGAGCAAGACAAGGAGTGGTGGGTAGCCAGCCCGGAGAGTGAGGGCTAGCAGGCGGAGTCGCAGGTAGCAACTTGATCGAGGGGCCAAGACCCTGGTAGGGGAGTAGCGGTGTTTAAGTTTAGTAGAATTCTTTAGTTTGGTTGTGTTACCCCGGGTTAGAAGGGGTTGTGGCCCGGGGCAGATAGAGGGAGGAAAGCTCATTCATCGGTGGTGGGCCAGAGAGAAAAGCAACGAGAACACCCAGAACCACCGGGCAGGATAAGGGCGAGGTGGAAGGGGTGGAGGAGCCTCGCAGAAGATCTTGACTACAGGTAACCAAAAGGGACATCCAACCAGAGGGAAGCTTCACCCACTGGAAGAACAAAGTCGTGGCAGGAGAGAAAGGGGCGGACTCCGGTGTGGAAAGAGACCTGTCCCAAGGCTTCCTGAGACGGCTAGCCGGACACCCGCAAATCCCTGGGGCAAAGAGGCCCGGGGTAAGATGTTCAATGACTGGCGGCTACAGATTGGAAATCAGTATAGTCTTAAGTGTTTTTTTTAGCTGGCTTGTTGCTGGCATGGTGGAAACTGAGGTTGAAGGCCCAGTGTCTTTTCAGTTCTGAGAAAGCTGATGCCCTGGACTGCTGTCCTATTGTTGAATTGTTGGTGCTGAGGTGTTTCTGAGTTTCACTGGAAACTACTTTTGATTTGTGAATCTCATAAGCAGAATGGTGGAGGGTAGACTCAATATACTACTTCAAGGACCTCCAACTTGAGGATTCCTTTAGAATTCCCCTTAGTTTTATTCTCACCAGATACAGACTTCTCTGGTATTGCTGTTGGTTGTCATGGCATGCGTACTTTGACTCTCTCCTTGTGGAGGGGTTATGGGTCAGCTTCAGATCCTGAGATCCCACAAGCTTTCCAAGTAGACTTGCGTTCCTGAAGTCTTGTTTCCCTCTCTTTCTTGGTCACAGAAGTGGAAGATTTCCAGATTAAACATTTCCCTGGGATATAGGAAGTCACCATGTCAAGGCCTTTATTATGCCAATGTGGACAGCAACAGCTCTTTCACAAAGAAGATGGTATTTTAGAAGGGGCTATAAAAGGCCATATTGTGTTAAAAAGAGGCTTAGTCTTCTCAGACAAAATAATTTGCTTAAATTAGAGAGCAACTACTTTGTTTACTTTGCTTAAGTCTCTATCTAGAAAGAAAACCTATCAAAAGTTAGGAAATATTTATGGTAAAAAAACACAATTGAAGACTATGAAAATAATCCATTTCTAGCTAAAGGATGGTTGAGAAGAACTGAAACATGGAAGATATGCTGCCATTTTTATGCTCCTAGTGAAAAGCACGTGGAAGAGTGGAGCAGTCTGTAGGCATCCACTGTGGACTGTGCATGTGGACAATCACTAGAAGGAAAGCTCTTTTAAAGCATAAATGCTACAATGCATTCTTTCCTTGTATTTCCTTGAAAAGGTGGCGTGGGGTCTTGCAGTATAGAACCAACTGCAGTATGAGAGTCAATATAACTACACAAAGAGATTGTTGAAGTTGTACTGTATCAGCAAAAAATAAAAAGAATTATAGTTGTTGAAATGAGCAAACAATTTATTCCATTCTGAAACATCAAATGCGTTTTGCATTCACATCAGGCATAAAAATGGTGGCAGAAATTAGACTATTTCACTTTATACATTAGATAAGAGAGCTCTAATACTGTTATTTGGAATTATTTCATTTTTACATTAGATATTAGCTATAAGGAGAGGTCTAATCCTGTCAATAGAATAATAATAAATATTACATATCTAAAATGCTATCTACACTTAATGATCTTTTAAATATAAATAACACAAAACACTTTAATTACCATACTTATTCAAATCCAAGACAAAAGTTTCCCCCCTCCCACTAGTGGTCTGGGGGGGGCGCAAAACGGGGCAGGGGACAATGGATGTGGGTTTGGCCTCTCATCACTTGCTCCTCCTTACCTGCCACAACAGTGGGAGGGATGAATACAAGACAACTGTCTACTAATTAGATTCTATACATGGAGTATTATAACAAATATAATAATCCATGTATAAAATCTGATTATTGGATGGGCTGTCATAAATTCAAAGTAGACTTGATATCAGGTAAATATGTACACAGCTTTTCAAGAATTACCATATCTGCCATCTAACGTGATAAATGCTGGGTATTATTTATTGTATTTGAGCACCAAATTAAACTGCAAACTGTTTTTCTGCTCATGTTTTTTTTTCTCCCATACTTACAGCTTTTGCTTGAGCCAGAACAGAGTTCACCTCAGAGACATATTTTGCAAAAGCCAATTTAATTAGCCTGAGATGAGCACTTTAAATTGGTATCTCACAAGTGCTGCTCCTTTGCCACAAGTTGTCAAGTATTATTTTTATTAGTTTTACTTTACCTTAGCCCTATAAAGATGTGAATAGTGCCCCTGCAGAGGCTTTGAATGGGTCTTGCTATAAATTAAATAAAGTTACAGATCCCACATTTCAAGCAATAGAATCATTAAATCTTTCATGGTGGAGCACACAGAGAGGGGCAGATAGGGAATGCTTTGCTATGGGCTTTTTCAGCACATTGCATAATCTCATCTCTTCTCCCTGCTCTCGGAATCAGCTGGAAGATACCAGGGAGGTCTTCACTATTCCCAACCCCCCATATAAAGGTGAAAAGTTGGGTAAGGAGGAGGAAAATATTGGGATCTTAATAAAGAGGACTCTCAGTTGTCACAAGCAGGACAAACTCTTCTGCTTATCCTTTTCTTTGGAGGTGTAAGAACTAAACCATAAGACAGCTAATTAGCACAGTGCTGTACCTAAGCTCACACAGCTATGCTCTACTAAATTCGAAGTTTGCGTGCTATGATTCTTAAGTTTTGGGGGTCTCTATACAGTTCCATCTTGCATTATTTGATGCCAAGTCATGAAAGCATTTAAACACATGCTGTTCTAGGTTCCTGCTGGTTCAGGAACCTAGAACCTTGATTTGCCACACACAGATAGATCTTCATGTTGCCCAGAAGCACTGTGGAAAGGATATATCTTCTTGCAAATGTCCTCAAATGCTCCAAGGGTCTGTTTGGTTACCATCTGTGTAATTAGTTGTGCATCTTTAGGGCTTTACGAGCACTGGCAGTGAAGTAGCCTAATTTGCTGATATGTTCATAGTGGTAATAAGAACAACACAGTCCTCTTTGGCTGGTCAGTATTCAAGAAATCTGGATGCGTGTACACCAAAACACAGCCCAAGGTAGAAAATCGGAGTTTTCCCCATTCTAGCTGGACCTCTCCCCCACCAGTTTATTCTTTCTTCTGATTCCAACATTGATTTGAAACAAAGGGAAATGCATCTGATCTAAGGGGGTACATTTTAATATTTCCCACTCTATGCTAGAGATAAAGGTTCTTAACTTCTTGGATGCATTTCTCAAGTATAATTAATAAAACAAACCTGGGCCAGGACAGTAAGATTTAATCTCCAAGTATCAAAAGGTCACCTTATAGCAGGTGGAGGATACAGATAAGAAGGCCATGCTAGGGTCTGCAGAGGGAGGGAGAGATGTTTAAGAAGAGACAGCTAAAAACAAGCAGAAAACCATAACAATAAATCCAGTCCTGGAGTGCAAACTATATGAACAAGAGAAAAAAAAGTATAATCCAGCTCTTGGGTGCAGTTCTTGCCAAGCAGCTATAGTTCTGGGTGAGTGCAAGGGCTGCAATAAGCTCTCAGAAGCAAGCAAATCTGAGATTTGGGTGAGAGTAACAAAATGTATAACCTTAAGAAATATTAAAAATGTGTCTTTTTTCACTAGTAAGTGTCAAGATAAGCTCTACAAAAATTACTTTAAAATATTTCTAAAGAATTGAGAGTAAATGTAGGACAAAAATTCCTACATGTAGATTTTCATGCTCAGATCACTCCTTGAAGTATCTGTACAGTTTTCCCAACCAAATCCACTATGTGACTGATTGTAGTATTGTATAAAATTGGGAAGAACTATGAGTGACCAAGAAGGGGAAACCATAAGAACAAAATAGAGAGTATTTGTGATCCCTCTTCCACTTAACCAATAAGAGGGAGTTTAAACATCTTTGGGCCTGTTAGGGGTTGCGATACTCCCTCCAATCACATTGAGGAATAGAAACCCAAGACATAAAAAAATACACTAAAAGGAACACTCCTGCCCTGGCAGGGGGCAGATTATATTACTTGAAAATGGTTTATTTCCATTCCTGATTTCCTTGAGTCTGTGAAGGATTAAGGAAGAACAAGATACTTTTCTTTTTGATGGGTCCCTTTCAGCCTTGTGCACCTACTGACAGGAAGTTAGCATTCATCAAGGGTGTACTAAAATTACTTTCAACAGAATAAGGTCAAAGGTATGTACTGAAAGACAAACTAACAAGAATTCTTGGCACCTAATTTTCACAGATCCTTCTCTGAAAACAAGATCTGACAGACTCCAAGAAGAGCACCTAATACTTGTTTCATTTATAGCACAAACTTTAGCAAGTTCTAAACTTTAGGAATGTAAAAACTTTAGGAATGCAATTTTGTCAGCAGCTAAAGGAAAAATATGAGTTAAGATAATGGGCCAAATTTTGCTCTCCGTTACCCTGGTGCAATCTTTCTGAGTTTAATGAGATTGAACCAGTGAGTAGAGCTCTGTACCTGATGAGCAATCAAATAATACATTAAATTTCACATTTTTAGTCCATTTAAATTAAGGCAAAAATAAATTATAATAAAGCGGTAGTGCCAAAGCAAACTTAATGAGCCATAAAATACAGTAATGCACATAAGTAATTAAGCATCTTGGGACCTAAGGACAACTTTGGACAATTTGTCCTCTTAATTCAGAGATACCAACATTCAGCGTATCTAATGAAGGGAGAAATGTTTGGAACCCTGCATGCTATTTCCTCACTGAAAGACATTTAGATCAAAGCAATGATCTTCTCCCATTAAGTCCACAAGCTTTTTTTGCCACTGACTTAAACAGAAGTAAGATAAAACAAAAGAAGTAAGCAGAATAGATTAAATCCTAAACAGGGAATCAGTATTTTTATGAAAATAGTCCTTGCAAGAGAAAAGTAAAAGAAAAAGCAGAAAATAAGGATGCTAACTTCAAAATTATTTTTAAATGGAATATTTATAGCGATACTAGTTTGAAACACAACAGAATAATATTTAATTGTATAAAGCTTTGTAACAATATAATTTTTTCAGTCTTATGGAAAATCTGAAATCCTTATCAAGCTGATTTTCATAGCACACATCATCAAGGTATACATAAATCTGAATCAAAGCACTGGCACTTTCTAAACACTCATCAATTTACAATAGCTTATTTATAACATTTTTTGATGTTGGGTTTCTGAGTTCAATCAGATGATAATTTATTGAGGAAGTCATGTTACTGAAGCGTCATATTCTGCCCTCAAATATATATAAGCATAGTTCTGAAAAACGAAGTGGTTGGTTTGACCTTCCCTGTATCTCTGAAAAACACACACACATTTGTGATTGTAGATCCTTTAAAAGTAGGCTAGCATTCCATATACCAAAAGTGGTTGTTTTCAAACAAATAGGAATTATTAGTATGCAGTTGGTTGAAAACCCCCAACAAGTCTTCTGGCAATTTAGTAAGTATAAATTACTGTCAACCCTTAGCTAAAATTGGTTGTGTGGAAGCCTGAGCACTGTAGATGTTTAACCAATGAACAGTTGTCTGACTGCATGACTTTTACACCTTTTCTAACTGCATAACAGGCTCACATGCTAGTTTAGCACTCAAGAGGCATTATGCATAGAAGATATAAGATTAATAAATCAATGGACATGTTACATTCATCCATATATGTAATTTTACCTCTGCATGCAATTATTAGGCAATTATATTTTCCAATTCACTTACCCACTCCAGATTACCACATATAGGTAAATACAACCAACTGGAATGCACTTAGAATAAACTGTTACAACCAGGCAGGTATTCTGTAGCTGGACTTCGGATTCCGTATTTCTTTCAATATTATGCCTATTTGACCCAGACTAGCTTTCATAATCATTTCTTTAGCAGCCAAAATGAGACACAAGAGCTATTCAAACATGTCTTTGTTAGTCTGAAAAAACCTACCAGTTTTTCTGCTAAATAATAAAACAGTATATATCTCTTAAGGTGTGATCCTATAATCGTGTTAAATCATGAGTAACTTTACTCATGTATGTAATCTTAGGGTGGGATTGCCCATGTGAATACCACTTACAGGCTGAAGTGACTACAGAATCAGGCTTCATGTTAGTAAATGTATAATAGTGAACACATTAATGTTACTCAACTAGTCAGTTCCAGTTAGTAAGCTAGATCTGCATGGCCATGTGTGAGGCATCAATCCCTTCTGGTAGTAATGTTAAAAACGTTTCTTTTTTCACTAGTAAGTGTCAAGATAAGTGCTACAAAAATTACTTAAAAATATTTCTAAAGAATTGAGAGTAAATGTAGCCCAAAAATTCCTACATGTAGATTTTAGACCTGATGTAGGAAATCATATCTGCATAAATTTAAGATAAAAGGTAGAATGGACTTTCTGTTAAATACCAATGTGATTTCAAGGGCAGTGAAAAATTATGAACAACAGAGACATAAATATAAAAAGAGGTAACTTTAATTCAGTAATCAATATCTATTATTGTAATTATGGTTGTATATTTACTAACTTACCCTCATCTTTGCACAGGCATCCTGTGTTGATTCTGTGCCTCTTAACTCTTTTACCAGCATAGAACCTAAATACTAAAATAAAAATACATTCAATTTTCTGTAGCTAAAGCAAATCTAGAAAAAGTTCTTAAAAATCTGACAAAACCAGAAGAGTAACCTAAACATTTTATGATTTTGAAGGTTTTTTACAGTGTACTTCCTATAGAACAAAATTTCAAATGGAGGCTGTACTCACAGTCTACGAAGCAGGAACAGAGAGAGAATTTATAAATAGCATACGAAAGTTATAAATAGTTTATGTAGTTTGCTACTTTCTTCAAGTTAAGAAGAAAGCATTACAGGCACTATCTTAAACTGCATCTGAATGTAAGACTGTGTATTTACATTTCTGGCATCCATTTGCAAAAATCCTTTCACAATAAATAATCATATGGATGTGGTAGATGATGGCACTGATGCAGAGCTATGTGCACCCAATATTATATATAGATAGTTAAAATATTCTGCTTCTAGACCTACAGTCACAGAGTGTTTTTAAAGTCTTTAATTCACACCTGAATTCAAACCTGACAATACACGGACGTGAAAGAGCCACACACATTTCAGGATAGACAGTTGTAAGGCACTACACACTGAGGATTGTTACACTGAACTTAACAGCTCGGATTGCAAAGTGTTCCCCTTGCAACTGCATAAATATAATGGAGTTTAATTTTATTCAGAAAGGACTGTAAAACTTAAATCCAAACATACATGTCATTCTCTGGTGGTTCTGGATCAAGTCTCAGTGAGGGCCGGATTTTGTAGATTGAAGTGAATGAGCATTTTGCTACTGACTTCTATGATGGCAAATTAAAAACATTCAAAATGGAGACATCTTTGAAATAGGTATGTTTAAACAAAAGCAGATAGACTTGCCCAAAACCTTTCTGTATTTTCTTTGCTGTTACTGTGCACCAGCTGTTGGAGGAATATTGGTCTGAGATGTGCCCTCTTTTCTTACGCTTTAGCTCCTGCTAGAGATGAGGCACAATTTGGTCCCTGCTCTCTTCTGAAAGCAAGGCTAGCAATTGTTTGATAGTTGCTCCTAAACTTTACAATGGGTGGGCACAGTAGACAAATAAAATTTAAAAAAAACAACCCTTTTTCCTTGCCCATGTTGATCCCAGTATATAAAAAAAGGTCAAAGGAGAGAAATGGAAGACCAGTCTCAGCTTCACGAATAGAGCAGTAACAGCAGGCTAGTAGCTGAGCAAGTATTTCTCTCACCAGTTGCGGGGCAGAGGCAGTGTCAGGCTTAGCCAGCAGGAAAGCAAAGGGGAAAAGGCCCAGCTTTCTATCAAGTGCTTGCATTCAAAGGAAGAGGGAGAAAGAATTCTTTGTCCTTGAGTTTTGAGTGTGCAGTGAGAAGGTATAAGATATCACCAGTATGGCTGGCTAGGTATCATACAAAATAAATGTAACATTTATTGTTGAAGAATAAATGCCTTCTAAAAAGTGCCACAGCAACTTGGGCTTGCAAAAGCTGTGTTGTCAACACTTGCTGGAGCTGAGGCACTATGCACATGAAGGATAAGACAAACAGCAAAACTTTTCCTGAAAAAGCTGCTATGGCAATAGTAAGCATTATATGGAAAATTATGAAAAATATTAGAAAAACTATGTTTATTGGCTTCTGTCCACTACAAACAGGAAAAGGGACCACTTGGAATTTTATCACCATTCGTAAGATCTTTGTCCTAGACAATAGACAATGTTAATATTTGACAATGATATGGCTGAGCTCACATGCTGCACCTCTGACCAAGCAAGTTGATTAGCCTGGGGCATATGGTAGGTAGGAGAAATAGGGCTGTCTGGATTTGACTGTTACCTACAGGATTAAGACCATTTTCTGGTGGTGTCATTTCTTAGCTCTGATGACTGCAATGGCTGCAACCCATTTGATAACCAAAATAATATTCCCGATGCTTACACCTTACTGATTAATTTTGTCAATTTTCTGGAGGAGGTGCTTTCATGTCATTAAGATTAACCTACTATAACTGAGAAATGTAAATTTAAGGACAGAGCTATCAAAATGTAACATTAACATGATATGATCTAACCAAAGCCAAGGTACTGAATTAACCAACACTTACAAATGCTTTATAATCACATGACTGGAAGATGAGTTTCTCTGGGTGATGCTGCCAGTACTGTACTGGTGTCGATGCTGTGGCTTCATTAGGAGGTCGTAAGGTAATTGAAGGTTCTCCCCAGTCTCCTGTCTGAAAATCATATTTATTCTAAAATGTAACAAACTTCAGATAATTTTGCTAAAAATTACCTATCACCATACCCAAATTACACTAGTTGTGATTTGCTATATATGTACTTACACAACTAAAATATTAAAATACAACTTGTACAGCAGATTTTCATGATTTCATTTATAAGGTCACCCACCCTTCGTTAAAAGTCACCCACTATAGACTTCTGCAATGCTTGAATCCAGTCTGGGGTTTTTTGTTTTTTAACAATTAAATAACAAAACCCATAAATTATTATTTTTAAATAGTTTCTTGAAAGAGACATTAAAACAGGAATGCTTGGAAAAAGCCATAAGATCAGAAAAATCCCATTCGTATAAAAATAAGGCTGACTTGTTTTGCAAGCTTTTCTATACAGCTAATACATTTTCTATTATCCTAATGTATACAATTAATTGTTAATAATACAGTTTTCATTTTCCCATACTAGCCAAATAATTTAGACCTTGACATGGCTTACTTATTATATATTCTTTAGCATGTAAGGCAAGAAAGCTAAATATGCTGATGCATATCAGTTTTACATATTAAAAAGCAAAAATCAATGGTGGAGTATGTTTAGTCACAGTAGTGTGCCATTTAACAGGTAATCAAGGACAATTTGTTGCCATCAACAATAATCACAAATTCAAGATGGAATGAGTAAAATTCAAAATGTAATTTATTTTTACTTTTAAAACAATAGGTCTTACATATTTTAAATGTTTTGTCTGTATGAATGCTCTGTGCTGTAAATAAGTGTTACTACTGTTTTATATAAGTTTTTCTCTATATCCTTGAATTCTAATATCCTGAACAGATTGGGTTTGGTTTTTGTTTTTGTTTTTTACTTATTTTTATCATTACAGTCTTCCTTCTTTAACCTCTCTACATATTTTTTTACTTTGATCACCTATTGATGTCTGCTATACATATAACAGTTTCCCTGTCATATTTAGTCTTTACATCTCTATGAATGAACCTTAAAAATTCTCCCCTAATTGTTTTTTTTCTCTCCCTCCACTCACTCTTTCCTATGATTACTTTTTACTTTGAGTTTTGCTGTTTTTTTTCCCTCAAAGCTCTCTAGATATTGACTGTCTCATATATTTTTCTTTCAGCTTGGTTTGGAACTGGCAACAAATTATCAGTTGGTAATTAATATTTAATTTAAATAATAAATAGTAGTATGTAATTCGGTTAAGATTAAAAAATAAAGTTAGGGAAACATTAGGTAACGTCAAGCGTGTTGAAGAGTTAAATCAAAAACAAATTCCGAAGCCTGGCAAACAACAAATTTATCAATTAACTCAGGACAGAATAAACAAAACAAGAACTGTACATCCATTTTCATGTGTTACACAGTAATGAAAGGACACAAATTTGCACAACTCTGCAATGAAAAGCAATAGATAAATCTGAATACATCAATATTACCCTGCCAATGTGATAACTTAAGGTGAGTGTACGTACATAACAAAATAAGTAAAAAGTACTTAATGCTGAGCTTATACCGCCTACCTACAGTTGATGCAGCAACTTCTGTCTGGCCTATTTAGTGTTACCTTATACTTTGAAAATGTGGACTATTGAGTACCTAGACAGAGCTGGAATGATCTTGTGCACAGATGAATGGGGTAAACTGTAGTCCTACAGGTCTCAGTTTTGGAAGATAAGCAATTTTGTCAGCAGCAATTATAGCATATTGTGAAATAGCTACAGAATATGTATTCTCTAAACTACAAATTTTTAAGAATCTCTCACTGTATTGAATCTGAATGTAGAAATTGGGTTTTGTCAGAGCCATGTCCTCTGAAGAAATGCTGATTCAACTAGATTAAAAAAAGAGAAAGTTCTGGAGCCCGATTCTCTGAAATCAGTGGGAGGTTTATGACTGATTACAAGGGGAACAGGACTGGACCTTGAAACAGTTTACAATACACCTAATTGTTAACCATTCAGGCGTGCCTAGATGAAAGAATACTTGAAATCCTCCTGCTTTTCAAACTTTTTTCAATAGGTGCTCTTAATGAAATAAAAGTCTAATACACACGGGCATACTGCTCTGCAGGACGGAATATCTCATGCACTTAGCAAGAGGATATTACCAGGCCTGATAAAATGATGGAATAAAGAAGGCACACAATTAAATCTTTAATCACAGCTCCCTCAACCCCAAAAGGAAGAGAAGAGACACTCGGTACTGCTCCTGAACACCTTCATTACACTAATGAAGAGAATTTGCCCCGTATGCAGAAGACAGATAATAGAGAGAGACTGAAATGGGTAAAGGAGCAGTAAAATGAATAAATGATTTTATGGTTTGGACTACTTATGCACAGAAGTTATTAAAAGCAAAAGTGATTAAACTTTAAAAGGTATTCTGAAACCAAGGTCTCTGCCTGCCCATGGAGGAAAGTTATAGGAGATATAATGTCAATTTCTAATAGATTTAATTTCTATAAGAGAAGCTACAGTCAGGAGGAAATGAGAAATAATACTCAGCTAAAACAATGAACTCAGTATGATACATTTACATAGGGACTGTGCAGTCACAAGTTTTTTATATTCATTAATCTCTTTATTAACAAATACTATCACTTGACTGAAAATTCTGTTTCTTTTAAATTAAGACAAAATAGAATGGATAAAATTACTTTATCTGGGACTATAATAGTGGATCTAAGCACAATATATTTGAGAATAGAAGAACAGAGAAATACAAAGCTATTGGGAGTTTTATGATAGTTAGAGTTGAAGATCTGTGCATTTACATCAGCATTTTTTTTGTAGCAGCTAATAAGGAATACTGCAATATTCAACATTGTAAGCATGGATTATTGTTGACCCATGTTTTAAGAAGTCATGTTATGTTATACAGGGAGTCCCAAGATGCTCTTTTGTAATTACATAATACATTATGCAAGTCATACATCATATCCAGCTGAAACTATTTTTGGTCTCATTTCCTTTTGATTGTTTCCTCCCAAGCATCTTATAATTTTAGGGCATGGTATTGCCAGCATTCTCTATCGCTCCTAAAGTCAATGAACATAATTACCATCTGAAAATATTTATAATGGAAACAAAGATGTGCATGAGTAAAAGAAATCATAACCACTGTCTTTTCTTACTCCATCTATTCCATTCTGATGTTTTCACCTACACCTGTTCCATTATGTTTACAATTAGATTGCAAAAGCATCAGGATAAGACTATGTATTTTGTCTTATTCTGCAGCATAATACTGCAGACTGCAAAATGGAGAATAGGAGTAGAGAGCTCTTCAGTTGAGTCACTCTACATTCAGGTGCTAAAATTCTGCACAGAAATGTAGAGTAATTATAGACAAATCATGTTAGCTGAGAAGTCCAATTAACTCCAGATAGACTGAAGGGGTGGGAACATCTCTCTAAGCAAGAGGAGTTCCTGGAGGGAAATTCAGGGACAGCCAAGCTTGGGGAAGGAAGCTTATTTTGAAGAACTTTCAGTTGCCAGTGATGCCAAATTTCAGTAAGTTTGGACATTTACTCATGAGCTGTGTTCTAGGATTTAGGCCCAGCACTCTTTCAGGCACATTAAAAATGTTTGTAAACTCAGACAACGGGCCAAAACATTTCAGTTTAGTTTTTAAACTACACGCATTCTTTTAAATCTGCTTTTAGTTTTAATACTTTTATTTGGAAACTGAGAAGTTACCAAACAATTTCAAACAGTATGTAGAGTTCTACATAGTCTAGGGCTGGAGTTAATATCTAAGAGGTAAACTGGAGAAGCATGTGATAAATCAATTCATCACAGTATTTTACAGTTTGCCAGATACCTGTGCAATTGATCACACAGTCTTGGGTGCACTAGCTATGCATAAATCTGTCTTTCAGGTTGTTCTAACACTCCAAACCTTCTCCCATCCCTTCCCTCTCAGCAGCTTCAACCAGCCACTGTTGCTTTCCTTTCCTCCCCACCCCGCCCATAAAAGTATCTCCCATCAAGAGCTGGGATGACCAAGATCCTGGCATTTGTCAGCAACAGCTTTTCTATCTTTGCATATCATAACTTTAAATACCAGCACCTACCATAAGCTTTCTACTTTTCCAATGAAATGCATTACTGTTGCTTTTAACTCTAGGAAGGACTGAGATAGTTGACATTAAGAGAAGTAACACTCAACAGGTATAGAAAAGCTAATATATAATTTTAAGAGTTCCTGCATGTATGTGAATTTTAATTTTTCTCATGCTTTCTAAGCATTTATTTAATTCCTGGTAACTACGGCATCAGACTGCAGAGATAGATGTATGCTTTAATCCCCACAATTCTTTTTTTTTTTTTATAAACTCTCTAAAATATTCCTAAGCTTTCTGTAGAAAGATTCTGTAGAAAGATTAAAAATGGACCAGTGACAAAACATGTTACAGGATTTTAGACCTGTTTTGGCAAGGGTTTTTTTTTTTTAAATTTAAGTATCTATAAGAAAAGATATTTCTTATATCTTTGTACGTGTAGAGCCTCCTGTGAATCCAGATGTCTTGGTATAATAAAAAGTAGTTTCCAGAAGGACTTAAATATTTTCTCCCTGTACAAATTAAAATTTTTCTATGGGACCAGCTAAAATCTAGTACAATTTTTTTTTAACTTTGGTTAAAATAAAGCTTTTTTCATAGCTGTTTTAGAATGTATTACATTATTTATAATAACGTGGTATGCTTGAATACATGTGAAATTTGCGAGCCAAGATGTCATTCTTCTCAAAGAGGTAGTCCAGCATGGCAGTTGGCTGTCCTGCTTGGACATGTGTGAGCCTCTCTGTAGTCCAGCTGTAAAACTAGGTGAACTATTGTGAGAGTTCTACTCCTTATGTTACAACAGACATAACATTTTGTGCCACCCCTAGTAGCATTTGTAATTTTTTTTTCTGCAAAAATTACACAAATTCAGGGTATCAGGAAGGCTGCATGTAATTTGCAGAAGTGGATTACTGCCAGTGCAAAGATGGTGCACATCCCCAAAAGTCTGCCAGCTAAGAGGGTTGTGCTGACTGTCAGGGAGTAGAGAGGGGACTGCACAAAACAGGGTGAAAGTACACAGACTAAGCTATTTACACGTTTTCTTTGAAAAAGTAAGTAAACAAAGCAACCAGAAACAGACAGTGAAACTACCACAGTAAGTTTTAACTAGAATTGCCTCACTTCCAGTTGTACAAAAACTAATCGCACGCCATGATAAATGAATGTACGTACACATAGTTCCAAAAAAAACCAGTGGACAATACAAATTATTCTGCAATTTCAGCAACATGACACCTGTATGTAAATATTAACAACACCATAGCAACACACTGAACACCCATACAGTGACAACATAGCCATTTATTACAATATCTTACATTATGAACCTGATGGATCGAAGAGAAAGGATATCCTGCATTCTGGTTGGTCCATATCTCACAGACAGACGACTGCTAATATAAACAGAAAACTACATCTCATCTTATAAATATTAATTCAGCACAACTGCCAAAAAGCAGGAATAATTAAAAAAAAGGACGAAAAAAGAGAAAGAAAAAAATTGCAGCAACATTTAATAACAAAACAAAACAACTGCCATTTTCGATTCATCTGTTGACAAAACATTTCTTGGACTGACTGGAAGAAAATATGGCATATTCCAAGACTTCAAAAGGTTTCAAATGAGAAGTATAATAAAATCATTTAATCAGAAATACTGGTGAGGTAAAGAGGTAAAATTAGGCAGATGGAAGTTTTAAAAAAAGGTATATAGAGAGAGCAAAATGCACTGCTTTTAGCTTATTTTTCTACCAGTCAACCATCCGCCTCTATTCTGATTTCTTTTTGAATTGCATTCTGTTGGTAGTTCTCAGAGGGAAGGGGAATGGGAGAAATCAGGCAAAAATATAGTAAAAGGTGAAATAACTTTAAAATCCCAGTTGCACTGTAGCAATTGACAGAGAAAAGATTGCATAACAGTAAAGCAATTACCCACCACCTCCCTTCCCCTTCATACAAACACATATGGCCAAATAATGATCTTCATTGTACCAATGCATCCCTCTGGAGTTATTTCAATAGGCAGCAATAGTCTGATCCTGCCCCCTCCAGTATTGTACAGGTAGTCTGTATCAGCAATAGTAAAGTAAGAAGCATATTGCGGTAACTGTAGCAAAAGCGACAGAACAATATAGGCATTGGCATCTTTTACATATTTCTTTATTTGGACGCCATTATCAAGAAAGCAACTGCGACACCACAAGAAATGCTAAGATAACATTTCATAGTAGCCAAGCAACTAAAACAAGCACCAGACATGAGCACTGCCCACAGTATTTTGAGCAGGCAGCAACAAAAGGCACTAAACGTACATGAGAGCGGCAACGGCAGCATCTAAAATAGCTAGCAATTAATACATCAGTAATTTAACTGCAGTATATAGAGCATAGCCAGAAGCTAAAGACAGCACCAGGGATTTAGTATCTGCGTCCAAAAGTGACAGCATCCAAAAAGACATAACCGTCTGTAGGAAAATGACTCTTGCCCTTACCTTTTGCTGTCTGAAACCTGGACGCCTTGCTGGGTGATAGTTTAGGTCTCTGCTAATATTTCTGGTTATTGGCAAGACAGACTGGCTTCCTCTGGACTGACCAGCAAGTACTCTCAGACTGGTTGTTGGCAAGCTAATATCTTTCACCTGCTATTTTATTCCCCTTGAGTTTCCATAGATTTTTTTTTTTGAACTTTGAAATCTTCCCCCTGATTTTCAGATCACAGTCTTTGAAATACTCCCATACCTGCTCAGTTTTTTTCTTCTGTATTTTGTTGTTACCAAAGTCACTTGCACGACTCAGCCCCACGGGACTCATCAATAAGTTAAATAATTTGACACCCAGGATGGCTATGTCACAAAGTTTTGATAGCACAGAATACTTAATGAAAGCATTGACTTGGGTCTTCCAGTTTCTTCTGTGTTCACTGTGTTTCTGCTGCCCACCATAAAATGTATCCATCTGTAACTCTCACCCTCTTGACCTTCTCATGGTCATCCCACTACCAACCATCCTTACTGCATCTCCCACCAGCAGAGCCAGGAGCAACTCGTGAAAACATTTCTCACCTACATGAACCTACATGTCCTTAAGCTGTTTTACTGAGTAGTGCTAATTCCTTTGCTTTCTGGTCACCTGGGGCTGGATCAACAAAGAATCCACAAGGTGAGCTAGGTGCTTAGGTTCTTTAAACAATGCTCAGGGAGAGTTAGGCTCCCTGGAATAGGAGTCACAATAGCTAGTATACTGGGAGGGAGTCCCCCAAGACTTTATGTCCTACCTGTCTCAAGGGCTTAGGTGCCTAAGCCTGATTTGAACTCATCACCCTGAACACTCTTCTGATGGCAGTGCTTAAGTCCTTTCTTTAGAGCATAGAGCAGGGGGGCGTCACTTATTTTTTTTAAGTGGTGATGATCTTGTTTTTTCAAGACTTCAATGGTTAGAGCATTTACCCAAGGTACAAGAGATTTGGGTTTATGCCTGTTCTCTGAGGGGGTCAAAATGACATCTCTCACCTCTTAAGGAGAGGGGCCCAACTACCAGACTTGTACACTATTTCAGGGAAGGGACGGTCTGCATTCCTCCTGCTGAAGCGGGGTCACTTTGTGAGAGCAGGAATGAAAGATTCCATGGTTCAGAGAGAGGGAACAGAAAGGAGTGTAACTGTAAACCCACTGATTAGATCACTTACCTAGGAGAGGGAAGTAGAAGTCCCTGTTCTAGTGGTGGTTTTCATTTTACATTAATACAGTCAGACAAAATCTTGTTTAGGAAGAGCTAAATTGCACTCTTAGCTGAATTCAAAATTAAAAAAAACATTTTGTTGCAATTCTGTCAGGCGGGAGACAAGGTGGGGGTGTAAGAATTTCATGGTGACTAATCTAATTCTACAAGCACTATCAGGTGTGATAGTGAGCCCAATGAGGAGTCACATTAACAGGGCTACTCACAATAGCCAGCCCCACTGTCAGAAATAAGTAAAGGCTTGCATGCTCTGGGCCCACAAAAAACTGTTATTTTTTAAATGCAACAGTTCTGATTCTTAAAGAGGAGCTTGCAGCCCTGCTAGCAAGCACCAATGGCAAGAGAATACCATGCATCTGTATGAGCACCCAGTGGGATGTGTCATTACCTGTTTTTCAGTGCTGCACCTATTAGTGTTTTACCAAGTAAGGAACTGAGGCACAATGCAGCAGAAATATCAATTTTATGGAACACAACAGATTTAATTTAGGAGCTGAGATCTGCCACTGAAAAAGTTAACATTTACTGTGTGAATCTTTTATGGCATCAAAATGTGGAAATAACTTCAATCAATGAATTACGAGCAATCACTTAGTAACTAAGTTGCCTTCTTCCTATTTTGTAGCTGGAGGAATCCAACAAAGAAGAGAGATTAAGTCCAAGCCTAGACATTTAGTCAGGGCAGGATAACTAATTTACCTCCCTACCCCACCACCCACCAAAATCCCAGAACATGCTATCTCAAAAAGAAGAAAATAACAACATTTGTAGAATCTGAACAATAGACTCACTGCATACAAACAGAAATATATTTGGACTATATTTGGACTTAATACTAGTGATATAGAGGGATCTGTGGGAAAAAATGAACAAACAACATTTGAAGGACAACAAAATCATCAGCTTTATCTGATTAATATTAAATGTATACTTATTCTTTTGTTTCCAAAGAGAGAAATGAATACCAATAACAAACTAACAAAAAAAATCATGCAGATTTTTTACAAGCAAGCATTCCCATAAAATAATTAATGAGAGACTATGCATATAGGATAGTCCTAAAATATTATTCCATTTCAACTTTATTTCTTTAGAAGAATTGTTTAAGGAAATATCTTTTGCTCCTGTATCCTTAACTCTTTACCTTTTTACTTTCATAAAACTATTCACCAAGAAAGATAGTCAGTAGTCAGTGTTTCTCCTATGCAACTTTTCCTTTTTTCCCCACACAGTAGTGCTTTTTTCTTTCAGATGCACCTTAGTTAGTCATATCAGAGATTGTTAAAATCCACCACCTTTTACCAACTCTGTGCTAATATAGTTTCCTTTTCCTGGAGACATCAGTCCAAGACATCCAGAAATGAAAAACAGTTAGCTCTTCTGTCTAAACTAAAGCTTATGTCTTTGAGCTTCCTAATATTTCCTGAGACAGATGAGTAAATTGACACATGCAAGACAAAAAAAATTAGACATGTAAAAAGGTATTAGTCTGTGACCTAGCACAGAGTAAGTGTTCTCATAAAATATTACCTCTATCTAAAACTGTTATGCCTTTTCACTCTTAAGACTTCAAAGCACTTTCCAAAGATGTATAAGCCTTTTTATATCCATTTTATGGATTGGGAAATTGAGGCTAGCTCAAATCATTATCTTCATCCAATTACCTAGAGAAAATCAGTGGCAGTCAGGAATAGAAAATAAGGGAATCCGAATTCCTGCTCCCCAGGTTCCCTGCCCATTGGAACAACAGTATCCTCCAAACAAGTAAAAATCATCAAATTCAGGGTAACAGAGGAGAACAGCTGGAGCAGCCAAGAAAAAAAATCTCTATACCTCTTTTTTGTTTCTACTTTCATCAGAAATTACACAAATGCAATTCAAGGACAACCTCAACAAACAAATGGAAGCTCCACTATTAAAACAACGATAGTGAACTTGAGATTTTTTTAAGAATTTGGGAAGGTGGCCACTTAAAACAGTTGTCTGCTGTAACTATCCTTTCTATGAAGCAGTAACTGTTGCAATTGAAAAAAAATAATCTTTATCCTTGGTCGGCCATAAGAGATTGGATGATTGGAGGTCCTGCAGACTTCATCAGGGAAGGAGCTAAAACACCAAACTATAATCAATCAGAGAAACTAGATCTCCATCTGAGCAAATAGAGTTGGCAGAGTCCTCAGGAGATAATCTGTTCAATCACCTGCTCAAGAAAGTATCAACCCCCTCTAAACCATACTGGACAAATGCTTCTCTATGACTTTTAAAAGTTTCCAATGACAGATTCCACGACCTCTCTAGGTAATCGTTTCTGGTACTTAATCACCTTAGCTGTATTTAGACATTGCATTTGAGGTAGGCCTGATTGTCCCGGGTTTTATCCCATATCAAAACAGAAATGGCAGTCATTTACCTAAGTAGCCATTCCAAGTAGCATTTAAGTTCTTCTGCTGCCAAGAGCACATATTCTGGCCAGCCTCTTTAAGGAGTGACTCATAATAACCTTCCAGATGTATCCCATAATGTCTTGGGAAAAAAAAATAGCACATTTTATCCCACATACTTTGATGGGACTTGAAGTGGGGCAGTGGTCTTGTTCTGCAGGATCCAAAATGCTCTTTTCTTGGGACAAATATAACATCTTTTTATAGTCTCTACTAGTTAAAAAGTTCTTTATAAGCTATAATGTAAAACTCCCTTGTTCTAATTTAGCCATTACATTTTATTCTGATCTCATATGTCACAGGGTACAGCTCACCATTGTCTTCTTTATAACAAACATTTTCATACTTGAAGACTATCATGAAATCCCACACCTGCACCCTGCCTGAGTCTTCTTGGGCATCTTTACACATGCTCTGGGGGTGGTGGAGGAAGGGGGCCACTTTAATTAGAGCAGCTCCATGAGCTCCATGAGCTGCTCTAATTAAAGCACTGGCAGCACTGTGTATTCAGCATCCCACGCGTCAAAATGGCAGCAGGGACGCTTTGAGTAAAGCTCATTGAATGAGCTCTAGTTAAAGTGCTCCACCTGCCATTCTGAAGTGTAGAGGTGCTGAATACATGAGATATGGAGGCTGCTGGAGCATGCTAATTAGCATGTTCCAGCAGGCTCAATTAATTATAGTTTCATAGTGTCTAGAGTCGGAAGGGACCTGGGCAGATCATCTAGTCCGACCCCCTGCCTTGGCAGGAAAGAGCACCGGGGTCAGATGACCCC
>JAGPOW010001296.1:55356648-55421890 GCA_030014935.1 Caiman crocodilus
CTGCGGCCTGACCAGTGCCGCATAGAGGGGGAGGATCACCTCCCTGGACCTGCTCGAGATGCATCTATGGATGCACGACAGGGTACGGTTGGCCTTCTTCTTGATGCACTCTGATGCACTGTAATTGCTCCAATGTGCTGTAATGTCCCCGCACATCCACAAGCACCCCTTTTTTTCCAAACTACACTTTCCAAGCATTGGTATAGGGATGGACAAGAGGTACTCTGCTCTTCTTTTATACAGCTATTGGGGGATGGGAGGCAGTCTTTGTAACCTGATGAGGGTTACTCTAAATTATTACCTCTGCTTCAGTTTTGCAGGAGTGAAGAATCATCAGGGAACAAGGCTAACTTGCAAGGTTATACTATACTATACTCCATATTATATATTATATGTATTATATTATAGCCCATTATATCCTGGCCTGCCCCAGAACACCCTGTATGACTGAAGCTCCTACAGATGCAACACACAGCTAAGTGAAGTTGCCTCTGTGCTATGTACAGCAAAAAGAGAGTATGCCTCTCCAGAAGTGGTTGACTTTATACCTGAACCTAAAGGTGCTACTGGGCAATGAGAAACTGGAGTCCAGGGGTGTAGGTTTAAATTATAATCTGAAAATTCAAAAAGCCCCTAAACTCCTTTTACTCCAAGTTATGGCTGGGATTAAAAAAGAATAAAAAAGGGTAGAAAGGGTGTTAAGACATTTTGCATAGAAGGTGGCTTTCAGAAATTCAGTTACTCCTGGGCAAATCATTTTAAAATATCTTAGATCACTACCTGGACTTAAAGAGCTGGCATAAGGAGTAATTGTGATCTTGATTGACAGAAATGTCACTTTAATAACACCAGGAATAGAAAATATCCTACAACTTACAGTAGCCTAAAAAGCAGGCTCTCTTACTAATCTTGACAGCAAAGACAAGGACAGAGCTGATTACCACATTTGATGAACCATACCAAGAATTGGAGTGAGTGCGGTATGTGACCTTGATGCGAAAGTTTTAGAGACTCTGATTGTCAAGTAATGGGTCTCCCAGTTCTGGAACAACTTTGTGCTTTAGAAGGTAGAGGAAGTCACTAGGGGAGTGGCCATTTTAGATCTAGTAAGTTAGATTTTTACTTACATGAAGTATCTTGTTGAGAATTTGATAGTTAGTGGAAAGTAATAGGTGAAAGTGATCACAAACAGATTCTAATGCAAAGAAGGAAGCAGAGCAATATAATAAGGATAACAGACTTAAAAAAAAAGCAGACTTCAACCAGCTCAAGGGACTTGTAAGGAGTATCTGCTGGGAAGACAGTATAAGTGATATAGGAGAGTAAGAGAGCTAGCAGTTACTGAGAAAAAACTATATTAAAGTCACAAGAAAAAACTATTTCAATGTGAGAGAAAAATCAATATGGCTGCATCAGGAGCTCTTTAAGGACCTGCACATCAAGAAAACAATTGTATAAAAAGAAGAAAAGGGTACATGGTTAAGGATAGTATAAAGGAATAGCAAAAGCATGTATAGAAGGGCCAAGGGACAAAATGGGTTTCAATTAGCTAGGGACATATAAAACAACAAGAAATGATTTTATAAATACATTAGAAGAAGTAAGAGAAATACAAAGGAAAGTATAAGTCCATTACTTAATGAGGATCAAGAGAAAATAATGGATGACACAGAAGGCTGAAGTATTCAATTTCTTCTTTTCTTCAGCCTTCGCAAAGTTTAATTGTGACCAGATAATTAAATTTTTTTAAACAAGGGGTTGGCACACAAGTTATACTAGGGAAAAACGTTTAGGTAGGTTAGATATATTCAACTTGCCGAGACCTGATTAAACGCCCTATAGCGTACTCAAGGAACTGTTGAAGCAATGTTTTAACAATTAACAATTACTTGCAAAAATTCATAGAGGACAGATAAAGTCTTGGAGGACTGAAGAGAGGCAAACATAGCACTTATATTTAAAGAGAAGAAAAAGGAAGATCCTAGGAATTAGAGAGTAGTCAGCCTAACTTCAATACCTGGAAAGATACTAGAACAAAATTTTAAACAATCTACTTACAATGTTTTATAAAAAAGTAAAAAGAAACAGTCAACATGGATTTCTTAAGAACAAATGATAGCAAATCAATCTAATTTCCTTCTTTGAAGGGATAACCAGCCTGGTGAATAAAGGAGGAGGAAGAGATGTGATACAGCTTGATTTTAGTAAAGGTTTGAATACATTACATCTCACATTACAGTCTCATGAGCAAACTGCAAAATTACTGTTTAGAGCAGACGTGTTAAAGATTTGCTCCACAGACCTGATCTGGCTCTCAGAGCCAGGGCATTTGGTCCACAGAGTTCCCCACAAGGTCAGAAATTTGCTGTGGCTGCCACTGTTTTTCCTGCCCCCAAATTTCTGGGGGAGCCCTGTGGGTCAGGTCCAGAGCAAAAAGCCATGTCATCTGGTGTTTGGGACTGGAGATATGGTGATGGGACAAGCAGTGGCTTTGGGAGCTGCAGTAAACAACACTCCCACCACCAAGTTTTTGGCACCACGGGCAGCCCTATGGGTCAGACGACATGGCTGCATACTCTGGATCTGGCCTATGTACTGGCCCCATGCTCTGGATTTGGTTGATGGGGATGAATGAGCTTGACACTCCTGGACTAGATAAAAATCACTGTAAAATGAGAGAGAAAGCTAATTGAAAATCCATACACAGGAGGTAGTTACCAACTGTTCACTGTCAAACTGGGTTGGCATTACAAGTGGGGTTCTGTAATAGCTTGTCTTGGGCTTAGTTCTATTCAATATGTTCATTAATGGCTTGAATAATAAAATTGAGCACTTAAAAATCTGCAGATGAAACAAAGTGGTGAGCAACTGCAAACCTGTTGGAAGACAGGTTTGGAATTCAAAATGATTTTGATAATTTGAGCCATGGTTAAAAAAAATCAAGATCAAATTCAGTAAAGACAAGTGCAAAGCACTGTGGTTTCAAAGGAGAAATTAAATGTGCAGATGTGAAATGAAAAATAAACTGTAGGCAGCAGTAACACAGAAAAAGTTGGGGGTTATAGTAGAGCACAAACTGAATACAAGAAAGGAACGAGATATTGTTGCAAAAAAGGCAAATATTGTATGGTGTGTTAAGAGGTGTGTCGTACATAAGAAGCTGTTAAATTATTCTTCTTCACCTCATATGGAATATTGTACACATTTTTGGGTACTACACTTTTACAAAGATGTACCCAAACTGGAAAGTGTTCAGAGCAGACGATATGAATTGATAAGAGGTTCAGAATATGTGGCTTAAGAAAGGCTGAAAAGACTGCGTTTGTTTAGTTCAGAAAAAGGAGGATGAAGTGCGGGTGAGAGGGGGAGGGAGATGTATTAACAGTCTTCCAATATGTAAAAGGTTGTTATGAAGCGGACAGTAAATAATTTTTGTCCACATATAGTGGGAATAGGACAAAAACAAACAAACCTGGCTTGGCTTAAAATTAAAATGATTTAGGTTAGATACTGGGAAAATGCTTTATGAGAGTAGTCAACCACTGGCACAGGAGAATATGAGCTTTTTCCTGGAGATTTAAGTATAAGCTAGATACAATTCTGTTATGGTGGTTTCTGCTTCAGTGCAGGAGGAGAGACTAGATGACTAATGAGGTCCCTTCCACCTCTACTTTTTACAAAGGGCAGTGCAACTCCAACCATTACACTGCCTCTGCTTTATCTGAAGGAGTCCCATGAAGGTAGATCTCTACAGAAGAAGAGGAGATGGGCATATTATGTGAATGTATAACAAAACTATCCCATTGTTCTTCCTTCAGGCATAACAAACAATGAACATGAATGATTATCTCTAAGAACCTGGAAGGGTACAATGCACAAAGCTTAAATCTGCCATTTGTACCTATGACCACAGAGCCCAGAATGGAAACTAAAGTGATAAAAATTATAATACTAAGGAACACTAGCAATTAAGAGACTTTGCATGCAAACTACAGGAAATCAGTCTGGGTCTACCGTAGGTCCTTAGAATTGGTGCTGACCAAAGGAAGGAGTTGAGTTGAATGGGTGGTACTTTTAACTGACACTTATAACCCCTGCTCTGAACATGTTGGTTAGCCCCAAAGGAGAGTGGTTGCTGGAAGATCCCCAATGCTCTGCTAAATCTGACAAATGCTGCATTTTACACAGTAGAAATATTCAAAAGTTCTGTTCAAGAGCAAGCCCTTTTGAAGCCATAAAGGAAACTAGAATGCATTCTTCTTCCTATCTGATAGCTCATAAGATGAAGACCACCTTTGGAAAAGCACAGACCTCCTAGAAGTGACACTTTGCTAAAAAAAAGGCCAGTCATTACTATTATTAATAACACTACCTAGCTCTTATGGAGTGCTTTTCATCAGCAGTCTCAATGGACCTTACAAAAATACTTGGTATCATTATCTCTATTTTACATATAAGAAAACTAAGGAGCACGAAGTGGAAATTACTTGCTGAAGGTCACCACCAGACCATAGCTGAGGAAAGAAGAGAACCTAGATGTCTTAATTTCCAAACCAATGCTGTAACCATTGGACAACACTGCCATCTAATATCTGTTACAGAAGTATGTATCTTACTGTTCTTTAATAAAAAGAGAGCAAACTGTTTTACTCTTAGCTGACTGAAGTTGTCATTCATTGGGCTCCAGTCCCCAAGATGGAGTTCTCTGCTCAACCAGTTTGACTGAAACCTGAGGTGAACCCATACTGGATAAAGCTCCAGTGAGTGCAAACTGATTTCAGGTTAATTCCCAACAAGTTAAATGGGAACTTTTGAGTGGGATGGGGGAGGACTTGCTTCAGTTACTTTCTCTTAGTTCAAGTAGACTATTGCATTGTCTGATTGAGAAAAACATGCCAGATTCCTCAGAGCAAGGAGATGCATCCTTCCTGCCTGGAGTTCTAGGTCACACACCTGCATTCACTTTCTGCTGGGATAACTGCTGCTCTCTCGGTAGAAACTAAGAGCTCACAAGCATTTGTTAGATATCTTCTGCAGGAACATGCCTGATTTGAGAGAAAGATTCCCCTCATTCCATAAGGAACATCTTCTCTGTGCAAGAGTTTCTTGTGCAGGAATAAATGCCTGTACACTTCCCTTCTGGCCCATTCCTCCCAGACCAGGAAGACTCCAGTGGTAAGAAAATGTTCTCCATATCTTCCTGAGACCGGGGTCACCCCAGTCTGGAGGTGTGGGGAGCAGCAGCAGATGCCTGGGAGGTCACTCCAGTCTGGGGAGCATTGCCCTGCTGTTATCTCTCTCCCAGGCTCTGGCTATAAGATTTAAAGAGCTTGAAGAGCCCTCTTTAAATGGGCATTTATAGCCAGGGATGGGGAGCTTTTCTCATTCCCAGGTACAGGTAACTGCTCCAGCAAATATAGCTGAGGATAGGAGAGCTTTAAAAAGTGGGTGGATATTCAGTTGGGATTCCTAACTGCGTATGTGCTTTATCATGGTCGAGTTTTGTGCACCTGACATCAGGGAAAGATTCCCTGAAGGGAGGGGAGGGAACAATGGGTCAATCTTTCCCCCTGGTCTGGGAAAGGCATGGGGATTTTTTCCTTGCAGCTCAAATCCCCGTAAAGACCAGAAGGAGTGAAGCAGCTGCTGCTCCCCATGGCTTCCCCAGACTGGGATCACCCCAGCAAGGGGAAGGCACAGAAAGCAGGGGAGAGAGGATGGCTGCAGGGTGGAATGCCTGGACATTACCTCTCCTGAAATTTCCACCATTAGAAATGAAAGCCTGTTCAAACTCTTAGTGAGTATAGCAAATCTTGAGTGATTGCCTGCTTCTCCTGTGCTGCATTGCTACAAATGAACCTCAGACTGGTATCTTTGCACATGTAAGTTATACTCAGACTGGGAGCCTTCACAGACTGTCAGGGTGGGCTTTCTATGTCAATGCATCTCAATGCTAGTAGACCATCAGCATCCCAACTGCTTGATGGTCATAAACTTGGAGCTAAATTTCCATTAGGGCTATTCTCTCTCTGTGCAGTTGATGACTGAGATTGAAGACACCAATAACCTATTTCTGATAATAGTCTGAACAAACATATCCTATATTTAAGATAAAGTAATGTTCAGTAACAGGCCCCCTAAATTATGTACCGATATCCATAGGCATCTCAGTAAGTGGACATCATCTCAGGAAAGCACTCTGAGCTCCCACTGTAAGGCTAAAAATACTGAAGCATAAAGCTCTGCTTTAGACAAAAGCTTCTTCAATTTTTTAACTAGACTTTTGTTCCTTTAGTAGAAGAACCTACCCCTTCCCATTGTTTTTTAATATCATCTTTACAAAAGCAAGGATTGTACATTGCCAGGTTGGATTGAGGAAAATAAACAGTAAATGAATAATTATATATTTGTCCCCAACTAGGTGTACTAGGTGTGGCATTAATTTGTATCATTCGTACCAAACAGCAATGTGATGCAGTCTTCTGGGACTCCATGTCCTAAAGCATTATGCATATGTAAGGGTCAGTCAGAAAATAATGCCTCCTATTTTTTTTATCAGCTAAATATTATTGAAAAGAATGTTAACCTCACACAGAAAATTTGCCATTTATAGAATTGGCTTCTATGTGCCAATCCTAATCCTTCCATGAATTACAAATATCCAATTTCACACACCAAAGTAGGACTACATTAACTAGAATGGCTTTACTTTACATGTCCATTCCATTATATTTTAGTGAGCCTTCAATCTGAACAATAAAAATTGAGCAAGGAAAACAGAGTCCATAAAGTCTTAACATGAAGTTTGCATAGGGTTCAGTCCTTGGTACGAACTTCAAAGAAGGAATTTCCTAGATCCAAACTGTGACAATTCAATTTTTTTTCTACTTCTTTGAGATATGCAAGACTATCCTTCTTCCCCTCATATACAATATTAAAATAATAAAATAAACAACAATGTCCTGCAGGCTTTGATATATTTGTAGTCTAGTTACTGAAGTTTCTTTTGTGGTCTGTGGAATCTTTAATCCTAAAGAGCTGGATCTGAAACAATATTTATTAAGGAATTTAACCATGCTACCTTTTCTACCTTCACTGACTCTCTCCGTAAATATTAGCTCTTCTTTATATCAGAAATAATACTGGTCCAATAGTCCACTGATTTCAGTACAATTCTTTTCACTGACTACTGTGGGTCCTTTAATGTTTTCTCATATGATTTCAATTCTAATTTCAAAGGTTAGTAATTTTGAGTGCAACCAGAGAGATTTTAAAATAAGCTATATTTTATATATATAAAATTAATAAGATCATTAGTTTCAAGTTCAACAATAAAACATTTCCCTCTACTATAAAGATGACACAGACCAACCAATCCCTTCTTACCCATATTTTGCAGCTATTTTATTTTATTCTGTCTTTCAAGGTACACAATTTTGCTAGGAGTTTTGAACTCTAGGATTTAGAACCCCATGTCAACTTGAAATACAATAAGATTCAGGTGCCTTAATTGGCTGAATTTAGGTGCCTAAATTGGTTGAAAATTCAGCATTAACCTATTTTATTTCCCTATAAAATGAACAGAAAACCATTTGCAATCAATTATGGAGCTCTGAATGAACTTACATTTTCTGTGATAGTAGGTCTAGCCACAATAAATAATTTAAAAACTATCTTGCCTTGATAAAGTGAACAGTCCTTGATATTTAGGAAGAAGAGCTGAACATTGTTTGGAATAATGATTTAATTTTTTCCTTCTCAAACGCTATAATAGTTTTATCATAAAAGCAGCTAATATCCAATGCACAAATAAGTATGCTTTATGATTCACAGACACACTGTAGTGAAAATATTTGCCATATAAAATATGGAAGACTTAAAAGCATCAGTTACTTAAAACATTTGTTTCAGATATTAGGTTGTAAAATGTGTCTTAAAAGAGGCTTACCCTGAAAAAAATTAAATCAAATAAAGTTTAGGAAAAAGGCATAATGAACAGTTTGTCAGAGGCAGAAACTCTTTATCTTAAGATATTGCTTTGTAACTGTCAATACTATATTAGTCTCTTCAAAATTAAATGTGTCAATTAAAAATTAAAAGTGAGACAGCAACATCCAAACTCACAGCAATAAGGATAAAGTCCTTCTGCACGTGTAACATCTTGTGACAGCATATTCTTACATTCAGCCTGACAGAGAAAGAGTTAAGGGAACAACAACAGCTGATACAATTTTTTAAAGGATTTTTTTATGAGAAACAGTTGGTGGTAGGATGCTTTCAGTCAGAGCCTGAGCAGAAAATAACACATGATGATGGAACCCACAACTATTTGAATCAGAAGAATTGTGATCCTAGAACTAAGGGGCACCCACTGAAATTAATGGGAGAGAGGCTTAAAATTAACAAGAGAAAGTATTTGATTCAGTGTGTAGTTAGCTTGTCATTACCACAAGAGGCCACAGAGGCAGATAGGGCCTAGACAAATTAATGGACAATAGATTCATTAATAGCAATTAATATCCTCTGGCATCTCTAAATCAACAATGGTGGATGTCAGGGAGCATTGATCTCGAGTTCATGAAAACCTATGCTCTTCAATTGGTTTATAAGGTGCCTATCTACCGTACCTCCAGGGTAGGATCCAGATAGACTTTTGTATTAGACTGGACTTTTTAGATAGGGGACAGATCATAATAGATATAATTCACTCAATGCTTTCCTTTTAAAGCATCCACTCCTACCACAGTACAAGGCAGTATACTTGGCTAGATGGAGCACCGATATGACACAGTGGGTGCCTCTACACATGCAATTAGTACAATGCAATAAACTCTGGGGAAGATCCCGGTGGAGTCAGCTGCTCCCAGGTTCAGCGTTTACACATGCACCTGGGACCACAGTACACTGAGCTGGGGAAGGGCATTCCTGGACTACTAGGGGACCAAGGGGGGTCAACCCCAGACTCTGGGTGGTGGTCACGGCTGGCTAGGGCAAGAGGGTGTTACAGTGCGGGACTAGCTGGCAGGCAGCCCCCTCACTTTAGCACCCTCGTGCCCCAGCCAGCTCCCATCATACTCTACACATGCATTTGATCACACGCAAGTACTCTGCTGTAAGATAATACTGTCCCTGATAGCACTAGCTTATAGCTGAGTTAATAAATTTACTGAGCCCTAATACCAGTGCATGTGTAGTCTGTGAGGCTTTAGTCCAGAGCTAATTAGTCTACTCTGCAGTCAAGTGCACATGTAGATGCACCCAATATGGCACTTTCTAGATTCTTATATTCTTAAGAAGCTGCTAGACAGAAATGAGTAGAGAGCCCATGTTAACAATTGGACTGAATGTATTAATGTGTGTATGGTTGGAATAAACCATACCTTGACCATTCCTGTCTGAAAGGGTAGAAGGAGAGGTAGTTAGTCAGAAGCATCTGGTGAAGTGAACTTGAGTTCATGAAAGCTTATGCTCTTCAGGTGGTCTATAACAGGGGTGGGCAAAATGTGGCCCATGGGCCAGATGCAGCCCGCCAGGCCATCTTATCCGGCCCATGGGACTCCTAAAAATTTAGAAAATTAATATTTATCTGCCCCTGGCTGCCTGTCATGCAGCCTTGATGGCTTGCCAAAACTCAGTAAGTGGCCCTCCACTTGAAACAATTGCCCACCCCTGGTCTATAAGGTGCGTACCTATCCTGCCTTCAGAGTAGAAAGAGCTAGATATACTTTTGTATTAGACTGGACTTTTTAGATTTTGTCATGTCAGCAAAGCAGTAAGGGCATAAATTAAGAGACTAAGAAAAAAAATGGAATTTTGGGACTAGAGTGGCTGAGATAAGCCAAGCTTAGCCTCTTAATAGGGTGACTCCAACCAAGTGAGAATGAGCACCAGAGGAAGCTGCTGACATTCCCATTAAAATCAAGAGACATTTGCAAATATCAGGGCTACAGAACTGGATTCCAAGTCAGAAGAGCACTCAAACAGATTTGAGTTCACCTGTTATACTCTGTTCACTGTCTTCTTTTAGAACCCTGAAGGATGACTGATGTAGTTCACTGAGACAGTGGGAGAGAACAGGTGGAAGAGCATCATTCACTGGGGACTAACTCCCAGGAAAACATAAAAGGCAACACTTAATTGACTTTAAAGTGGTTCAAAGCAGTTGAGATACTAAGTGCTCAGATTTCTCCTTGCATATAAGGCATGTATCACAGACTTTCTGGGAAAGCAATTTGAAACTGTTAAGCAAGTCCCCTGGTATCTGATGAAGGGATGCATTATACCTCTTGGGAAGAGCAGAGCTGTGGACAGGAAAAGAGGAGATCAAAAAGAAGGCAGGCCAACTTGCTAATACAGTACTTTTTTTTTTTTAAACATTAGGGACTAAAATAAAAGTGGACATGAGAGTGTGAACCAAGTGATAAAATGTGCACAAA
Source organism: Caiman crocodilus (assembly GCA_030014935.1). Classification (NCBI taxonomy): domain Eukaryota; kingdom Metazoa; phylum Chordata; order Crocodylia; family Alligatoridae; genus Caiman; species Caiman crocodilus. The sequence continues at coordinate 55,367,085 of JAGPOW010001296.1, forward strand.
TGATTGCCACCTCAACCACAAATAATTGGATATTTCATATTCTGACATTCAAGTTTTGTGACTTTCAAAAAAGTATTTTTACAGTAGGTGACAAAGTGTTTTTTTCCATTTCACTTTCACTTAAGTAAAATTTGCTCAAGCTCTGAAGACCAGAAGACCTCCGTTTGAAAGCAGGCTTGCTCACTAGGCAACTTCCCTTAGCTTTTTCCGTTTCTAGGTTAGAATGAAAGTATTATTTCAGTAGGACAGAATTACAGAGCAGCCAGAGAAAGTTCTCTGAAAACTAAGAAGGAAAAAAAGTCCAAATTCACTTTTCTATACATGTTTCCTGAACAAGTGGAATTTATCATCTAGGGCTAGATTCCCAGATAGCAGCACCATCTTGGCTTGCTTTCACTTGTTTTTTTAATATGGTTTTTCTGTACATACACTTGGCTAAGAGACTGCAGTATTTTTTGCTGACATGACCTTTCACATAGATAGTTGCATAGTTTTTGCCACTTCCTAACTGCACTACTGAAATATACTTGCAGTTCAGGCTATGAATGAAGATCATTTGGAAGCTTCAAAATGCAACAACATGTCTGCTCAGTAGACTAAGTTGCTTCATGGATTGCACTAGCTGTTTCTGAGAATAATTCAAAGTTGTATTTCTGATACGTACTGTAAACACTAAATAATTTAAGGATATGGTATCGTTTTTCCTACGTACCATACAAAAGCAGGAGAAATCACCCTGAGGCACTTCTGCTGAGAGCCTATCAAAGCTTAACTTTTCTGACCTTTAAAGTAGTGCACACATATCTTTACTGTGAAGCATATGCTTGATTTAAAATTGTCAGTACATTATTTCCAGTTGGTTGAAGTGGGAGGGGAGAGGGTATGATTAAAACAGCTGTGCTTTTCTGGACTGTCATTTAATGTCTAGCTGTGTTAAGTGCTATGGCGATGGGCAGAAAAGTCATTACATAAGAAAAGTGAAAATCTTTTAAAAATTTTCAAACACACCCCAAGATTACAAGTGTCCTTAGAAAAGGGCTGACCCACTCCATTAATAAAGATGGCTGCCACAGCTCTTATCAGTTTTTGTGTTTTATGCAGTAAGCTTCTACCAGCATGTTTTTGTTCAGGCTGCTCATAAAACAAGGAATCTGCACCTTCTCATAAAGAAAGCACCTACTTGCATTTTTAGGTACCTAAATGCCTTTAAAAAGCTGGCTGTAGAAATTTCTTTATATATACAGAATTATTTGCACATTAAGTTGTGGAAACAAAATCTAGGTTTGGATTCATAAATATGGCATGCAATCCTTTGAAACAGAAAAAAAACTCTGAAATCATGATTGGGCCCTATAATATGGATATGCAACAAGTGTTAGAATTATGTCTCTAACTGATTACCACAAAAGGACAGTCTTACCACAAAAAGGACCCTACCTGTGCCATCTGCCTTTCCAACTTTGACCGGGGAATATCATCAAAATAGTTTTCATTTCTTCTTCTTCTTGCATCACCCTGCATGATAATGTGAGGAACGTCTAGGGAGCCACCAGTAGTGTATGTGCTTTGGCTAAGTGATGGAGACAACTGAGGAGGAGTGTGGTTACCACTGGGTTCCTGGATAAAAATGAAAAATGTATTATAAAATACCATTTTTCTGACTCTAGACAGCAAGTTTGAAATTATATTTGAGCTATTATCAATATAAAATGTAAAAGCATCTCTAGAAGGGAAACATGAGTACATGGTAAGGATGAAATTGTGACTGCTCTACAAGTGCAGAGTACAAGGACACTCTCTTACCTTCCTCATGGTCTCCCTGCATTACTTGTGTGAGAGCAGGGAAAGAGCAGGCTCTGGGAAACCATTAGGCTTATCCTTGTGCACACTCAAAGACCTGATAGAGGTGGGTGGGAAGTAGACAAAAGCTTTGACTCCACTCCCCAAATATGTGCCAGCGTGTGCAGGGGAGCCAGAATAGAAAAGGAGATAGTTTACTACTTGTGTGGACTGGTAGCAAATTACACCACCATTCTCCCCATCCTGCATCCTAAATCTCACCGCTCTTGAATGGCTAAGTAGTCTGTACTCCAGAAAGTCTGGCAAAAGAAAAATGGCAGGCAAAAGAGTGAACAACGACATAATAGAACAATCTGTAGATGTCTTAAAAATGGAGTTCTAAATAGAGATAAGGTATCAGTAATATAACACTGATTACAACTCCCAGACCTTCAGAAAGCAGTATAACCAACAGTATCTACCCAAACTGTTTGCTGTAAGACATGCAGAGCACAGTGGCCTTGTCTACACCAGTCTGCTTTGAAGTTTGCAACCCCCTAACTGCATCTGTAACACTTCACCCAAATGGCAAACAACAGTCCTCACCAGCTTACACTGCCATGGAGATTGCTAAAAAAAGAAGCAGCTACCAGCATGTTGTATACTATCATGTCAATCTACATTTGTGCTCTGCTAATGTGGACTGCAAACCATAGGCTAGGGACAGACATTATGCATAAATCAGTTTAAGTTATCAGAAACTGGTTTAAACTTGTAACAGAACAGACATCCAGTGCACTTAAACCAGTTTGAAAATGGCTGAAACCGGTTTGAGATAAACCTGGTTGATGTAGTATCAGACTTAACCGATTTGGATCAAATCATTTTATGCAATGATGTCCCATACCCCTTCCTGGTTTAACTTAAACCAGAGTCCCCCAGCATCCCAGATGCTTTGCAGGCCCAGGCAGGACCCTCTGCTCAACAGCAGGTCTGGCTCCGCCCCTCTGCTCCCTGCCTAGAGCTCTGGCAGAGACTGCAGGCATAGCAGCATCTGCCTTCCCCCCCCCTCCCCCCAATCCCTGATCAAGCAGGGGTTGCCTCCTTCCCCTCTCCCACAGCACGGACCATAGCCAGCATGTGGTATGCTAGCTAATGGTGAAAGGTGTCCGTGTAAGGTAGACAGGACAAAGGCAGACAGAACAGTGTCTGCTTAGGGCTTTTTGGAGCTAATCAACAGCTCCAAAACGTCTCTCTTTTCCTTTCTTAGAAAAAGGTGTTTAAAAAGAGCTTGAACTAATGAGAGAGGCTTTTGTTGTGTTTTGATGGGGTGCTAAATGCTGTTATCAACTCCCTGCTGGGCTGGTCAGGAGCAGGGAGGGAGAGGAACCCCTCCCTAATCAGAGCATTCTGCTGGGGCCTGGCCACACCCTGCCTCAGATCAGCACTGTACAAGGGAAGGGAGGGCTGCTCTAGTGCCTGGATTTTCTCAGTCCAGTGGGCATGTCTGTACAGTTACAAACCCGTTCAGCCTAGCTAGGTTAGACTAACCTGCAAAGATTGACTCAATTCAGGCTCAGGTTTTTTGAATGTCTGTCCTCAGCCTACATGATTTGTTCCTTCCACCTCCATGTCACACTGCAGTAGGCCAGGGCTGTCCAATTGGCTGTCCATCTACTCCTGCATAGCAGGGAAGTATCCTGACAGGTCATGTGCATGCTGGTAGACATGGAGGATGCAGGGGGGCACATGATGCCTGTGAGGAGCAAGGGGGCTGTGTGCTGCCAGTGAAACCTGCATGGTGAGGAGGATCCTGGCAGGGAAACCTCCACCACATGTGGTCCATGCAGTGTGTGGCTTGGGGTACTATCTGAGAAACTGTATGCTTGTGTCACCTGAGGCCCCTCCTGAAGTCACACCAAAGTTGTACAGCCTGCTCTAGGCTCTACCCAACTGGACTGTGATCAGTTTTCTGTACTTAACTGCTGCAGAGTCAGGATTACAGGTGGCCCTGCTTGGACTTTCCTGGATTTCACCCCTTGTTAACCACTTTTGCGTCACCAGCAAATTACTGTTAGCTTTTCAAGCCACTCTTGAATTACATCTCTGAAGAAGCTTTCATGCAAGGATATATCAAGCTGGTTAGAGGCTGACAAAAACATGTGGCCAGGTTTGGACTGATGAAGAGATGTAGCCACAGCTGAAGAAAAACCCGTTTATAACCAAGGTTGAACAGATGACCCAGCTAAGTCTCATATGAATACAAACTGCTCCAGAAGAGGACTGGTATACATCTAGAAATTAGTGGTCATGTCTACACATGTGATTTATTGTGGAGCAGACTAATTAACTGCAGAGTAAAGCATCATCATCTGCACATGCAATGGTATTAGTCTGCAGTAAACTAATTCACACACCATAAGATAGTACTGTCCCAGATAGTACTGTCCCTGACAGTACTATCTTTCAGTGGAGTAATTAACTCTGATTAAATGCACATGTAGATGCTAACTGCAGGTCTAAATTGTACCTGGCTAGCCTAGCCAGCAACGGGACAGACTCCTGCCTGCCATAAAGCCATACAGATCTGCACTTGCAGCACCCTCATGCCCCAGCCAGCCCCCCTGCTGCCTGAAGCTGCCACCTGGAGCAGCACCGGAATTAACTGCTCCACACCAGCTCAAATTGCTGTCTTGGGCATGCGTGTAGATGCTGTGCCAGGAAGAAATTTATTCTGGCTCAAACTATTCTCGAGGTTGAGTGTGCAGTAGAACAATTTACTGCTTAGTGAGCATGTCTATGTGTATGCACTCACCGCACAATAACTGAAATTACTGCTTAGTACAGGCACGCATCTCCATGTGCATGCCCATACGGTGCAGTAAATATGGTGACATATGCCAACTTAAGCGTAAATTTGATACCTGCATCATGCAGATATCAAATTTATGCCAGATTAGTTACTATGCAGTAACAACATGCATTACTGAGTAGGAACCCAGGGGGCCTCCCTGAGCCCAGCCCCAAGGCTCCTGGCTGGCCACCTCTCCTGGCTTCAATTTGGGATTAAAGTTATTCCCAAGTGTTGACAGATCACTCTGGCTTCAATTTGGGACTAAAGTTAGTACCAAGGGCTGGCAGCCATGTGGCTGGAGACTGGAGCTCCCCCTGGAGCCCACAGGTGCACATGGCAGGCTGCTCTGACCTGAGATTAAATTAAGTCCCAGGTTGTCTGCACATGTAGACACTGGCCTATTCCTGCTCACTGAGCAGTAATTTACTGTGCAGTAAATTTAAACCAGCCTAAACCCATGTGTAGACGCAGATAGTAAAGCATCATCACCTACACATGCAGGTACTTATTGCACAGTAAATTAATAGCCTCCATCTGGGAAGTTTAAACCGAAATGTACGGCAATCTCACTTACAGTGAATTCTCTAAAAGCACGGGCAGGCTGTACATGAATTGAAACTTCCCTCCCCCATGTAGGTCTGCCTGGAATGGGTTAAATTTCTGAAGCAGATGAAGCCCAGTGGCTGCCACATTTTGGTGCCTGTGAAACTGAGTGCTGCAACCTGGCACAGAGCTGTACCACTCAACTTTAAGATGCCACAAATTCAAATTTTTGAGTGATAAAAACCAGCTACAAAGACAGTCCACAAGATGTTTTAAGTGGAACATCTTTGCGGCTGGTATATCATTCTATCATATTGTAAATTGCCTGTATGTGTAGCACATTACAGCTTGTGGCACAATTTACATGTTAATCACATCAAAAATATTACATCTGCCAGGAGCCTAAGTGTTGACATGGGGAGGTAGTCTGGCATAACTATTACTACTACTACTACTAACTAGTGAATTTTTGACCCACTTCAGTGGTTTTCAAATTTCTGAAAGTCACAGAACCCTTTCAAATCACTTCTGCCACGAAGCCCTTACCCCTATCCTAAAGACTACTGCACAGCCAAGCAAAGCAAGCCAGCAATGGTCATGTACCACCTTCCAAACTACTCCACTATTACACTCAATCTCTTGTGGAATCCCAGGGTATGAAAACCACTGCCTTAGGTTACTAGTCAACAACTTCCCTGTGAAGACAAGTGCAAAGCTAAAAACAATTTTCTTATACTATAAATTCTTTGATGCTGGGAACAAGCCCTTGTACAAGGGGTAATATAAATAATAAAAGCTTATTTAATTAATACATTGATCTTAAATGATAACAAAGGACCTTCAGGTACTGTACAACAATGCTGAAATATTTCTGTGTGCAGGTAAAAATATGACTATCTTTTTAAAGGCAGAATGAAAGTAGATTCTTAGTGCTAAACTTGCCTGAATTGCACCAAAGCTCCCTACACCGTACTGTTGACAGACTGGGGAATGAGCCTTGAGGAGTCCAAAGTGGGAATTATTTTTTTCCAGGTGGAAAGTTTTAACTCATATGTAACAGCTGCAAATCTCTATATCTTATTATGAGCAAAGCTTATAAAACTCTATTATTAAGTTCACCCAAAATCATCAAAATCAGTTGATATTTTTCTGGTGAGTGACTGGTTCAGCTGTTTTTGCCAATGAGGCCTGGAAAAAAATACGTTATTTATCCCATTTAAAAAAATGCTTTGAGGCTTTTTCTTTGAAATTCTCTAGCATCCTCATGCTTTGCAGCAAAGACTTGATATTTACCCAGGAGAAGAGCGTGGCTTTATTTTAGGGTTGTGTGTTTAGTTGTCACTATCAAATCCAGCTAAACGTGACCAGTCTCTGAAAAGCTGTAATTCAGATGTGCTCAGCAGAGGTGTTCTAGAGGCTAAAACTTAAAATCCATGAAGACTTGGTCCTTGGGCCCCTGAAACACATTTATATAATGGCATGATGGGATCTAATCCCCGATCCCAACAATCCTCCTGCCATGCAGGACTAGATTCCAATTGCCCAGTGCAGGGGGAACCCAGGATCATAATCCTGGGCTCCCCTGTAATGGCAAGCTGAAAAAGGAGTGCCATAGGTCCAGCCAGGGCTGATAATCAACTACAGGTCATGGTACCACACCAGGGACTCAAACCAACTTGGTGTGGTCTGGGGCTGAAGCTGACAATGTGCTGATTGTCAGCCTTGAACCCAGATGACATCAGGACTGGTTTGAGCTCCCAAAGCAACCAGCTGAGAATCAGTTGATTGTCAGCCCTGGCTGGGGCAGCCCCAGGTCCAGTTTGAGACTGGGGTTGTCTAAGCCTGGCCAACAATCAGCAGACTCAAAACCTGCCCCCTAGCAGCTTCGGTTAGGCTGCCAGCTGCAGGGAAGCACAGGTTCCCAGCAGGGATGGGAAAAGCTGAACGGCTTTGCTGCTGGGGACTTTAAACTCCATCAGGAGCCTCTGATCCCCAATACCTTGGCAGCCTGGCAAAAGCTGCTGGGCACAGAGTTTAAACTCGCCAGTGGGGAAGCTGCTTTAGTTCACTCTATAAAGCTCCCTAGGTGCTAGGAGTCAGAGAGCAGTGAGCCTCTCACCATTGCCTGGGGCTATGTGCCTGGGGAAGTGTAAAAAGTATGGCTACAGCCTAGCTACAGGTGTGCTTTTTAAAGCCCCTCCATGTGCTGGGACCCACAATGTGGGGCACAAGCAGCTGGGGAAGTGAGAGATCCTGGTTTTCCAGCTGCCATGTCCCACAATATGAAGCAGCACCTGCAGCTGGGAAGTGGGGAGCTCTCAGTTCCCCAGCTGCTGGTTTCATGGGTGCCCTGGGAACTTAAAAAAGTGGATGTGCAGCTAGGATCATTCTCAGCGAACATCGTCCTAGAATCATAATGTGCCTGTACACATGCTCTAATGCGTTCTAAATAAAATGTTCTAGCATCACCGCAGTATCACGTGTATAAGCTCCCACAGGTTTAAAAATGGCTGTTGGCGCACACTAACTAAAGCTCATTCAATGTTAAAGCATCCCACAGCCATTTTTAAATGCACAGGGGCTTAATACACATGATGCTGTGGCATTTTAATTAGAGCATCTCTCTGGGTACCGCTTTAATTAACCCTCCCCACCTGCACCCCCAAGCATGTATACAAGCACCCATATACAATCAGGAGCAGAAGGGACCTCAGGAGGTCATCTAGCCCAAGCCCCTGCTCAAAGCAGGATCATCCCCAACTAGATCATCTCAGTTAAGGCTCTGTCTAGCCAGATCTTAAAAACCTCCAAGGATGGAGATTCCACAACCTCTTTAGACAGCCTGTTCCAGTGTTTTACTACTGTCCAGTGAGAAATGTTTTCTAAATGTTTAACCTAAACTTCCTTTGCTTCAACTGGAAAACATTGCTCCTTGTTCTGTCATTTCCCACCACTGAGAACAGTTTAGCTTCATCCTCTTTGGAACCTCCCTCAGGTAGCTGAAAGCTGCTATTAAATCCCCCCATAGTCTTCTTTTCTCCAGACTAAATATGCCTAGTTTCCTTAGTCTCTCCTAATAAATCATGTTCCCCAGCCCAGTAACCATTTTCATTGCCCTCTGCTGGACTCTCTCCAATATGTTCACATCCTTTCTGTAGTGTGTGTGTGTGTGTTGGGGGGGTGGGGGCAAAACTGGAAACAGTACTCCAAATATGGCCTTCTGCTGGTACCCCAGGCACTAAGGAGGAGAAAGCCATCTGATTCAAATACAGAGGGTGGAGAAAGCTAAAGCAGGGTAAGGGAAATTAGTGAATTGGGAAGCAGACTCTAAGAAGACTACAACGTGAGCAGGGAAAGAGGAAGAACTAGGACTGGAAGTTTGGGGTGGGGCAGAGGGCAGAGGACTAGGCCTGGCTGAGAAAAGACTGGATGCCCAAGGAGAAGGAAGCTGGAACTGGGAGTCTGTGAAAGAAATGGGCAGGAAGACTAGGAGTAAGATGGCTGGGAGAAAAGATTTAGATGAGCTGGTAAGCTCGAACAAAGGCAAAGCTGGAACTAAGAACCAGTGGGTGGATGGACATGGGAAAAGGAGAACATGAGTGCTGGGAAAAGGAGAACATGAGTGCTGGGGAAGAACTAGAACCACCTGGGTAAAGAGAATGAGACGAGGTGGCAGAAAGGGGTCTGGAGGGATAGACTCAACCTGCATAAATACATTCAGGTCTGGGAGAATTCTCCCAGGTTTGTTCTTGCAGAAACTTACCCAGAGCTATGTACAAACATTCAATGCTGAGGCCCTGAAGGGTGGAGAGCTTGCACTTTGCAGCTAGTGAGGGCCTGTGCACATTCTCAGTTTGCTCTTCAGGCTTCCTTAATCTGCCTGGTGATAGACTGCAGCAGTGCATTGGGCAGCCCTGATTGGCTGAACCAGACTACCCATGGTTAGTCTGTGTTTCCCTGCAGCACAATGTAGAGATTGTGAAGGGGGAATGTTCGGGCATAGCAGAGTCCAGTGAGCAACATGCTGTCTACCTGGGGAAGGAGGGGGAGAACTTGAAGGCCCACATTCTCTTCTGAGGTAAGCCATGGCATGTACAAATAAGCACTCTCCCCAGGGAAACTCTCCAGGAAGTGATTTCACCCTGGCAGCTCCCAGGCAACAAGTGATTTCACCCTGGGCAACACCCTGGGTTGTTCCCAGGTTACTTTCCTCCTAGAGTGGCCATTTTCACCCTGGGACAAAAAGCTTAAACATAGTACACTTGTGGTTTCTCCTGGGAGAGCAGTGACTGGTAAAATGTGTTTTACCTTTCTCTAATTTTAAACCACACAGAGGATGACAATCCACTACTTTGTTAGTGCATGACAAAGTTCTGCATAATGGATCTAAAGGTTTCTACCTACTGATCAACAGGGATCCTGTTCTTCTCTTATTTTTAAAAATCCCCAATATATACCTATATATTAGTGGTATTTCAGTTTAATCATGGAAAAATGTGGATTTTGGCTTACTTTTTTAAAACCAAAAATTGGGGATCAGAGAAAACCAAGATCCCTGCTAATCAACCATGAGTGTCAATATAATATCATATAGTTGATTGGTGGGGGGAAGAAAGCGTTAGCTGTGGGTTTTTTTTAAAGGAAAGAAAATCATACACACACAAAGCTATTTTAGAAGAACATTAAGATTATAAAGTTAAATACTCCAGTGTTACAAAATGCCAGAATTAACACTTCCTATGCATTTTGGAATAGTATTTAAATGATATGAACAAATACTATTGTTTCCTATAGAAGTCCTGCACAATGCACAGATGGATAGTAGGGCTATGTGAAACTTCGGGTGCTGATTCAATTAGGAGGAGATTTGGCTTGATTCGGTAGTCAAATCTCTGGATCTGAATTGAATCAGGAGACCAATATAGAGGTCTGAATAGATTCAAAGCTCTCCGAATCAATTTAGAAAAGTGTCGTAGGGCACTGGGGTGCCCTGCTCCTTTAAAGAGCTGAAACTGCTAGGGGAAGACCCCTAGCAGTGAGTTGGAAGCCCTGGTTACCAGTGCAGCCAGAATGAGCTAGTGGCCCACACCTGTCAGCGGTCAGTGGAAAGGGCAGGGCCTGGCTCATATACAAAGCCCAGGGCTGAGGCAAGGAAAACAGTTCCCTGCCAGCAGCTAAGGGGGAAGGAGCTCTCTTAGAGCAACCAAAGGGGAGAGGCCTGACTGCACGAGCAGCTCCTGATACTGTTGAGGGATGGAGTATTCCCTGGTATGGTCTGAATGATTCAAACTTTATTGAATTTATGTTACAGCCCAGAGGCTTGTGTTCTGTTTACTGTTGTATAACACCAGTGGTTTGGGTGAGGCTATTAGGGGAAGGAGGAGGCCTCATAGGGGAACCACAGCAGCGTGGGGACCCCAGCACCAGAAAGGGTGCAGCATTTGGGGTACATTGACCCCCAGTGCCAGAGAGAGTACAGCATTTGGGATGCACCAACCCAGTGCCAGAGATCCCCAGTACCAGAGAGGGCACAGTATTTTGCGGGGTGCGGAGCGAGATGGAGCCATGGAGAGCCCAAGCGCCAGTGGGATGCAGTGCAAGATGGGGCTGTGGAGAGCCCAAGCACCAGTGAGGTGCGGCATGAGACGGGGCTGTGAAGGGCCCAGGGAGGACAAGGGGGCCAAATTATAACAAGGCCCAGACCAAATAACATCAGTAGTATCAGCAAGGCTTGAGGCGTGGTAAAGGGCGGTTGAAGCCACACATAGGCCATAAGGCTAGGGTGCCCCGAAACACCCGTTGTGACATCTGTCTTGGAGCGGGATCCACCTGTCTTGAAGCAGGATCCATGGGTCTGGAAACCCCTGGGGTCCAGAGAGTCAATCAAGACCCTGTCCAAGAGGACTGAAAGGCAGCCTCCCTATCATTCATACCATCAAAGACATGGCGGGAAAGAATCGAGGGTGCCCATTGGGCCAACTTGGCTTGGTAAGAGGGCCTTGGGGAGATCATGGCCATCCTGCAGGACCCCATCATGTGACAAAAAGGTTCAGAGAGTTTCAGAGATTTGGGCTGTCCCCACTCGCTGCTGCAGGGAGATGAACCCAGACTCCATGATGGTAAGTAGGGGGAGAGGGGTTAGAGGAGGGGAAAGGGAACCATGGGGGAATGCCAGCCTGTCCCCATCCCCTGGCTGCTCCCCCACCCCCTTGAGCACCTGCCTGCTCTCTCAATGCCCCCCCACAAACTGGCTCCTGCCAGGTAGGGGGGACAATTCCTGCTGTCCCCCACTGCCCCACGCTGCATGGGGGAGCTCTGTCACAAGCCCCCAGCCACAGCCCGCTCTCCCAGCACCCCCCATGGCTGCCCCGCCTGGCCCTAGCTCCCGGCTCTCTCTCTTTTTTTTTTTAAAAGCCCTGCACTCACCTGCTGCTGCAGCAGCTGTCAAAGCTTCTGGGGGCTCATGGCAGGGTCCCTCAAGCAATGCAGGGCAGTGAGGGCAGCAGGGATCACCCCCCTGCCTGGCAAGAGCTGGTGAGTGCTGTTTTTTTTTTTTAAAGAGCCAGGAGGCTGGGGCTGGAAGAGCAGGCAGAGATGGGGCCTGTTTGATTCAGAGATTCAGCGGCAGCCGAATCTCTAAATCGGATCAGACTGAATTGATTCTGGACAGTTATTCAAATCACCAAATCAAATCACTGTCCCCCAAATCGACCAAATCCAAACACAAAGCGAATACTAGCCACTTCGCACAGGCCTGATGGATAGCAAGCTATTCATGAGCAGATTTGGTATTTTGTTTTCTTTTAATTTTTTCAATATGTGGCCACGTTTTAAATTTGATGTTCTATTCAAACTTTACTTTGAAGATAAAATGATTATTTTTTTTAATGGGCTTCTCACTATAATACTTCAGTGCTTCACAAAATTTATTTTCACAATGCCCTGGTGAGATGAAGGGGTACTATCATCATCATGTTAGAGAGAAGAAACGGAGGCAAAGAGTAATGAAAGTCAAAAGCAGTATTGGACAATCCTTTTGGCAAGCATGCTATGAGTTAAGTCCAAAGTACGAAATGGTGCCACTATAATAATAAGCCAATCCCATCATTCTGTGTCAAATCACATTGCCCTCTAAATGTGGCAAAACTTAACTTACATTCCCAGATCCTGCTTTGCCAAACTCTCAAGCGAGCAGCACCTCTCACCTAATCCCCAAGTGCACCCCTGATCCTCTTCCCTTCCCAATGTGTCATCCCAACTCCTGGTGCTCACACCCCTTTAATTTGGTGGATCAAATCAGGCACAGGATATGTACAGACATTTGGGCAGGTGAGGGAGAAGTTAGAATAGATCATGTTAAAAATGGCCAGCTGATGATCTTATTTATTTTGCCTATATGTAGAACTTACACTTAGATCCCTAGTTACTTTGATCTAAATACATACTCTAGAGAGGTTCCAGGAAGGTTAGATCAGTCAAAAATGACCAACCCATCTAAGTTAACTGTATCTTGGAGGTACACTAAGTTAGATTGTGTTGGCTACAGCAATCTAACTGCACTTCTGTATATGTTCAGAGTGCAGCCCCAAGACAGGGAAAGCCCAGCTGCTGGCCCCAGCCCCAGTACTGTGCTTTTCCTATCCCCCCAGCACCAAGCTATTTTTAGCCCTCTGACCATTCCCCCGTACCAGGAGCTGACTGAAGTATGTTGGGCTGGGAGGAGGAATTGGTAGGATTGGGGAGGGCAGGGGTTGGTTTGGCAGGGGCACTGTTCATCTAGGGATGGAAGGGGTAAGGGTAGGGGCTAAAAATAGCTTTTGGTCGGGGGGGGAGGCGGACTTCTGATCCTGTCAACCCCTCTCCCACAGAGATGCCAGCCCCCCAATCCCACCAATGTCCACCCATAAAGCCACCATCCTCCCTGATCTGCCCATCCCTTTCTCTCTTTACAAATTACTTTAATTGGGCTCCTGGTGAACACTGGTAAAACTGGCCCCAGGCATAGTGACAGATAGGGCATAGGAGGTAGCAGGATCAGGCTTAACTCCTTCCCATGTAAACTGCTAGCCCCCTGATCCCCCAAGGCCCCCTGTGGACCCCACTACTCCCACCAAGCCCTCACCCCCTATAGATGCTGTTAGCCCCCTCTTCCGCCATGCAAAGCCTACTAGCTGCCCCACAGCCCTCCCTGCTAGCCCCCTATCCCCTCCACCCCTTCCCCTCCCCTGACTTACATTAGCTTAGGTTCCTGGCACCTATCTAATTGCTAAATTAGATTGGGTGGCCATTTTTAACCCAATCTAACCCCCCTGAACTTCTGACTATAATGTCTGTATGAAGCCACAGTCATAAACACCTAGGAAAAAGTATGGTGTAAGTGACATTCCCAGTATCACTGAGAAACTCTATGGCATACGCAAGGATGAAATCTAGTTCTCCCAGGCCATATTTTACTTTCTCAACTACAAAATCATCCCCTCTTTTCCTCCTGTATCTTGCTTGTTCATTACATCTCTTCCAGCTTGTGTAACAAATGGAAGAAAAATTCTACAGAAAACAGCCTTCTTCATTATGCGACCCTGATTCATCCCCAAAACAATCCCTCCTGCACAGTGAATAAAGCAGGGGTGCCATCGAGAAAAGAGTATGTGAACATGTAATTAATGACTGTATCATAATGCCTTCATAGAAGGGGGGTGAGTTAAGATTGCAAAGGAAAACTTAATTCTGGCATTTCCTAATTTTTGAGTGCATGCCTTTGAAAAGTTATTATATGCTATTAATGCATCTTTTGTATATAATATTTTGTTACTTTTGCCTCCATTTACCAGGTATTTACTACATACAAACAGAGCCTCCTACAGAAGCAGAAGGTATGCATTTCACTTATTTAACTATTTTTAAGAACTAAAAATGTATTTGTGCATACTGCAGGGTAAATACTGTGCTTTGTGTTTGTCTAAGTATTCCTATGGCACAGCATCCATATTGATGGATGAGAGAATCATAGTCCAAACCAATGTCCTTTGCTTTAAACGACTCCCTATAAAGACTCCAGTACTACAACAGGATGAATAATGTTTCGTGATTGTCTGAACCAGTAATTCTAGCTGTGGAATACTGACAATCTTTTCCTTGTTCTGATTGCATCTGGAGGTGATTCAGTACCATGTATGTAGAAATCCCATGACTTCAAACCACTGAGTGAGAATGATCTACTTGCAGGAATTTCTTTTCTGTTAGTATTTTAGCATTTGCTGTGTACTAGAAAGCAATTTACAAAATACAAGTATAACAACCATATCTTCTTTTAAAGCAATTCCTTAGGACAGGAAATTATGAGTTCAGTGAAACCATTGTCACATTACACCCAGGTTTTAGCTCTTTGTAAATGACAATGGAGAGTAAAGAGGGTGAAAAAAGGGTGGTCAGAGAATCCTTAACTTTCTGTTAAAATAAGATCCTGAAAGGCAGCTGCAATTCACAGTCTGTCTATACCTCCTGTCACCAGAAAATATAAGCTGGGAGCACAGTATGCCCTCTGACTAATGGAATTCTAGTCCGAAGAATGGTTCCCATGGGAATACTCGAATCGGATCATACAATTTGGGTTTGTAGGGTTGGAAAGGACTTCAATGGTCAGCCAGTCTAACTCTGCACTATTCAAATGGGAAATAGCTGGATAAAAATGTCTGGATGAAAGTAGCCTGAGATATCCTGAACAGACCAAAGTAAGGATGGGTCTCCAAAGCACAACTGTATAAGGATAATACATTGGAAGAAAGAAAAATCAGGGGATTCCAGACATCTAGCATGTCTGAAGTAGAGAGAGGAGTATAAAAATATACATAAAGCAGTGAGTATGGAAATCCTAACGGACACCATGATTAGGATTTTGAAGAAGGTACATTAATGAAAAATGAAGAAGAAAAACTTTTCTGGCTACCCAGAAACACCTTATATCTATACATTTTTAATTCAATTGATTTCAGGGAGTTATCTGTAAATAAAGCATACAAAGCTGCACTTACAGAAAAAACAACCAAGCAGCATTTTAAAAATGTGAAAACGACAGTAATGAACTCCAGTCCATAAGCTTAAGGTACTGAGCGACCACTCATTTTTATTTGACTTTTATGCATTTCCTCCAGACTTTCTGGTAAATTTGTCTGATACCTCGTAAACGTACCCTGAGGGTTATTGACCGTGGTGGTTTCTGAGGAGGATCTTCGTGAAGCCTGTCTCCTAGAGATGCCAAGATGCGTTTTCTGTGGCCAATCAAGCTGATTTTTAAGACCTGAAAAATGACAAAAAGCTCAGGTAAAAAGAGTCCATTAAAAGCTATTAAACAAAAAGCCAGTCAGAAAGAAACAGATTTTCAACAAACCTCTTAACAGGTAAGTCTTCTATATGGGTAAAATAGAAAGAGATGGATGAAAAGATTAGCAGAAAGGATTACAGATGAGAGAGGAGGAGGAGGTTGCCAAGAGAGAGAGAATGAAAGCAAGAAAGAGAGAATTCAAATAGAGAATGAGAGCTCCCCACTCTTCCCCTCCAAAGAACAGAAGAAAGCAGGTACAGGTATAGCAAGTTTAAAAAAACAAAACAAAACAACCAAGAACTCCCCACCAAAAAGCAAACCAAAAAAACCCCATCAAGCAAAACAGTAGAGTGGAGAGAGAAATGAAATGGGAGGAGAGACTTACATACCCAACTCCAGAGGGGACAGAAACAAAATAGCATAAATAGCAACAATGGGGAACACTGCAGAGGGAAAGGTAGAGACACAGACAAGACAGAAAGAAAGGATACCTAGGGAGTGGAAGGGTTGAGCAACTATAGACAGAAAAGTGCAGAATACCATTGATGAGGAAAGGAAAGAAATGAAAAAGGAAAGTAGAGAACAGCAATAGAAATATATATTTCTCAGAACTTTGAACCTCAAGACCCTGTACTAAGCCAGTTATACCCTCAGCAAGTATAAGCACATGAGACACAAGACAGACCCACCTCCTGATTCTGGTTGGACCACTCTCTCCTTCAGGTACAAAGGAAAAAACAAAACAAAACAAAAAAACCCCACTGCAATCCAATAAACTATAGCAAACAGACTGAACCAAACACTTTTGGCCCTTGCTGAATTCCACTGGCTGTCACAATTGCAGAGACAGTAGAGCCATTTCCCAACTATTTCT
Organism: Caiman crocodilus; assembly: GCA_030014935.1. Classification (NCBI taxonomy): domain Eukaryota; kingdom Metazoa; phylum Chordata; order Crocodylia; family Alligatoridae; genus Caiman; species Caiman crocodilus. The sequence continues at coordinate 55,383,456 of JAGPOW010001296.1, forward strand.
ATCAGTGCTCTAGCAGTAAATACACTTTATTTTACCCTACCATGCAGGCCTCTTCTTCCCCCTCTCCTCCCCACGCACATGAGACTGTTCAGGAAAATGCGGGTGAGGGGAAAGGTAAAAAACTAGAGTATCAGTGGTAGAAAACAATCTGAGCCAAAGAATTTCTGTAAACTTACACTACAGCATTAGAAGGGAAGGGAGAAATCTCTGCTCTCTTATACAGACGCCAAAAATTGTACAACACAGAACCACTCCAGACGATATATCCTTATAAACCACAACTGCCTCCATTTGCCCCAGAACACCACTGTAAACCCTAGACCCAGAAAGCAGCACGATGAATACTTAGGAGCAAGAGGTGTTGAAACGCTGTGGGTTAATAGGAATTTTCTGTTCACTTTAAAATAGGGCATAGCGCTAAGAAGTCATCACCGTAGGCTACAGACTTTACAAATGACTACCCTTCTCATTTTTAAGCAAGTAAATAAAAGAAGTAGGAATTGGAAGAGTTTCCAATATCATCTCAGCCACCAATATCTTAGGTCCTTCATAGTCTGCCTGTATACCAGACAAGGAACTGATATCGCACTGATTGATCCAATGGATGAACTCCTCTTAATGACAAGCAAGGAACTATATCTACATGTTCAACCTATGCTATGCAATATTTTGATCTGATCATGAAATACTCCAGTTGCCTAGGGATGCAGAGGTACTGGCACTACTATGAAATAGAAATAGTTTCTCCTCCAGACTGAGCCCACTGGGTCATTGTGGAGAGCTGTTCCTTACTAGCCAATCTATTAAGTTCCACAGACCTGTGCTCTTCTCCCATATTATTCCACGTCTATAGGAAACATTAGGAATGCTAGTGAGACAACATAAGCTAATATATCACCAGCATGCAGGAAATATGCAGATCTATCTGTAATTTACATTAAATGCAAACCAGACCATTCACTGTGTCTCAGTTTCTAGCTATAAGAAGCATCTTCATGAACTACTGCTGATTCAAGCACATTACTCAGGTAATGGTAGCAGGAAGAAAGTAGTGCTTTGAAGAACTTGGTTCTTCTGAAATATCCCCCACTGTCATAGGCTTTCCCCTCCAGATTCTTAAGTTAGCCTACAGTCTTGAGGGTCTTTCTGAACTTCTCAATGCTTGGGAGGACTAAATGTGTGTGGCGGGCAGGGAGGGCACAGTATACACAGGGCTGCAGCTGAGGCAGAACAGCTCTGGGCAGGAGCTGCCACCAGAGCCCAGTGGGTGAGACCACAGTGCCATGGCTGCCAAGATCAGGCATGGTGTCAATGGCAGCGTGGAGTAATGCCCCCACTGCTGCTGGGTAGGCAGGAGGCACCTCAGCTTGGCAGCCATAGTGGAGCAGGGCTAACTTCTGCGCTGGGTTCTGCCCACTGGGCCATGGAGGCAGCTCCTGGCTGAAGCTGATCTGGCCAGGTTGCAGCCCCGTACCCCACTGTGGGAGCAGAAATCTGCAGGGGGGCATGCGCCCATCCACCATGTCACTTGGGCCCTCTCTCACTACCCACTACAAACTCATACATAGGGGACCAAAGCCTGTGGGTTCAGAGTAAGGGGCAGCAACCAAGACAGGGGACTGTGGACTGGGGGTGAGGGGCACCCGCAGAACTAGGGGGATCTGCAGCTTGGGGGTGAAAGGCACCCTCATGGGCAGGGGCAGGGCACTGGCCTTTCAAGGTTGCTCCACACCACAAAGCAGTAGGGGAACAGTCACAGCTGAATCTACATCCTGGTGAGTGAAGGGGACAGGGGGAGCTCTAATTTTCTATGATAAAAAAAAAATCAAAAGTAAAAATATTCAGCTATTTAGAATCTGTTTTATTATAATGACTGAGGCACTGGCAGGTTTCTACACTGCTTTAAAATTGTAAATATATCAATAAACATTGTGTTCAACTAATACCTATATATATGAGTGGTATTTCATCTTAATCACAGAAAAACATGGATTTGGGGGGTTTTAATCAGAGAATTTTGGATTCTTTGCAGGAGAATTTGGGATTTTTATACAGAGGAAACCAGGATCCCTGCTAATTAACTACTGAAGCAGAACAAACAAGCAAGCAAAACCTATTTCTCTATCTCTGATTTATTTTCATAATGGAACTCTATTTTCAGCCTAGCCAAAGGAACCCCCACATTCATAACCTCCAGACTTGACCACTGCACCTTGTATATGCCAGTGAAGCAAAACACCCTCCAAAAGCTTCTAGTGTTCCAAAAGTAACAAGTCAAATAGTTTTTTGAACACAACCAGTAGTGCTCTTGGCCCATTACTGTCTTCGCAATGACTCGAGTCCAGTTCAAAGTCTCTGTCCTCATACTAAAATCCTTCCACGGGATTGACCATAACACCTCATCAATGAAAACAATGACTAAGAAACATAAAAAGGGTTACTAATTAATAAATCACTGTGAGAATAAGGTTTGGTATAACAGCTTCTCCCTGCAGCTTCATAAAACCATTGAAGAGGAAAAAAGAAGAAACAAGTTTTTACATATTTGCAGGGGAGTCTCCAAATGATTGTACTTTGGAAAAAGTGTGCTTAACCCTGAGAAGTGCATGGCTCTGACCAGTAGGTACACTGCTAAATTTGTACTGTTTGCTCTTTCACTAAAGGATCACTGGCTGTGTCTCCACGAGGTACATCGAGTGCAGTAGACTAATTCTATTGTGCATGAGTGTGGCGGGCAAAATCTGTGCTAATGAGCTAATACAGCATAGATTTAGTCTACTGTACATTAACATCACAAAAAGACAGTTCATTTGCACTAATGTACAGTAGCGCCAATTATGGTGTATTAAGTTAGTACCTGTCATTTCAGGTATTAAACTTAATGTGCTGTAACTATGGCGCATCAATGAACACATAGACGCACCCACTGTGAATTTGATTCGGAAGACATTTAAAGAGGCACCCTAAAGAAACATACGTTTTAGCCAATAGGCAAATGTAATCATGAAACTGGAGCTAGACAAGTGTGAGTCTTTGCTCCCAGTCTGTGCTCCAGGGTGGTGGGAGGGGCACTTTAATTAGAGTGGCTCTTGGGAGCTGCTTATTTAAAGCACTCACAGTGTCTCGTGTATTCAGTGTCCCACACCTCAAAATGATGGTGGGGGTGCTTTAACTCAAACTTATTCAACAAGCTTTATTAAAGTGCCTCCATTGCCATTTTGAAGTGTGGGGCCACTGAATACACCTGCCAACAAGGCTGCTAGAGTGTGCTAATTAGCACGCTCCAGGAGACTTGATTATTCAAGTCTAATTAGAATATATCAGAACAGGCGATCAGCACATGTATCAGTACCCATTGTTAATAAAAGTTGCTTAGTTCTGGTTTCAAAATATATAATGGGTTTCCTATTTTTCTTGCCTAAATGTTCACTATCTTCCCAACATGAAATCTTATTATCTGAAACACTTAAACCTTTAAGTTATAAAATGAGAGTTCAACAGATAATCTGAAAAAAATTGTTCTTTGATGGATTATCCTTGACAGTATTTAGCAAAAATGTCAAATATCATGAATATGGGTCAATAGTGTGTAATGGGAAGATGGCCTAAGGCAGCATAAGATTAGAGCCATCCCAATGTTGTATACCAAATAGCTATCAGACTCTTGTATTTCCTTAGTCCATAGAGTAATCCTGTGTCCCACCAATATTTTTAACATCAGATAACATGGAATAACTGAAACACTGAATTTTATAGCCAGTCAATACAATGCACCTGACTGTTATGTAATGCAGAATTATGCAGTATAGATTGCAGCATACTTCATGTGTGTCAGTGAAATGAATTTTGTCACTTGACTATGGTAAATCATCTAGATTTTTTCATGACACTGCTGCAGTAGTTTAAGGCTCTGCATAGCCTAAATTTTATATCAGAAATGAAAAAGCATGTGCGTACTATGTATCTTGCTGACAAACGTGATGCACACCACAAAACAGTACAACTCCACTTTACATTTTGATTAAGTATAAAATCAATTTTAGTAAGATGGATAATGCCTGATGGTATACTACAATTAAAGGAAAATGAAACAGTCGCTTGTCAAAAGAGTAATGCAAGAGTAAAGATTAAATATTGTATTTGTCTCCTTATTCTCCAATGGTTGGTCTACATACTCAAATTCCACTAGGGAATGTTACAAATCCACAAAATATGACTGCAGTATTTTACATTTGGATTCATGATTTAGATGACAGATGTTTAAAAAACAAACACGTATAGCTTGATAACTCCTTGGTGACTCCACATATACAGAAGCTGAACAGCACAAATTATTCCAGCTATGGTTTACATTAATTTATGCACTTTTTTTTATGCTTTATCTTTTCTTTTTCTGATTGAGTGCTATGATTTACTTGTGTATTTTTATAATCCTTCCAATTTTTTTCTGAGACTATATTCTGTTCTGAGGACTACAAAAGGTTACTTAATTTAAAAACCCCAAACAATTGTCTTTCTTTTGCAACAGCTTAGAAAGGACACGGTACCAGGAGGTAGCACAGTACTAACAGCCACAGAACTGAGACTAACTGGACTGAGTTAGCATATAATAGGCAAGAATTCTTGGGCATAATATATGCATTATATCTCTCTCACTGACACATAATAGACGCACCACAAAATAGTATAATCCCACCTTGCATTTTGAATGATCTTGCATTCTTTGAATACCTTTGCAACCCCACCTTGCATTCTAGTAAGCCTGTTTATGCCTGGTGGTCTTATATAATTAAAGGGAAATAAGAACCAAATGTAAGCTTGGAATAGACATAGGCAAATTTAAGGTACCACAGTATTCTTTCTCAGACTTCTGGGAGAGCAGACACAGCAGAGCTAAGTAGCAGATGGAATAGAAGCATCTAATCTCACCCAAAAATGATAACATCACCTCAATACTACCATATAATGGCATTCATATGCCATGGAGTTGAAAGCAGTACAAGAAACAAAATAGAAATTAAAACAGTGGGACAGTGGTGGCCAACCGTTTTTCAGAGGCATGCCACAAGTTAAGTCCCACCCCCTGTGCTCCCTGCCCCCTCCCTGATCTGCCACATGGTACACACAGCAACTGCTGGTGCCACTTCTGGCATATGTGCCATGAGTTGGCCACCCCTGTCCTAGTACCTCTCTAATGGTACCATCAGTTTCTCCAGAATTTAAACTTCATTTATCTAAGAAATGTTCTTAGGCCTTGAATTGTGAAGAATAACTTGTAAATATGAAATTCAACTTTATTATCCATTTAACTGCTGATCACTTTAGGAGAAACATCTGAGATTGTGGGTAGAGAATAAACTCCTCCTTCACAATATGGATCTTGCTTGGATAAATTGATGATGAGAAAGTAAAGTGCTCAGTGCTTCCATATACTACAGCAGTGCAAGGTATAAATGTGCAAGATGACAGTCCCCATAAAAGTAAAGAATTTAATGCACAAATTCTTCATGACTCTAGTATGGAGTCATGAACGTCTAAAAAGAGCTCTAGAAATGGGAAAGTAAATTAATATTAATATCTAACCAGTGGTGATGCATAGGGGGTACATGTGCACCCACTGACCAGCCGTGCTCACTGCTTAGGCAATAGGCAGGGGGGACAGGCAGGAGTGCCAGTGCCCCTCTGGACACGCTAGCTGGGGAGTGGAGTGTTGTTGCATTCCCAGAAGTGGCCACAGCAAGACTGGCTGCAATGATCGGCCATCTCGCAATCAGCTGCGGGATCCCCCCTGGTCAGCGAGATTGGATGCAGGGGACCTTTGTCCCCCCAGCCACTGGGGAGGCATGTGCCCCCCTGACTGAGGTGGCACCAGTCACCCATGTATCTAATGCTACCTCACACACAACTAATCAGTTCAGCCTTTTACTTGAAGTCTTTGAACAGAAATTTTCCCATTGCTCTCTGGAAAAACTTCTGTATTTATTCAGACCAGAGAGGAAAAGACTCTGGTGCAACATGTAAGTTCCATTTGCATTTGAAAAATTTAAACATCTAGACATTGATGTCAGAATAACGCCTTAAAAGGAACTACCTAGCAAATATCTAGATCATTTTCTGAACATAATCATCATGTGCTTTGAAACCACATTAAGCATGGATACCAGCTGCTTTGCAATCACGATTTAAAACCGATCCAGATACAATTACTGTACTAATCCCAATGTGAAAAAGCATTAGTTTCAAAGTTTGACAGATTTTTTTTTCCCCATGAACTCTCAAGCTACATTATAATGTCACAATTGCTTATGGAAAACTTGAGTCACACTTGTAAGCTGTTAGAATACTGAGACACAGTAAATTTTGAATATCTGTAATAAGCCTTTAAACATGGTAAAATGTTGTGCATCCACATTATTAACATATATTTACCCAATTAAAATAAAAAATATATATTTCTTTTTTTTGTTTTTAAATACACATTAAAATGTTGGAGTACTGCATTTGAGTCATAACAAGGTCAGGTGAAAGCAGCAATGATAACTATGCACAATCTTCTCTAAGAAAAAATTGTAGAAACTGCAGTAAAGCAGGCCTGCCAGTACACACAAATGTTGTCCCTGATCTATAATTCACCAATAAAATTTCACCCTAGGCTAAAACTTGGCATACATTATACGGTGTAATCACTTTCACTATTTGGAAAGATATGGCTGAATTATTAAAATTTAATAGAAAGTGGTTACTATACATATACATAAACTGCAGTACTGATAAAATTACACTGGCCCTCACTGCTACATTGTGTTGAGAAACCTGCTGCAGGAAGTCCGAGACACTAGAAGGCACAGAAGTTGCCCTTTGCAAGGTCTCTTGTTAAGTATCCCTTCCCAATTAAAGCACCCTAGGAGCCCTAGAAGATCTACATAGTGTCAGAGATCTAAACAACATGGATCCTGAGAACCTATGAAAAACCATTTAGAGGTAGGAACCATTTGCATAGATGCCTGCTCTGCCATGTTATTTTGCTGCCTCCTTTCGCTTAGAAACATGGCACATAAGATATAAGTATTCTTTAAAAAAATTATCTGTTTAACCTCCTCTAATTATATAGGTTACAGCAGCTTGGACCTAGCTGCTGCTGGGAGCTGCTCCCGGGGCCCTCTGACAAGGGAACGGGGAGGAGGTGCTGGTAAGCCCCGTCAGTCAATACAGCCCATGTGAAGTCGCCAACAGCAGTAGCAGTAGCAGGCAAGGAGCTTTCCCAGCCTACCGCAGCCATTGGCACACTGGAAGGGAGGAAGAACCTGTGAATCAGCAGCTAATTGCTTAACTGACAAGTCATTAAGTCACTCTCTGTTTTCTTCTTTAACTTCATAGGGCAGGGGTATCAGTCCCCCCTTCCCCTCCTTTCTTCCTCCCTCCTTCCCTCTCTCTAGCCTGCCCTGCCACTTTCCTGTTCCTGATGCACCATGCTGCTTCCCTTCCCCACCAGACTGTGCCCAGTGCTAAATGTTAACAAATAATGCATTTCTGATATAAATATATTTATGGTTTAAACATTAAACCTTTCACATTCCTAGCACATATAGGTAATAGACAGAAATAACTGGGTTCATGTAAGTGCCATGCTGAATGATCATATAGCTTCTCAGTACCAGCCATGGACAAATTCAGTGAAAATGAACACAGTTCAATGTAGCATGAACTTTTGGCTACATTTTGACACAACTATCCAGTTACCCTGTTAAGGCATGGAATTGTGGGATAGTGAATTCTTAGTCCTTCCCAACCTTTACACAGACTCCGAATATTAGAGAAGCCATTCCATGCTTATGACAGTAGAAGTATTTTCACAGAATCTTTAAAAAAAGGATGCTCTTATTCATATTTCTCTTGAGGTAAAAGGTACTGCAATACAACTGGACACAAGACAACACTTCTCATTGTCACTGTCTTAATGGAAGTAATTACTTCCATGTGTAACAAATTGGTGAGAGACTGGTTTATAAACGATACGGGACATGTGTCATTATCCTACTATATTTATTAACCAATTGGAAGCATATGCCAAGTTGTCTTGGTGACAACATTTCACAAGGACAGATGGTTGCCTAATAAATTCTGTTTCTGTAAGCTGGAAGTGAGCTAAACAGACTTTAATCAGAAAAATAAGGATACATTATGTAACTCAATGCATGTGTGTATTGTAAGGTTTCTGATGGGCCAGCAGGGCTACGTCTTCCATAATTAAACAACACCTGGAATTATGGGTCTCAACTCTATAATATGCACCATTGCTGTATATTAAAAATACTTTCAGTGAGTCAGTATAGTAACACTGTTATAAAAACAGTAGAAAACATGATCAGATTCACACTCATTATATTTAATTATCTTTTTCAGGGTCTTGAGAGGGGTTGTCTCATATCCTGCTCTTGAAGTAATTTGGAGTTGTGTCACTGGCTTCAGGGGGAGAAGAATAAACTCTTCACTGTATGTTCTGGGCCAAATACTGTCAGCAACCTGCTTCAAAATTCTTACTGATTTTAATGGCAGAATCTGGGGTGTCTCAAGAAAAAATATTACAGTGTAAGCTTTCATGCTTTTGGGTTGTCTAAAACAATAAAATAATACATTTTTGTGCTTGCAATGAGGATCTTTAATAATTCATCTGAAAGTTATTAATTTAATTTCTTTATGATAGAAATTAGGAGAAGACAATTAGATTAGACCTGGCCAATAATAATATTCAGTTAATCTCCTGATGATTGGTCTCACTCTGTTGAACCACTTTCTTTGAACAAGCTTTATTAATTAAAGCTAAGCTAAAATTCACAAACTTTTTAAACCCCTTGGTTTTTAATGTTTTTACAAGAAGCAGATGTAACCAATGATTTTGTACATGTGTGTAAAATTTTTGGTTACATTGATGGCTTGTGGAAAAAAGTCCATTATACCCATACCCACACAAAGATTATTACAATCATTATCAACCTGGCTTGTTCTACATGATGCTAAACATATCTTACAATATTTAAACACCTTCAATTAATACGTACAAAGGGTGAAACACACTCCATCCATTCTCACAAAGCCAGATCACTCGGACTGGCTGATAGAGTGTTGATAGAGATGTCGCTAGAGTATGCAGCAATTAAAGACGTGAAATGAATTCCCAAATCAAGCACTAGTGCACGTACTTGCTGCAGAGCTCCTTATCTCTACTGGATTCTACCTATGCCTATGAAATGAAGTAGGGGATCCTCAAGATCCAGTTCTGGAGGTGGATAGGGCCACAAGAATGTTGGACATTTCTTCTAGCCTACTTGCAATGTGACCTTCCATGCTGGTCCATAGAATCCACAATTTCCATGTGTTAACCCCTTTTCCCTTGCAGCGTTACTTGAATAATAGAGAAGCCAAAACCAACTCATGTTAATATATAAATTATATAGTGTTCTAATCTTGGAAAGTATTTCAAATACTTCACAATTAATGAAGCACCTGGCGTCGGAACACAATGATGAACAGCAATTATAGTGGTGATATATAGAAATATACATCTCTATAGAAAACTGGGAGACAGTGATTGAAATAAAATGGACATGTTTTCTGAGTATGGCACAGTTCTATCAAGGACAGATTCTATACATAAAGAAACAGATAATTTTATCCCTTTTTAGTAAGTGGTCATTGATTTACAAAATAAAATTATATATTTCATCTGCAACTGCCAAAATAATTTGTGACGATTAATATTCCTCTTATGAATATCAAACAAAGCAAATAAAGACTTGCCACTTGGTATAAAAAGTACATCATGTTGCACTTAATTAAATAAAAAGTAGTTACTGAAATGCAAATAGTAAAAATTATTTGTTTTTCAAGTTCAGGCTAAAGACGATTGAATTATACAATGAAAAATATAGTAGAATAGGATACTGAAGATACACTTATTTACATCATACACCTTAAAATTAAAGTAAAATATAATGTAAAAATTAATATCACGTTAGATACTCTTTCTGATAATGCAGAACCTCTTATTTTTTTCAAATTAGCAACATGCTAAGGTTACATTTAATGCAATCTCTTCATGAACAAAAGGCAAGTTTCAAATGTAAGGGAAAAAATTGATAATGCCAGCAACAAATGCTTATAAGAAAAGTCAATTTAATTTAAAAGGATATTCCATTTGCTAATATGTTTATCAGTTACATAGCTCTGTGGTTGAAAATCTATTTTTTCTTACTGCATTTGAAAATTTTCCTTTTAGTTACTCTGCAAAGTAATGTGAAAATGGGCACAATCCTCAAATGTCCAACTAAAGCAAAACTAGTACTGAACACAAGTTTTTGCTTGAGTCCAGGCTGTTTTATACTAAGCAGTGAAGAGTGGGGAATAAAGCACACACTTATCCAAATATTTGCCACTGTTACTCATCCTTATCCTTTATAGCAGGGGTTGTCAACTGGGGCTATGGGTACCCCTTAGGGTACTTGAACTGGGCCTAAGGGGCATGCGTGGGCAGGCGGGGATGAAGCACCGCCACCTCCCACGAGCAGGGCCGAGGCAAGGCAAGGGCAGTGGCACCCCTCAGATGGGTGGAGAAGCTTGCATGTAGTGGCTGCTGCCACCACACACCAACCCGGTGAGCTTCCCCACCATGTAGAGGGGTGCCGTTGCCCTCACTCCAGCTTGCTGAGCTTCCCTGCTCTGCCCCGGCCCTGCTCCTGGGAGACAGCAGCACTCTATCCCTGCCCACCCATGCACCATCCTCACCTCCCTGATCAGTGCCCAGCCATGCGCCATCGCCCCCCTGCTTGGCATTCAGGCACCAGGGGTACTTTGTCTCAAAAAGGTTGAAAACTCCTGTGCTATAGCATGTGATTCCTGAATTACTTATTTAGAGAATATTTTAAAAATATAGTCACATTAAAAAGGGATAATTGCAAAAAGAAAAATGTAAAATTCTAATTCTGGAACAAAATCCATAGCTGAAAATGTCAATATGTTAGCATGTCAAATCACATGAAGAAATAAGGATGTCTACTGCCCTCTGATGTACCCAACAGTACAGCAGTGTTGTCAGAGTCTAATCTAAACCTCATAGAGTTACTATCTTGAAAAGACAATGGTCACCTCTGCCACATAGTACCATACATCACAGGCTGGTGTAGTATGGTATTTTGCCTCTTAATCTATGAGGAAGAAGAACAGTGGGTGGCAGAGAACAGCCTCTAGAAGCACAGCAGGACAGTCGAATTAACTTCAGTAAGGGCAGCAAATGGATATCAAAAGCACTTCTCAAAATATCTTTTTCTCTTCGGGTTTGAGGTAAAAGCAGGAAGGAACATCATCAAAAGTGAAGTTACAAAAAGATACAAATAAAATGGCAAAGAAGTTCGGCCATCAACAGCTTACATTTTTCCCTTTTAATTCCAAGAGATATCACATATTTAAACACAAATGATTGTAGCCTGCACTACTTGAAAAAATGGAAAGCATAAGGCTGTTCAATTAAGAAACATCTTCCTTATGAAGATTATCCCATTAAACATTCAATGTATCAAAAAAGGAAGAAACAAATAGCAAATCATGCTGAGGAGCTTTCCAAATTGGAGGCAGGTTCTCAGTTACTGTTACAAACCAGTTCAGAATGCACACCACCCCACACCCCCCAGACACTTCTTTGTTCATCCCTTACACAGCATTTCCCCCCTTTTTAAGTTATGATTTTTTTTTAAAAGAAGAAACATATGATAATATCTTCACATCCTAGCATAACTCATTTTTGATGGATAGCAATGAAAAGGGTGGTGCTTGCAGTATTCTGATCCCAATGGATCTACTAACTGAATGGATGGGTTAGTAGACTCCCTTTCTATAAGCCTCTCTTTCTATAATTTCTTGCCCAATTTTCCCCTTATAAAAAGTACTGCAATGGACTGTCACTATAGAACAATGTCATATTCCCCCCCTCATCTCATTCCTCAAAGGTCACAATGGAACATCATTTCTCAAAGGACTTCCTCAAAGGGGGAAGATTCTGATTTTTATCGGAGAGATGAAGGAAGGATATGTATCTTTTGCTCTTTATCTGAGGACCACCCGCTTGCTGCAATGAACCCTCTGTAGACCCTGGGAGTAAAGTGTCAGGATGGCAAATAATAATAATAATAATAATAATAATAATAATAAATCCAAATTGAGCAGTTAGCATCACAGCAGTAGACCTCTGGGTCTGCATGAAGCTATATTGCCATTAGCAGGTCTATGTTCTCTGTAGGACTGAGACTCATATATAAAGAGGACAGAGGGTGAGATCATGGTCATAATAATTTCCAAATTGTCCCCACATGGATATCCCTACTTTTTTAATATCTCCAAACACTCAACAGAATTTCTTGATCCCATGCCTAACCATTCTGATTCTTAAGTGTCATGATTTTCTCAAATATAGCTTCCTCTTTCCTTTGTATAGAAATCAATTAATCATTATCTTTTTTATAACATTTTGGCAGTTATATTTTCCCTTGTCTCTGGATAACAGGATCCTTAAGACTGCCTCCAGCTACCAGAGTTTTCCAGGCAAACAGCACCATATTTCTATGGGTATGAAGCCAAACAAATGAAAAACCAGTGCCTCTTTCACGCCTTTTCGTGCTCCTCCATGATTTGAGATGGAACTGGAAAGGGACATAGAAGTCAATGAAAAGGGATCTGTAAGTATGGCAAAAGTAAAAAGAAAACCAACCAAAGTGCAAATGCAAAAGGCAGTCTCATTACAGATAATGAAGAGAAGGCAGAGGTATTTGTTGATGTTTTTTTTACTTCAGTCTTCATGAATAAAGTCAACTACCAGAAGATAAGTGTGGTAGGCAGCAAAGACAGAGAAAGACAAGCAGACTACCCTAGTGAAGAACGAGTTAGGGATTACTTAGAGATGCTAGATTTTTTCAGTTGGCAGGGTTGGCTAGGATACCTCCAAAAGTACTAAAGCAATTGGTGAAGTAATTTCAGAGCCATTAGCGATTGTCTTTGAGAACTTGTGGAGGTCCGGTAAGGTCCTGAATAATTGGAAAAGGGCAGAAAGTACAGTGCCCATTTTTAAGAAAGGGAAAAAAGAGGATTTGAGGGAATTATAGATCAGTCAGCCTGATTTCAATACCTGGAAAGATTATGAAGCACATGACCAAGGCACCTAGAATAAGAGGAACAGCCAGCATGGATTAACCAAGAGCAAATCATGCTTCATCACCTTGATTTCCTTCTATGATACAGTGACAAGTGGATGGAGCAGTAATCATGCTACATCTTGATTTTAGCAAGGCTTTTGACATAGTCTTCCACAACATTCTCATTAATAAGGTAGGGAAATACAGCCTAGAAGATGAAAAATGGATACATAGCTAGTTGGATCATCATGCTTAATGAGTAGCCATCAACGGTTCAACGTCTAGTTGGTAGGAGTTATCAAGTGGGGTTTTGCAAGGGTCTGTCCTAGGTCCAGGATTGATTAACATCTTCATTAATGATTTAGAATAAGGGAACGAGTGGATGCTTAGCAAATTTGCAAATGACACCAAGTTGAGTGGAGCTGTAGATACTCTAGAAAGTAGGGATAGGATTTGGAATGATCGGAATAAACTGGAGAAATGGTCCAAAATCAATCAGATGAAATTCACAAAAGACAAGTGCAAAGTCTTGCACTTGAGACAGAATCATTTCATGCACAAATACAGACTAGGGAATGGCTGGCTAGGCTAAAGTACAGCAGAGAAGGTCTTGGGAGTTAGAGTGGACCATAAGCTAAATACAAACTGATAATATGCTCTTGTTGCAAAAAAAGCCAACTATTGGGTTATATTAACAGAAGGGTAATTTGCAAATCAAGGAAAAAGATTCTTCCACTTTTGCTTAATACTGCTGAGGCCTCACCTCTAGGACCACATCCCATACTTCAAGAACTTCACAGAAGAAATTAGAAAAAGTTCAACAGAGAGCAACAAAAATGATTAGAAGCCTGGGAAACATGACTGATGAGGAAAGGGAGAAAAAATGGATTATTTAGTTTGGAGAAGAGAAGACAGAGAGGAGATTTGATAATAGTCTTCAAATATTTGAAGGGTTCATATAAAGTGGATGAAGATAACCTTTTCTCTGTGGCTCTAGGGGGGAGAGCTAGAAGCAATGACCTCAGAATTCAGCACAGGAAATTTAGGTTGGAGATTAGGAAGAACTGACTAGCACTAGGGGGCTGGACCTGATGATCTGCCAAGGTCCCTTCCAGTCCCTTACAATCTATGAAACATAATCACTATGAGGGTGGTAAAAATCGGAACAGGCTACCTAAAGAGATTGTGGAATCTCTATACATTTTAAAAGCAGGTTATAAAGACACGTGACTGGAATGTTTCAGTCAGGAATGATCCTGTATTGAGCAGAGGGCAGTAATAGGTGACTTCCCAAGGTCCTTTCTAGCCCTACTTTCTTATGATCCACTGAAATACATAATATATGAATGTTAATTAATAATATTCTTGTGAAACAAAACAGGTTTTCACATCATAGCTCCACAGATATAAGCTAGAATACAGATCAAATTAACTCAATACAACATAAAAAGCCTGTCATCAATACTGTATACCAAGGCACCATATGAGCTATGATTAATAATGAATCAGAAGGGCAGAACCAGTATGAATAACAAGGGGGGGAGGGAAACCTGCATTACGAATGATTAAATAATAATATAATTTAGGTATTTCTTCAGTGAGTTGTAATATGTAACCTTTTGGGACATATTTACTTATGTATTTAGATTTAAAATGTAATTCTGCTGAGAAACACAACATTGAATAACTGATTGTTTTTAAACTAACTAACTAAATAAGGCATTTTCAGGCATTGCTAATTAAAAATAATTAGGGGTGCACTGATAAAGATGTTCTTGGCCAATACTGATAGCTGACTATTAACCAGCCATATACCAATCCAATAGCCGATTTACAGGATGCATCCTGGCAGCTTGGAAAGCAGCATCCTGCTGGTAACTCTGTGGGGGAGAACGGGTATGGGGAGGGAAGGGGCATGAGATGAGCAGATCAAGCCCCCATAGTAAGGGATGGAATAGGGAAAAAGCAGGGGCTGGGGCAAGGGCAGGGACAGGTGCTGTCTAGCCAGGGCAGTGAATGTGACCCCAGAACTGGGATGGAGCCAAGAGTGGCTTATCCAGGGACCACAAAACGGTGCAAAGGGGGGCAGGTCCCTGCCACTGCACACATCCTTGGGGGAGGCATGGGTGGCATGTGCCCCTCCAAACTTGTGCACAGGGTAAGGGCATGCTGTGGCTGCACCAGGCACTTCCGGCAGTGACGGCAGCACTCGGAGGGGGTGGCTACAGGGAATTTTGGGGTGGCCATAACCCCCAAGTGTTCCCCAGCACTA
Organism: Caiman crocodilus; assembly: GCA_030014935.1. NCBI lineage: Eukaryota > Metazoa > Chordata > Crocodylia > Alligatoridae > Caiman > Caiman crocodilus. The sequence goes on from JAGPOW010001296.1 coordinate 55,398,906, forward strand.
CCCCTGCTTGGGGCACTCTACTCTGCTGCCTTTCCCTTGGAAGCCCTACCTGCCCCTCCCGAAGGAAAGACAGCAGAACGGAGTGCCCCAAGGAGGGGTGATGCTTGGGGGGCACTTAGGGGGCTATGGCCATCTCAAAATTCCCCATAGCTCCCCCATAGCCATGCCTTCAGATGCTGCTGCTCACCCTGCCCCCACCCACCCCAAGCCCAGCCCCATCCCAGCCCCCAACATCAGCAAGAAGCTGATGCTGCACCTGGCCCTGAGCCCACATTGGGCAGCCCACCCTCACTCCGTGCACAAATCTGGAGCGGCACATACCCCTGACACCTCCCCTGGGTGTGTGTGTAGTAGTGAAGAATTTTCCCCCCTCCTCACCCCTCTGAACTGACCAAAAAGAAGCCCACGGCCAATAATGTTAATTTTCCTTTTATTGGTGCTGATCCAATATGCAACCTATATATTATTACACCTCTAAAATTATTTCAAATAATTATTCATTTGCATATCCCATATACATTATTTTCCCTAATCCTCTATTTTTTATATTCAAGATACATCAAAATGTAGGGACTAAGTCAACATATGAATATTGACTTTTCAATTCTTTTTTACCCCTGCTGTAACACACAGTTTCTATACCTCCAGAGCTCAGAATATTTCCTCTCATGAACTGCACTATTTTTTGTTCCAGATTTGCTATAGAGATTCAGCAGCCTAAGAAAACAATTTCTGCACTGCAGTGAAAGTGACTTTTGTTATTTAAGTAAAAGATCTGAAAAACATTTAAGGAAAAGATTAAAGACATATTTTTGGTAAACTAAATTTCTTTTTAACATCTTCTCAATTTAATTACTGGGGTTAATTTCTGATTTTTAGGAAACTAATTCCATATTTTTATGAGTTCTATTCAGAAATGTGTCCCATTGATGTTTTTTAAATTTAGTATATGTATCTATGTAATTCACCAAGTTCCAATATTCCAAGTAAGATCTGGGATTTTAGGTACTCTCTCCTGCTGTGAGCCAAGTGTCTAAAATTCAATGTTAAAGATGTACTCTGTAGCATACATGCCAACTCTGTGGGTCCTCCAGGGATTATGCATCCACCAAAAAAAATTAGCGGGTGCTTAGAACCCACTGGGCTGCTTGCAGATGTTAAAAACCCTAAAAAAACCCACACTTTACCAGAAGAAGCAGTGCATTACTTCAACCCAGCTCTGCAGTGTCTGTAAAGGTTGGGCGCTTCAGCAGGGCTTTTCAGCACTTTAAGCTAAAGCTGATTCAATCAGTTATTAGATAAAAGCACCAAAAAAGTCCCACTAAAGCACTTGAACTTTATAGATGTCAGGTGAGCTGGGCTGAGGTAATGTGCTGCCTTTTCTGAGCATGCGTGGGGCTTGGTGCAGGAACATGGTGAGTTTAAAATACCATATTTTGGTGGGGTGGGGAGTTGGGGCAGTGTTTGCATCTTCAGGCACCCACTCGCAAAAACCAAATTTGGCACTTATGCTCTGAAGTTTTTCAGTTCCAGTGTTCTGTGCAAGTTACTAGAAACCATTTGCCAAACTCATCATTCTTGAAAAGTTATTATGTTAATAAGGTCTGTAGTAGTGTAAGAGTGATGCTATAGCTGTGATGGTCCAGAAATTATGAGGCAAGGATTCCTTAGACTCTCTCTGACAACACATACACACAGCATAAGGAACACATTTCTCACAGAACAACCACTCCTTCTCAGAGCTCACTATCCTCGTACTCAGGGGACATCTAGCTAACACCTTTGAAAGGCAAACCTAAAAAAACAAAAAAAAACAAAAACAAAAATTCAGAAGCTGGTTGGACACTAAAAGCCAAGGACTAAACACTGACAGTGGTTCTATAGCACATTATAACTTCCTGACGCCTCAATTTTTTTCATACATAAAGGGTGAGAATGACTCTCTTCCCTTTTTATAGGCTATGATCTCCCAGGAGTCAGTTTCTTCTGCTAATTGTGTTTCTGCTACCCCTGGAAATTTCTCTAGCCCTCTCCCAAACTGTTCTTTACTATCCTGTGCCTGGCTTGTTCTGATCAGATCAGATGAAGAATATTTTGCATTCAAAGATGGTCTAACTTTATCCCAACTACTCGCTTGAGCCAATAAAAGATATCACCCTAAGAAATCTTTGCACCTCCTAATAAGGTCAATGATATTTTTAAAGAAAACATCTAGTACTCAAAGGTCTTATAGTACTAACTAGGAAACGATTGTTATGTATTAACTTGGAAACCACACTAAAGAGAACACAGTGCATTTACATATATCCCAAAATCTTTCAGTTTGTTCCCAGGACTCCTAGGAAACACCTCTGAGCTGGATGGACCCTCTGGATATTGACTTAGAGACTCTCATTTCAAAACAGCAACAGAAAAAATAAAATATAAACCTGTAATAACCTTAAATTCAACTGAAGAAATCTTGACTAGAAGAGAGATTTCCCCTACCAGCGTCAAGTGAGTAAATGCACACAAATTTAGAAAAGGAGAGTGTCATATAAATCATACACTGAATAAATTACAAGAGAAGGTCTAAAATGTAAACTAAGTTCTTAACATGCAAAGAGGCTTATTTATGAAGAGCCTTAAATGCTAAAATTACAATGGTAAATGTACCACACATTTTTAGAGGCAACAACAGAAGTCCCTTAAGTAAGAAGGTAAAATGGGAATTGTAGGACCAATGATAAATTAAACAAGTAGCAGAAATGTGAAGAGACTGAATAAATAATATAGATAAGCAGGAAGACCTGTAAGGAAATTGTTACAGTAATCAGATGAGAAATAACTAATGGAAGGGTTGACTTTCTGTGCAAAATAAAATGTAATATTAAAGATTTGAAAGAAGTTTGACATGCGAACTCTACAAAACAAGTGAGATAAATCAGAATAAATAACAATTTTGCATCTGTTCTACCTATTCAGATTACTTTCATCTCACCCTCTGCTAATTACAATTCCTTCTCTCTCAGCCGTTAACCTTTTCTCTCTTCATATCTTCCTCCCACTCAGTTTAGCAACTCACCTCAGTGTCTTTTCATCCAACAGCTTTGTTCTAGGTCCATTATTTTTCTTTGCACCCTTCCACTGGGCTCAGAATGGTATGTACTCCCACACCAGATGCACCTTTCCCCCAACAATCAGCCCTGCAAAATTGGTGGATTGTATTAAGAGATGAAGCTAATTTTCTGTCTGAAATAGAGGCTCCCTACTTTGATTCCTGCTATACAGTGCAGCAGCAGTGGCATTATTATGCAGGCAGCTGAGGGAATCTATTTACTTAATGGCTAACTGTTCTTCACTCTACCGGTTGGTGTTAACAATCACCTCTCCTTTTTAATTGTCAAATATTCCACTAATAAAGTAACCTTTCTTAGGGCAATTTTGGCATCTGCTACCTCCTCCTGGCTCTTTTCCTCTTTTCAAAATCACAGACCCACCCATGGAGACTTGTCTTTTGAAGAAGCCAGGGTTTCAGCTTTTAGTTAAGCAGAAAAGCAGCAGAAAAGCAGCTAGATTCAGTTATATTCCTGCTCTCTCCAGTCAAAACTCTAGAATGTTCCTTTTTCATTCTGCATTCTAAAAAACAAGGCACCTGTCTTATTTGGGGGTATGTTATATGTAAAAAACTGTGGTAATTTAAACTGAATTTACATCTCATTTTGCCTTCTCTCCTAGCTGAACCATACAGAAAAGTAAGGAAGAAACAACAAAAACCCCACAGATTAGATGGGATGGCAAGGCAAAACGAAGTGAGGAGAAAAAAGAAAAAGAAAGCTGGGCTCCTTATGTTCAATACTGATAAACTACAGGTTGTGTGAATAAAGACTATCTCCTTTTAAATAGTAAAATAGTAAGTATTTTGAATTATGCCTCTTATATAATTCCTATCACAAACAATACATACAGTATAACTATTCTAATACGGATTTAACTTGCAAAGAAGAACCTGGCTTTTAGGGGCAATTTTTTTGTCCTTGGTCTACCCCGCAAGGATACAACTGGAAGTAGAACAGATTGCTTGCTCTCACATTCTACTCTGAAAGAAGAGATTGTACAGAGTCAGTCTTCTACTCACAAGATGCTGTTGTTAAGGATAATAAAACACATTTTCTTTATGATATGGAATGTCTAATCATAAATCCCTTATTAAATATAGTGCACTCATTTTATTATTGATTACAATAGGAACATAAGAAAGCAGGACTGGAAAGGACATCATGGGTACATCCACACATGCAGGCACGTGTACTTGCAGCAGCTCAGATAGCAGCAGCACAAATTTGTGTTGAAGATCTGTGCCTCAGCACACATGCCTGAACGCACACTTCGGTGTGGGGTAAATTGTGTCCCTTTGAATAAGCTGCCCAGCTCCTCCCAGATATTCAGCCAGGGCAGGATAGAGGCTGGGGCCAGCACCTATTCTGGCCCCAGCAGTATAAAAAGCTGCCCTGGCAAACAGATCAGAGCTACTTGCCCTCAGGAGCTTCTGAGGCCCTGCCAGTTGGTATCTGGGGACACTAGCCCCTTATGCCAGCTAGATTGCTGAGGCAGCCCTAACCTAGAGTAGCCTCTGCATCCTCTACCCACTGCAGCAGTCTGGCAGTGGGGGCTGCTGCCTGGCTGTGACTTGATGCCATCTGCAACAGCATCTGTTCCCTTGGACCTGCAGCCCCGTGGCTGTACCACGGACAGACCCAGACCCAGACAGAGACCACACAGCTGCCTGGGCTGTGGTCTGGGCATTGTGGCAAAGCCACCTGCACTGCTAGGCCAACTTCCAGTGGGCTGTGGCTGCATAGCTGGCCTTCGGTTGGCACTGCTGCCATGACTTCTGATGTCCCTGCTCTGCCATCTCAGCAGCTATCGCTAAGATGTGTTCCTTGTGGTGGACTGCTTTGATTTGCTGAAGCGTGTCCTCCTGGCCCCAAATGGCCAGGAGGTCAGTTACCCTGTCTGCCTTCCAGCTGGGTTCCCAGTGCTGGTCCTGGGCAAGCTCTTCTTCCTGGGTCCTGCCCCTTGCCTCACCAGCAGGGATCCTGGTGTTCCCTGTTTAAAAATTGAAAATTTCATGGATTTCAGAGACATTAAGGTCTGAAAGGGACCTTGTGAGATCATCAAGTTGAGCCCCTCTGCCAGAGGCAGGAAGTCTGCAGGGACCAAATGATCCCAGCAAGATAAACATCCAAACACCTTTTGAAAGAGTCCAGAGTATGTGCATGCACCACCTCTGGGGGGGGAATCTGATCTAGACCCTGGACACAGACTGTAAAGAAGTTTTTCCTTATGTCCAGTCTAAATCGGCCTTCTAGAAGTTTGCGGCCGGTAGACCTAGTTATCCCTTGGGAAGCCCTGGTAAACAAATGTTCTCTCAGATCCTGATGCACTCCCTTTACATATTTATATGCAGCCACCACATCCCCCCTGAGCCTTTGCTTCGCCATTCTGAAGAGTTCCATGTTCCTCAGCCTCTCCTCATAAGGCTTGCTCTTTTGGCCTTTGATCATATGGGTGGCTCTCCTCTGGACTCTCTTGAGCTTATTCACATCCCTCCTGAAGTGGGGGACCCAAAACTGGATGCAGTATTCCAGTTGTAGCTTCACTAAGGCCAAGTAAAGCAGGAGCATGATGTTCCTGGTTTTGCTTGAGATGCATGGTGGATGCATGCCAGAGTTTGGTTTGCTTTGCTGGCAACAGCATCACATTGGTGGCTCATGTTCACCTTGTGGTCAGCCAGACCCCCAAGTCTCCTTTGGTTGTGGGGCTAGCAAGTGTAGTACCGCCGAGACTATAAGTATGATGCTGTTTTTTCCTCCCAAGGTGGAGTACCCTGCATTTCTTTATGTTGTGTGCCATCAGGTTTTGGTCCACCCACTTTGCAAGCGTGTCCATGTCGGCCTGCATCCCCAGCCTGTCCTCCAGTGTGACCGCCTTCCCCCACAGTTTAGTGTTGTCCACAAACTTTGCCAGTCCACATCTGATGCCCAAATCCAGATTAATGAAGATATTGAAGAGTACCGGTCTGAGCACAGAGCCCTAGGGGACTCCACTGGTAACCTTATACCACGTTGATTTGCTCCCAGTAATAAAACCATGTTAGCTGGCATTCAGTAGGTTGCCTTCTGTTAGCCTGTTGCAGATGGATCCCTTGATAATTTTCTCTAAGACCTTTCCAGAGATGGACGTGAGACTGATAAGTCTGTATTTCCCTGGATCTTCCTTCCTCCCTTTCTTGAAGATTGGGACCACGCTGGCTCTTCTCCAGTCTTCCAGTACATCACCCAAGCACCATGAGGTTTCAAACGTCTTGGCCATAAGGCATGCTATGATGTCCACCACCTGCAATCTGTCTGGGTCCAGACGTATAGATGTCAAGCCTCTTGAAGTATTTTCTCACTTGATCTATGTGAATTGGGGGCCCATTCCCAAGCCCTGGATGCTTTGTGTCCGGTCTAACATGGGTAGAAAACTGACATAAAGTAATCATATAGGAGATAGGCCTTTTCTTGTGCATCACACATTAGCTGCCCTGGTTGACCTTGCTTTTGTTCTTCCAACATACCTGAAGAATGACTTTTTGTTATCCTTGATTCTGGTGGCTAGCCTGAGTTCAATTACTGCTTTGGTTCTTCTGGACTAGTCCTTACAAGTACGGGCAAGTGCTGAGTAGTCCTCCTCAGGACTTCTCAGGTGATGATTTAAGTTTTTCATCTGATGTAGGCTTCTCTTTTAAGTTTCAGGAGACCCAGAAGTTCCCTGTTGAGCCAAGGGGGCTGCCCTGCCATCTGACTGCATTTCCTGAGGAATGGGATAGAATTTCCTTGCACTTTGAGGATTGATTTTATTCTCTGATAAAAAACCAAAATTCTCTCATTAAAATACCCAAAATCCATGTTCTTACATGATTAAAATGAAACACCACTATATAGAGAAAGATCAATTCAGCAATGTTTTATTGCTATATTTACAAGTTTAAAGCAATTTGAAACCCTACCAATGCCTCTATCATCATAATAAAACAAATTCTAAATAGCTATACACTTTGGCATTGGCTTTTGGTTTTTTTACCATAGAAAAATCAGAGCTGCCCCTGGCACCTTCACTCATCAGGATGTGGAGCACTGAACAGCACTGGGATGCAAGTGCAGTGCCAGCCCTTGCTGTTCTACTCCCTGCACCTGTGCCCAGGCCCCAGCGATTCCTATATGCTGTTCCTGGGAAGCCCTCAAGGGGGGTTCAGGAACTCAGCTAGGCAAGCCCCTTCCTTTCCAAACTGGCTTCCACCTGCACGTTGAACCTACATCGAACCCCATCCTATTCTCATTTGCCCACTTTTGTAGTCTGTCTAAATCTAGTTACAGACGCTCTCTCCCTTCAAGTGTGTTCACCTTGCCCCACATCTTAGTGTCATCAGCAAACTTGGACAGCATGCTTTCCACCACCTCGTGCAAGTTGCTGAAGATGTTAAACAGTGCAGGCCTGACCGAGCCCTGGGGTACCCCACTGCTCACATCTCGCCAGGTTGAGTACAACCTGTCCACCACTACTCTCTGGGTGTGCCCAATCAACCAATTTCTTTACCCATCCAACTGTGTAGGCATCAATGCCACAGGTGCTTAATTTATTGATGAGGATGGGGTGAGAGACAGTGTCAAAGGCCGCCTTAAAGTCTAGAAAGACTATGTCCATGGCAACACCATCATCCAAGGATTTAGTTACCTGGTCATAACAGGCAATCAGGTTGGTCAGGCAGGACCTGCCTTTGATGAACCTATGCTGATTGCCCCTGAGCATGATCTCCCCTGCAAGCCCCCACAGATGTGATCCAAGATGATCCTCTCCAAGATCTTCCCAAGCACCAAGGTGAGGCTTACAGGCCTATAGTTACTTGGGTCCTCCTTCCTCCCATTCTTGAAAATAGGGACCACATTAGTCAGTTTCCAATCTCCCAGCACCTGGCCAGATGGCCACGAATGCTCATACAGCCAGGCCAAAGGCTCTGCTATGACCCCTGCCAGCTCTCTCAACACCCATGGGTGGAGGACACCTGGACCTGCAGATTTAAAAATGTCTAGCCCTTTCCGAAGATCCCTAACTACATCTGCACTGACTGAAGGCCTGACAGAGCTATCCCCAGGACCTTCCCTACCTCTGGTAGGTGGGATGTCCCAGTCCCTGTTCAAGAAAACAGAGGCAAAGAAACTGTTAAAAATATCAGCTTTCTTGTCTGGCATAGCCATAAGGCTACTGCAGCCTTGCCCCACACCTATTTGCCCCAGCATGCTGAGGCAGCATACTGAAGCAGTAGGGTAAGGGGGAAAAGCATAGATATGCTCTGGCTGGGTGCCAGAGTGTCTGTTTGGAAGCCCCAGCCTTTGGTTGCCTTAGGGCACACTCCACGAGTGTACCCTGAACTGCGTTTTTCCCAGCATGGTTTTTTTTAATACTGGGATTTCCTGGTACCAAAATTAGAGCATGTGTTGCAGATATACAGCATGGGGAATATTTTTTCATCTCCAGTGTGCCTCTTGTGGCATCTCACACTGTTCTGAGATGCCACAAAAGGCACATGCTTGGTTGTCTGGACACGCCCCATGACATCATCTAGTCTGGCCCCCTGCTCAGGGCGGGACCATCCCAGCCACATGTCTGACTAACCTAGTCTTTCTTGAAAATTTCCAGGAATGGAGATAACACAAGTTCTCTAGGTAGCCTGTTCCAATGATTGACCACTCTCATAGTAAGAAAGACTTGGGCCCTCCGAGAGCAGCACCAGGGAGTGGGTCTTCTGCATGCCACATTTCCCGTGCCCCACCACAGGACGGGGATCCGGCACTGCGCTAATTCCCAACCTAAATTTTCACCGCTGCGGTTTGAAGCCACTGCTACTAGCTCTGTTCCCTAGAGCCACAGAGAAGAGGTTATCTCCGTCCGCTTTATATTCACCCTTCAGTTATTTGAAGATTGCTGTCTTCAACACATACAAAGTAAAGCATAAGAAAATGTGTGAATAGAATAAATGCAACATTTTAGCATGGCATGCTGCATGTAAGGCATGCTGCAGAATAGTTATTCAATAATATTGTAAAGAATTGAGGATTAATAGTTTAGTTAACACTAACATGTTCTATGTATTTTGTGCTTTATGCATCTTAATTTTTTGATATAAAGCATTTTGCAATCTCCTTATTTTTGTCAAAGTCTATATGAAAAAAAAGAACTGTGTTTTCATGTCATAGTGCAAATAATACTAATAAAATATTCAAATTACAGGCTATACTTTAGCATTATTATTTTAGTATCAAATAAAATAGAAAGACCAAGAGCTGACATACATGACAAAGTCACCCAGGGGCAGCTTTAACACACATGCCTCAGTGGTTTGGAATTTTATTTATTTTTTTTAAAACATGGCATGTGCATGTATCAGAAAATGTCACCCTTCATTATCTGTCTCCTCCTACAACTTTGTAGTATAAGCACCCCTTTCTTTTTGCTGACAGAATACTAATGTGGCTTCATTTAAATGCTAGAGAAGTGTAGTCCAGCTCTCTCATTTAAAATATGTGCAACAACTGTGAAACAACTGACAAGCAGGATATAAGTCTTAAATGGAATGAAGGAAGCTTATTACAAAAAAAACAACAACAAACCTGCAAAGTAAGACCTGCATAGAATTATTTTCCAAGAAGAGACACAAAGAAACTGAAAATTAAAAACTGCCTGATTTTTTTCATGCACATCATCTGAAATTATGGCAGGGGAGAAAGTTATTTTTGTCTAGGTCAGCCATGAGGCTATCCATCACTTTACACTAACTTTTTAGCCTATGTCCTAGGAGACAAATCTTCAGAACATGGTGTCTGTTTAAGGACAGTCACTTGTAGCTATTTCTTTATTATTTGAGTGTTTAAATGCCAAACTATACATGTTCAAAGCCTATCCATCACGAACAAAAACTGAGAATGAATGGGTTTTATGTAAGGAAATACTGTTTTCACATGAAAGTAACTGTGTACTGATAGTTATAGGAACTAGAATGGAAGCTGAACTCTGCATACTTTGAATGTTCTATGCTAGAAATTTCTCCTAAGAACCATACTGGCAGTCTTCTTCAACTACTTTCTCTACCACCTTCAAAAAAGTAAATTATATGCAATGTAGGAGTCCCTGCAAACTATAATGCAACTAGAGACTGTATTATTTTTTGAGTTTATTCTGTATTGGTTTCTTGGGGACTGTGTTCATAATACATATACATAGAAAGGGGAAGGAAAAAAAACACACAGGGCCCATGTCCAGATGTGCATGGATGTTTGATTCCCTGGGGACAACTATCAGCAGTGCACCATGTGTCGCTGCTAGTTGTCCTTGGGGAATGCCCATGACAAAGGCACTGCAATGCAGCTTTACCCCAGGTCAGGTAGGGAGGCTTGGGCCAGCACTGGACTGGCCCCAGCAGCCTTACCTGGGGTTCTGGGGATCTCCCAGGTCTGAGGGGTGTTTTGACCCCTGAATATCCTTCACGCTCCTCCCTTGCAGTGCAGAGGACAACTACACATGCAGTATGTGGTGCTGCAGATATGTCAGCATGCCACGACTGTGCTAGTCTAGACACAGCCAAGGAGTCAGGACTGTACAGAACTGCAGAGGACTTTATTAGCCATAATGTGGCTCTGAAAGCCCAGTGACACAAATACCTGTTTGGCTAGTACTTCTACTTGCCATTTATAAAGGGCATAGTGGGACAGGATGACGGCCCTCTGAAGTATTTTGCATATATGCAAAACCACTGTTACTGGAGAATGATTAAAATTTGCATGGGGTTGCTCATATAATCTGCTTCACATTTTTAAGTCAAGGCAAAATGTATTCTTCAAACAAAATGGGGAAAGCAAATTGACTGTACCAAACACACATCCCTAGGGCTATGGGGAATTACCTGAATCCAAGATGACTTTGAATTTAATATGACCCCTCCATAATTAGATTCTATATACGAAAACATTATAACATTATATAAATCTCTTATAATGTTCCATGTATAGAGTCTAATTATTGGCGAGTTGTCTCAAATTCATCTCCCCCACCACTGTAGTGGGGGAAGCAGAAGCAGGGGGGCATGCAATGGGGAGGGGATAGGTAGCCCTCTTGCCTCCTGTCCCCCACCCACCCCCATTGGCTTCCCTGGCAGTCTGCCTTGCTCCTGCAATGTTTATACTGCAATGTTATTATCTGCTCCATGCAGCCTCTGTCCTGCCTGCAGCCTCTGACCCTTTTTGCAGCCTGTCTCCCATCTTCTCCACAGTCTCTTCCCTCTTTCTTCTCCTTCCTTCTTCCCCCACCGCTTACTGTTAGGCATGGCTCCAACTCCACTCCCTCCGGGGGCCCAGACACAAAAAAGTTCCATCCCCTGCCCAACTATGCTGCAGCCCAACCAGCACCTCCAGCCCTGTTGTGTGGCTGGGCAGGGGCTGGAGTTTCCATACGCTCCATGCCCTAAGAGAGAATGAAGCTGGAGCTTTGCCTATCAGTAAGCATCAGAGGGCAGGAGTACAGACAGAGTGGTGGGGGGCAAGTGGCTGCTGCAGCTCTCACTTAGGCCCCAAGAGAGATCAGGGCCAGAACCAGAACCACAGCAGCTGGCTGCCCCCACATTCACCTTATACTTAAATCCAAAGTGAGGAGCTTCTCTCCTCATGTTGAATGGGGGGAAAATCCTGGTCTTGGATTCAAGCAAATATTGGTATTAAAAATTACAAATCAGCTGTGAACTGAATGAAGGGAAAGTCACCTCGTTTTGTCCATTTCCTATACTGTTTTTGGCATTGTACCTGAGAATAAATGGTACATTTATTGACAGTACCATGTAAGCGAGATTACTGCAAGGCACCAGAGGAACATAGTATTACACTAGTCAGCTGAGTGATACAGTAAGGGAGCCAAGATGAGGCGGAGAGGGAGGTTTTAAAGTTTGAGGCCTATCTCAAACTTGGCCCATTTTTTCTTGATTCCACAAAAACCTCTTCCCCAGCTTGCTGGTGTTGCCAGCAGGTGACAACCATTAGTTGCCTCATACTTTCTCATCACTCTCACACCTGCAGGGCTATAGTTGGATAGACTAACAAGGACATCGTCAACGCTGTCTGAATAGCTTCTTCCCACTATTTATCATGAACTCCCCCCCACCCTTCCAAATCAACCCTGTGTATTGCTAGGGTGGAAGCCTGCAGGGAGACCAAAGTGTAAAGATCTTGAGAAGAACCATGTGTCAGGTAGGATAAAACAAACCAAGGTATGCAGGCAAAATCCCCAACCCCTTTGAAGAAGGTATCTAGATCTGTAAGATTTTCCAGACAGAGTTTGAAGTATTATGGATTTGAAGAGCAAAATCCCTTCCTAGTCCTGAGGAGAGTGTGAAAGAACGTAAATCAGGGCCAAAATTAAATGATCTACAGAAAATGCTGTGAGCCGAACCTCAAAGAACTTTCCCGTGAAGGGGATGATAGGGCCCTTCCTTCTTTTCAAAGTACATGCCAAAATTCATTTTTTCTGGTGGAAAAAATGAAGTTTATTTCCTACATAGGGGACTTTTTACCATCTTGAACTTTTCCTAAGCCTGATGAAGGGTGCATGAGCCCAAAAGCTTGCAAGAAAGTATATTTTTTTGCAATGTCTCAGTTGGTCTAATAAACAGTATCATTTTAGAACCAAGAGTTCTACATTTTTGCATTTTTTTTTGTCTCAGACCAACGTGGCTACCATATACACCCCTGAAATATGGAAGGTGCTGAATGTTAGCCGATTTTGGATTATAAACTTCATTGCTGAATAACAAGAAGGATTTCTATACCTCCCTGCCTGCCACCTGACACCACCAGAGAAGAAATCCTGCTTGATCTACATAACAAAGAGCAAGCTCACAAAGAGACTCTCATGCACCCAGAGGGACAATTTTCCAGCTTCTGCTTCCTCTGCCCAAAAAAGAAGTTTATTTCCCACATATGGGGACTTTTTACCATCTTGAACTTTCCCTGAACCTGATGAAGGGCATATGAGCCGGAAAGCTTGCAAAAAAGACTTTTTTTGCAGTTTCTCAGTTGGTCCAATAAAAGCGTTAATTTGGGGACCAAGAGTTCTAGGTGTTTTAATTTCTACCTGTTAAGTATTAGTATTTATGTTTGGAAACACACATTACTTGTGCTCAGAGAAAGTTTCTTGATTTATTAATGAAAGTGGGTTGAGCAAAGTGACTTAAGAACAAGGAAGTTATCTGATACCGTATGTTTTTATTTCATAGCAGGCTAACATGATTAAAGAAAAGTTGTGAAGAATAAAAGACATGTTCCTTTAACTTTACTTTCCGAGACAGCAATAAAACATAGAGCAACTTTGATGTACTGCTGTATGCATTCTTACTCTGCTTATTATCCAACTTCTTCAAAAAATGAAACCCAACCCTACATATTTTATCTTACTGCAACAGCATAGTCTTTATAGAGTGAGAGCTTATGAACAGTAAAACAGGAATTAAGTTCAGGGAAAACACAGTCCAAGCTTAGGGGTTATTATCTTCTCAATGCTTTAGTATACTTCTTGTCAAGAGAAGAAGGTAAACAGTTAAAAACTAATTTATCTGGCCTAAAAAACACCAGTGGAATGACATAGACAGGTACAACATGCATTACTGTGCACCCAGCTGGACCTGTGTAATCTGTAAACTCAAGAGCAAAGCCAAGTCTACCCCCTGGCTCTTTCACAACTATGCTTCCCTGAAGGATTATCATCACAAAGGCTGGTACTAGGTACCTGAGATGGTTGCCTTCTGTGTCCCCTGTAGGCAAAAAGTTTATTTACTATTAACAATTATAAAATGTGAGTACTATGCTATTTTGCACATTATCCATTTTTATTGCACCCTAGTGAATTGTCTGCCATTTCAATACTGGACAGCACACCGTTTTTAAAAAAATGCTTATATTTCAATTCTATTCATGGGATCACACCTTCCAGTAGAGGGTGCCTATTTTGTGCTAAACGCTGGTTGAGTCAGTGTTTCTGTAGTCCAGGAATCACCCTTCCATAGAGAACAGAGGAAATAAAGTATTTTCCTGGTTTTTTACAAATGAAAAACTGGAGCACAGGCAAATGTTTTCCAGGTTCATAAAGAAAGCCTCTAACGTAGCCAGGAAACTGAATCCATACTTCCCTAATCCAGTACATTTTCAAAAAGACCATCCTGCCTGTACACTCAACAGCTCCAAAGCCAGGATGATACAAAGGCTTATGGGCAATGGCACTTCTACCCTGAACTGCAGTATGTGCGGTTCGGTCAGATGCCCCAGGATCTGACCCACAATATTCATTGATCATTAATCTAAAATCAGATGCTCTGCATACTTCCTTATGCAACTCTTTGTTTTCAAACACTAAACATGTTACTTGGGAAAAAATGGCAGCATTCTCTCTCATGAGACTAAAAGAAAACCATTGACACATTTCTTAACTCACACTTCATGCCTGCTGATTGATCACAAATGCCAAGCTAGGAAAGTGCCATGTTGTACAGAGAGATACTTTTTGCCAGAAAAAAAAGTACCATTTTCATACTGAATACTAAAAATGACAAGTATTAATCTCTACCTAAAATACTTGATCACCTTTTCCACATACAGACAAGTGAGGAGTAAGTAATTTAAGATTTAAATAACTATAGTGTTTCCTTACCAGCTTCCATAGCAAGAGCAAGGAACTCACTTCATTAATATAAATACATAGACTTTTTGTATATTGAAATACAAGAAATAGAGCAAAACAAAAATATCCCACCAAAATAGGATACTCTGCTGCACATACTTCTCTCCCTAGGGAGAGGATGACAGAATGAACAGTGTGAAGATGTCAGTCAGGTTGTGTAATGTAGTATTGGAAGGCAATTGTATAATACAGTGATAAATCCAATATAAAAACCTAGAACAGAATTAAAGTTTCTCTGAAGTAGATACAGTTTTCATCAGGCAAGAGGCATACAACCACATTTGAAAAAAAAGAAAAAAAGAATCTTGAGAGCAAAAGAAAACCTCTTCCTTTAGTTGAGTAATTCTATGATCAAAGATACAGAAACATATTTCTTTTAACCATAATTATAGCTCAAGTTAAAAGAAGTCACAGATCTTCCTTATTCTATAAACTCAGATACCTTCAGTGATTTAAAATCAACTTTTATTTTATAAAATAAAGTGCAAAAATACAGCACACTTAGTATTTTTGCTAGATATCAAAGCATGAAAACATTAAAAAATTTTAAGCTTCCAGATATGCAAGTCAATGTGGGTTGCACATTCAAGATCAGAACATAGTCTACAGTTTTCTGTTATTGGTCAATGTTTCACAGCCCTGGAAGTACTGCAATCAATTAAACAATGACCTTTAACCTTTTTCAGCAATAGATTTTTCCCCTTGGCAATTCAGATTAGATGGAGGACCAGGCCTGTCATTCCTATCTTGTTTCTCAGGGCAGGCCTCTATCAAGTTTATTTCTACACCGCCATAGATTAACAAGCTCACACTAAAATTAGAAACAATTCAAAATGAGAACAACCCTGTTCATTGATAAAACTTTTAACTTCAGGGAATAAATGATCAATTTGACCAAACTGCCAGGTAAGAAATTGTCTACCCAGGAAAGAGCTGAAAAGTGACCCTAACTGTTTTGAAAAACAAGTGGGCAAACATTTTCTTCTCTGTTTCAACCAGATTGCAGTTTTAAGCACAGGTGGAACTGCAGGAAAGAATCTTATGATACCTACTAAGTGACTTTTCAACATTTTTTTACCTATCTGTACTTTAAACCTATTCATCTGAAAGGCAACAGACATACAATGTAGCATGGCTTTATCTGGTTTGCTAGATAACTGGACATTCTCCTTGATTAACCTGTTGTCCTCCACATAGTAGGGAAATTATTCTAATAAGTTAATTATATTTTTCCATGACATGGAGTACATAAAAATCAGGAATGTCAATGATCATAATTATTGCTACTTTATATATTAATATATTTTGTATAAATCATTGTTACTAGAAGCAACTCATCTACTGCTCCTACAAATAAAGCAATACCTTGTTACCTAGCAACTGAGCAAGTCGCAGCTAGACTGCAAAAAAAGAAAATATATATATCTCTCTCCTAGGTTTTACATTGAAAGAACATCCATAAAGAACACAGAATAATCCATTCAAATGCTTAGAAATTCAGTATTTAAATAAAATAGTTTTGATCTTCCTCATTTTATAAGTGTTTTCAAAAGCTGGATATAAATAAAGCATACATTACACAATGCTGCTTTATCTATATCTAATGTTCCTGATATTTCTTGGAATATTTTACTGATGCACATATAAGAATATGTGTATACGAGAGAGAGATACATATATGTAACACATATGAGACATCAGAGGCTATTAACATTGCTAAGTCTGATTTTAATTGGGAAAAAGCACAACTACAATAGGATCTTTTAAAGCAGTGGCTTTTCTTACACTTAGTATGATCTTTTCTTTCATATTTAATGCAGCACTGTACATCATCATTCTTTGTAGCATGTATAGTTCTTTTCTGGGTATTGTCAGGTGTAAAAAATTATGCCCTAAAAAAACACATTCAGAAATCTCCACATTACTGGACTATATTTTCTATTTTTGACAGTTTCCCAAGCTGTGATAACTGAAAATGAACAATGATACTTCAGGATGATTACTTGTATGGATCTATATTCTTGGACAAGATGCATATTCTCAAGGTGCGCTTGGAACTTTTTCATTACCAGCATCCATTTGGTCAAAGTCTGTACCCTCCCTAGTTAAGTGTATAAAAGGGGTTTGTGGCCATACTGCTTCTCTTTTATATTTCCTCCCTTAGTTTCCTCCCTTATATTAAGCAAACTCTGAAACAGTGGAAAATAATTGGGAGTGTAGATCCATGAAAATCCTTATCATGAAGAACTGCAATT
Organism: Caiman crocodilus; assembly: GCA_030014935.1. Lineage (NCBI taxonomy): Eukaryota > Metazoa > Chordata > Crocodylia > Alligatoridae > Caiman > Caiman crocodilus. Next base: position 55,415,957 of record JAGPOW010001296.1, read on the forward strand.
ACTGTAGTAAGTAACCATTGTTCTTATCTAGTACCACCTGCCCTAATCACTGATATACACAAATAATAAGCAGTCTTTGAGCTCTAAAAGAAATGGAGCTGAGGACATCAGTTACACCATAACTGCAGGATTGCTCTCCCAAATCCATCTAGACACTAACCCCGAAGAATGATGCCATGCAAAATTAAGAACACAACTTCTTGGAGCAATCTAGAACAGGGGCAGGCAATTATTTCAGGCGGAGGGCCACTTACTGAGTTTTGGCAAGCCATCAAGGGCCACATGATAGGCAGCCAGAGGCAGATAAATATTAATTTTCTAAATTTTTTAGGGGCTCTGTAGGCCTGATGGAATGGCCTGGCAGGCCACTACTGGCCTGTGGCCTGGATTTTGCCCACCCCTGACCTAGAATGTAAACATTTCTGAGACTGGCAATAAATATCTTAGAACTGATTAATCACCCACTGATCTCCTTCAGTACTTGGATGCTGCCTAGATCAATAATAATAAGAATGTAACTAGAATCTGCCTTGCTATTTCTGATGTCTATAGCAGTGATTCTTAACCAGGGTCCCACACCACCCTGGAGTGCTACAAGACCCTTTTAAGGATGTTACAGTGTGGTATGTAATATAGGTATTGGTAGGTAGCACCCCATATTATTCACAAGATAAATTCAGAGATTTCAAAAAGAAAATTATAGTGTTGAAAACATTCTGACCCTGTTGTGATCTTTCTGAGTTCTTCACAACAAGAGCATTTCTCTGTTATTTTTCCATAATCAAAAAATGAGTGGAAACTTGGAGCTCATATTTTCTGGGTGGTACGTTGAGTCTAAGAAGGTTGAGAACCACTCAACATACCACCAATTACTATCATAATTTTTAATAATTCATAGCAAAAGTATGAAGAATATGCAGAAAAAAATACACTCACAACTAGAGAATGTTCATGTTGAACAGCCTCTGCTACAATCCCCACATATTACAAACACTGTAGATGTTTCGCAGGTCGGTTTATTCCTGTTTAGAGAGTGGCTTACAATTTTTAATGCTTAGTTTGGCCTTCTCTGGTAGTAAATGGAGCCTAAGAATTAACACAGATATGAAGATAGATAGCTTCAGGGGAACTCAGTGGCCAAACGGTTTATTTTTATAGGGCACCATGCAGAGTGTGTCAGGTATCACACAGACTCCCCACAGTAAAAAGTTCTTCATCTTCAGCAAGAGCCACTGAAAAGACAACTGAGAGTGGTTCAAATAGGGACTTTGATACCACACTCACACCCAGAATATAGGTCCCAGGACAGGAATGATTTAAAGACAGAGTAAATCCTTCAAGAATTTAACTGCAGTGTGTGTGCATGTGCGCACGCGCACACACACACACACACATTTCCTCAAAAAGTGGATGAAAAGCCAGTATTGCAGATAGCCACACTTTAAGCTAAGAGAATTTCAGATAAATTAACAGAGAGTCCAGAACTGAAAGGACAAATGAGCATCCAGTACTTTGGCTTACACAGATGGAAAACCATTTTTACTTTATCATACGCTAAATGTTCCCAGTGAAGAAATCCTTGCTTTTCAATAGAATTTGATATACTTCTAAGGAGCAATCACAGTCCAAGTTATTTGTCCAGAGACAAAACTTTGCTTTAGGTTATAGAATATAATCCTACCCAAGACAAAAGATTCAGCACAGTGAGCAGAAGGACTTAAACTTCTGCTGCCAGAACAGAATACAAAAACTAGTGAGCTGATGCTGGTGCTATTCAAAGCACATTGACAGTGTCCTAATATTCTGAAGAATCCTGTTCTAGTTGAAGTTGTTTTGTGGCTGCCCTTATCAAACATAAAAAAGTACTGTGCTACTGATGAAACAAATAAACAGCACTTTACATTGTCCTTTCTGACAAACAGGTGCATGCGAGGGTCTCCAACTTCTGAAATGTAATGTTGACTACTGTAACCTTGAGACAATTGGGCAAAATATTTCCTGCTGAGGTCATTTGCCATTGACTGAAACATTAAGAACACTAGGCATGACCGGACACGTTGAACATGATTGGACACACTGAACACACCAATTTGAGCTTCACAGCACCTCACGAAAGTGAAAGAGATTAAGCTTTGCTTTCTCTTCAAGAAGATGTTGATAGAGAGCACTGCTGCTGTGTAGCACATTTATATAAATACACACATTCAACACAGTAGAAACCTCTTGTGTGCCAAGCAGTTTTTTCTCATCCTTAAAACAGTTTAAAGGAGTTTGGAGTCTTCTACTTTATTCAGAATCCCTGAATTGCAAGTTAAACTACATGAGCTCCCCAGCCCAGACCTGGAGTTTCCATTACTATGGCTGCATCTACACAAGATGCTGACTATGCAGTAGTCCAAGACTACTGCACAGATGTGGAGTGTGGCAGCAACCATGACACAATGCTACTGCACAGTACTGTGCAGTCAGCATCACAAAAAAAGTCATTTGTTGGTACCACTGCACAGTAACCCAAGTCATTTGAGCTAAGTATAGGCAGCCAAAAACCCCAAGGCAGAATTGATTCACTCTTTGCAGGTTAATCTAAACTACAAAGATTGAACTGATTAGCAAACATATATGCATTCACTTTTGATTTAGGAAATGCAGCCACAGACCTGCATTGGCTCAAGCCAGAAGCTGGGGGGCAGTAGAGCACTCCTGCCTGGCCCTGCCAAAGGAGAGGGAACAGAGAAAGCCCTCCAAAGACTTTTCCCTCCTCCCTGCTGCAGCAGAGGCAGCACGGCCAGGCCCCCAGCCTGTGCTAGGCCTGGGCGGTGCGGGGAAGGTAGTAGCACTGAATTCATAACAGCCTGAACAAGAATAGTTCTTTCTCTGAAAAACTAGAAACTGAAAACTAGAAACACAGCATGGGCTGTGTGTTCACTTAGTCTTCCTGCTGCCCCCAAGGTCTCTAGGATTCCCAGTCTGAGACCACAGCAGCAGGACTCTACAGGGTTGCTCATTACTTCCTCTTCCTGCTTTCTGATGCCTCTGGGATTTGTAGTCCAGTCACAGCCAACAGTAAATAACCCCACAGGGCAGGCAGCTTCATACTAGGAAAAGGGCAGTTTAACCTCCCTCCCTGGCCCTGACCCCAGACAAAGTTTGCCTGGGGGTCAGTGAGGCAGCCTGTGACGCCAGTGAGCCAGAACAGCCCAGCCCAGCCCAGCCCAGGAATGGAAAGTATGCTGGGTTGCTGTGGGACCAATTTAACTTGAGCCAGGAAGGGGCCTGGGACAGAAGTTGCATAAACTGGTTTGACACAAACCAGTTAAGTCTGATACTATATTCAACCAGGTTTATCTTAAACTAATTTCAGCCATTTTGAAACTGGTTTATGTGCACTGAACTTATGTTTTATTACAGGTTTAAACCAGTTCCCGATCACTTAAACCAGTTTGTGTGTAACTTCTGTCTCTAGCCTTACTACTTGTTTATACAAGTACTAAACAACTGTTCAGTAATGACTGCACAGTCAGTGTCTTGTGTAGATGCGGCCTATGCCTGCAGAAGTTAGGTCGAAGAGTACATTCTTAAAGGAATGGTCTGGTTCTGTTCACCATTAGAAATCCCCAGATTACAAGATGCAAAATACTTATTGGTTCATATAATATAGATACAGTCAGTAAGTATATTGTTCTTTGTCAACCTTGCAACAGTCTCTAAGCCATGGTCTGGTTGTGAGAATCATGTATGTCCAGAAAGGTCTTAGGATAGATATAGACATTCATAATCACTGGAAGTCTTGATCTGAGCTCAAATATGAGAAATATCCTGACATTATTTTATACATTCTACATCTGTAGATCAGATTCATCACCACACAGATTTATCACCACACAGAACTAACAAACAGCAGCTTATACAATGGTGTCAACGCGGAGTGCTGCTAGGGCCTTTGCCCAGGGGGTCATGCCTACCCAGGGCTGGTCTGAGGCCTCCACTCAGACTGAGCCCATGGGAGGGCTGGTGTCCCTCTGTCTCCTGGCCTGTGGGGGATCCCCAGCAGGGCTGGGGGGGGCAGAGATTGGGGGCCCTCACACCTGTCCTGCAGGTGCCCGTCTTAGGGCCCTGGAGGCGCAGGTGAGGGAGCTCCGAGAGGAGGTTACCAGGTTGAGGGGTATCAGGGAGGCAGAGGATGAAATTGACAGGTATTTCCTTTCCCTACAGGACCAGGCACCCAAGGAAGAAGCACCCTGGGAGGTGCCCTCCATGGCAGAGTGGCAGACAGTCATATCCAGGACCAGGGCTGCTCGCAGCATACCGGTACCAGTTCCTCCAGTCTGACTGGAGAACAGGTATGAGGCCCTGGCGACACTGCAGGAGATGGAAGGAGAGGAGGAAACCTCTGGGCAGGAAGCAACGCCACATTCTCCACACTCTGAACAGGTCAAGGGAACCAAGCAGACCCAGAGGAGGAGGTGTCGAGTGATTGTCACAAGTGACTCCATCCTGAGAGGTAAGGAAGGACCCATTTGTTGCCAAGAACCCTCAACACGAGAGGTCTCCTGCCTGCCCGGAGCAAAGATTCGGGACAGGACGGGAATGATCCAGGCCGTGAATCAGCTGACCAATTACTACCCCATGGTCCTAGTCCATGTGGGAACTAATGATGCAGCCAGAAGAAGCCCCGATCATCTGATGACAGATTACCATGCTCTGGACAGAGTGCTGAGGGAGAAAGGTACACAGGTGGTACGCTCTTCTGTCCTACCAGTGAGTGGACATGAAAGATGCCACGAGAACTGCATTAGAGAGACCAACTGGCGGCTTCGGCAATGGTGTCTCAAGACAGGCTTTGGCTTCCTTGACAATGACCTGCAAATCACGATGACAACATACTCAGTTGGGATGGGCTTCACCAGTCCACCAAAGGTAAGCGTGTGTTCTCTTCTAGGTTGGCGGATCTCCGGCAGGATTTAAACTAGGCTCATCTGGGGGAGGGGATGATGAGGGCAGGGGAAGCTGTGGAGCACCAAACCACGTGGCACCCACAAGCCCAGCCTGAAGAAGGAGAACATCGGGAACCTGCAATCCATGGGGCGGCCAGCAGTATACCACAGGTAAGCAATAAGCAGGTAAGCAATAAGGGGCCCTTTGGGCATCAGAATCGGGGGGCAACAAAGGTGACAGTCACAGGGCTCACGTGCCTATACACTAATGGTAGGAACATGGGGAGCAAGCAGGATGAACTAGCACCCTTGCTTGCAGAACACCTACGACTTAGTAGGGCTAACAGAAACCTGGTGGGATTTTTCCCACGATTGGGCGATACACATTGAGGGTTATAAGCTGTACAGAAAGGACAGAGTGGGGAAGAGAGGGGGAGGGGTGGCGCTTTATGTCAGTGAGTGATATACATTGACCCTTATCAAAATAGAATTGGAGGAGGAGAAAGTAGAAGGATTGTGGGTTAGGTTACATGGAGGTCAAGGAGAAAGGGATTTGGTGGTAGGGGTCTGCTACAAACCCCCACACCAATGGGAAGAACTAGATTTGGGGCTCCTGAGGCAGCTCTCGGAGACCATAAAAACTAGGGAGGTGGTAGTCATGGGAGACCTAAACTACCCAGACATCTGCTGGAAGATGGAGACAGAGAGTCCCACTGTTAATACAGGTTCCTATCCTGCATACAGGACCTCCATCTGAAGCAGGAGGTACATGGTCCCACAAGAGGGAATGCCTTGCTGGACCTGGTATTGGCAACGGGGGATGACATGGTAGGAGACCTACAGATCAGTGGTCACCTGGGGGACAGTGATTACCAAATAATAGAATTTGTCACAAGACATTGAGTGGGTAAGGTAACTAGTAGGGTGAAAGTGCTAGACTTTAGGAAAGCTGATTTCAATGAACTCAGGCGTTTAGTCAAGGATGCACTGCAGAGTAAGA
>JAGPOW010001296.1:55421990-55432570 GCA_030014935.1 Caiman crocodilus
GGTGCTCTCCCCTACCCTGGAGGTCTTCAAAAGGAGGTTAGATAGGCATCTAGCTGGGGTCATCTAGACCCAGCACTCTTTCCTGCCTATGCAGGGGGTTGGACTCGATGATCTATTGAGGTCCTTCCGACCCTAACATCTATGGATCTATGAATCTATGATTCCAAACATCTGTATCACTTTTCAGGGTGCAAGCAGACAATGGTGAAACTAGACAATAAGATTCGAGTCAATTAACAAGCTAAACTACATCCAAGCTTTGATGCTCCTAGAATAAAATGCTGCTCAGGAGCTAGGCAGGCAGCTGGCAGAAAACCAGGCAGTTTTCTGGCGGAAATCTGCCTTGTAGGCAGGGTTCCATCAGACCCCTGACTAAATTCATTGGAATATCACTGAAACTGAATCACCTGTGCAGAATATTTTTTTACAATCTACTTCTACTTTTTTCCATTTTTATATTATAGAAATTTTACCTTAGTGTATAGTTTTTTAATGGTAGGTGCTGGGAGAAAAAAGCACAAAAGGTATTTCTGAAGTTAAGAATGTCCTTCTGAAATGCATCACACAGTCCTTTGGAATATCTCTATGGTTCCAACAGAAACATCCAACATGCCACAGTCTACAATATGCATCAGGCCTCTTTTATGAAAAGATGTATTTCTGGAGAAGGAGTAAAACCAATGAATATATATTCAGTTGTGAAATTAAAATCAGCTACAGCTAGCTTTGTAGAAGCTTTTATATATATATATATATATATATATATACACACACCCAGTGTAGCTCAAGCAAAGACATAGTATGAGCAGGTGTAGCAATTATGGCAGTCTGCATCAAATTAAGTGATAATTAAGTTGCATGTTGTTACACTAGATCCTCAGCTGTGTCAGAAATCTACTCAATAGAGGTGACTTTAAGCTGCATTTGTACTCCCCGGGTCATCAGAAGTGCTGGGGCCCAATATGGGCCCTAACAAGTGGTTCTCAACCTTTTTAGTCTCAAGGCAGCCCTCCATAACTTTTGTGAATTGTGCAGCCCCCCTATTCCAAAAGCCAGCCTATTTCTTACAGTGCTTTATTACCTCCTTACAGAGGGGCTAGATGGTGGGGGAGGGAAGCTGCTACACAGGAAAAACCTGAGCCTGCCTTTATCTGCTTGTGCTTATCTCCTTACACCTGGGTCTGAGCCTGCCTTTATCTGCTTAACTCCAGACACCCCCCTTTGGGAATGTCTCCTAACACTTCCTGTTGCACCTTTCAAAAGATTTTGTGGCACACAGAGTGCCCCTGCTCCCTGCTTCAGAATTACTGATTTACAGATTCCTCAGGGACAGACCTAATTCTCATTGACTCCTGAGAGCTCACTAGAAGTCAGCTCCAGCAAAACCTTCTCACTCTCAACATGCCCAGCATCCCCCTCTTGGAAGAGCTTGTAGATGATTGCCCAGGGCACTGTGGTCAGGCGGAGACCACACATACATGCCATGAGTGGCAGATAACGGTACCAGCCTGGGGCATTGCTCAGGACCCCATGAGATGCTGGCATGATGGGAGGGGGTGCTGGCCAGGATTCTGTGTGCAGTGGCCACAGCAGCTGCACCCGCTGCCACCTGGGTTGGGTAGGGTGGGGTGGTGTATGCCTTGGCTAGGAAACCCTCCAGGGCAAATGCCCCGACAGCCCAGGGCAAACGCCACGACCAGCTCCCTGTCCCATTGGACAGAGCCCATCTGTGGGAAGGCAGCAGCGCTGGTGGGGTGGGGAGGGCAAAATATAAGTTTACTCAGGGTGCCATTTTTCCTAAGGTCAGCTAAGGGGTGAATAGGCAAGCTACAAGAAGTGTACAGAGCTGGCAGCTAGAGATTTCCCAATATCAAGGGAATCTTCAGTCACCCTGTTAGGGTGGCTTTTCAACCCCTTTACATGAAGGGACCAGAATAAACATGCAGAGTTCTTGTCCTGGGAAGTAATGTGTAAGGGACAGAGTGGATGGCACTGCTTTGGAAATCAGGGCATATGAAACAGAAATACAACCTGAATGCTGACCAAGTTGTTTGAGAGGAAGGTGTAAGATAAACCAGAAGTGTTAAACATCTCTTTATTTTACAGTTCTCACTGAACTGCTTTACCTGCTGAGCCACCACTTTTTGCCCCTTACCTTGTAAATCACATTGGTTTTATACCTTTACTATTCCCAAACTTAATGCTAGTTAAAAACTTGACTTGTTTCCTGAATTGACATCAATAATTATGTCCCCACTGTATTGGTACTATCATGCCAGAGTTTCAATAAGTGCATTTTGTGGCTAAAACATAAACAAGAAAAATATATATATTTTTAAAGATATATTTTTATATATCTGATTATCTTATATATCTGATATATCTGATTTTTAAATATATATTTTTAAAGATTATACCTCAAATCTTAACAGTACAAGCAATAGCAAAGGTAGCTACTGCATAATACACAGACACAGGATTAGTTATGTAAACCAAAAGAGTTTTACACTGAACCGAAAATCAAAATATGCAGCAGACTTTTCTTTTTAAGTTAGGAGATAAAGCAGTTTATGGTAAATGAATATTTGTGCCTCCAGAAAAAATATATCGAGATTATTTTTGTTGTGAAGGTCAAATAAAAGCTCTGATGTATGTTGCATAACTCAAAATATGTAACATATGTCAATATACTGGCAAAGGATAGAAAACGGACTTTTGTTTTGCAGATTCATCATTTCTAATGTAGATATTTATTTTAAAGTATGTTTAAACATTATTGTTTATAAAAATATTTTTAAAAAGTAAAACAATCATTTTTGGGATGCATTCTACTGCTCAGGTAAAGAGGAATCTGGGATTCAGTCCTTTAAAACGACAGGGCAGGACACTAATGCAACACTCCGAAGTGTGGTGCACCAGAGAAACCAGCTACCACCAGACCTGAAGCTCTGTAACCCCAGCTGGTACAGACTGCCAGCTACAGGTCACTGCCAAGCCCCTAGGCACCTTGTGTGTATAGTGCCATCTGCACCAGCTGGCAGCAGGACTGAGGCCTCGATTATCTCTACTTGTGAAAATAATTGTGAACCTATCCTGATTAGAAAATGGAAGTTTTCCAATTTTCTGTTGATTGGAGGGATACTTAGAGCCAAAAAATAATCACAGTACAGGATTTCCCATCAATTTCAAGGGTTTAAATCAACACTATAACAGGGGGAAAAAATTAAGTTACCACACAACAAAAAATTATGCCATTTGAATGTAGTCAAAACATTCAGAAAGGAAACCTTATCATTTTTAGGAAGCACATTCTTTATTCCTTAATTTTCAAAGTGTAATCATTTTAATAAAACATAATTAAATTCTCATCCAGGAAGGAGGCCTGCTTGTCTATTTATCTCGTGGTATAGTTCAAGGAAGATGACTTAGGAAACCACTATGAGCACACCTCAGACAACCTTCTCAAATATGGGTTGACTAAAGTTCATAGTATCATAGTTTCATGAATGATGGGTTCACAAGACTCCAGACAGATGATAATCCAACTTCCTCTTCAACTTGCCCAAGGTAGGCGCGAGGACCACTTCCCTGAGAAGTTGTTTCCAGATTTTGACCACCCTAACCGTAAAATATTGCCTTCTGATCTCTAACCTAAACCTATTCTCCATCAGCTAATTACCACTGTTCCTTGCCACCCCAGGTGGTGCTGGGGAGAAAAGGGTTTACCTATTTGCTGTTGATCTCCCCTGATGAGTTTGTAGGCAGCCACCAGGTCACCCCCTCAGCTTCCTCTTGCAGAGGCTGAACAGATTCAGGTCCCTCAGTCTCTCCTCGTAGGGCCTGTCCTGCTGCTCTCTCACCAAGTGAGTAGCCCTCCTCTGAATCCTCTCCAGGCTGGCCACAACCCTTTTGAAGCACGGTGCCCAGAACTGGACGCAGTACTCCAACTGCGGCTGACCAAAGTCGCATAGAGGGGGAGTATCACCTCTCTGGACCAGCTTGAGATGCACCTTTCGACACATGACAAGGTATGGCTGGCCTTGCTGGGTGCAGTCTGGCATTGGCAGCTCATGTTCATCTTGGAGTCAATAATGACTCCAAAATCCCTTTCCGCCTCTGTGCTTTCAAGAAGGGAACTCCCCAGCCTGTATGTAAGCTGTGGATTCCTCCTCCCAAGGTGCAGCACCCTGCAGTTGTCTACATTGAACCCCATTCTATTCTCATCTGCCTGCTTTTGTAGTCTGTCTAAATCTAGTTGCAGCCTCTCTCTCCATTCAAGTGTGTACACCCCACCCCACACCTTAATGTCATCAGCAAACTTGGACAGCATGCTTTCCACCCCCTCATCCAAGTCACTGATGAAGGTGTTAAACAGTGCACGCCCAAGGACTGAGCCCTGGGGTACCCCACTGCTCACGTCTCGCCAGGTTGAGTACAACCTGTTCACCACTACTCTCTGGGTGTGCCCCACCAGCCAATTTTTTACCCATCCAACTGTGTAGGCATCGATGCCAGTTGCTTAATTTATTGATGAGGATGGGGTGAGAGACAGTGTCAAAGGCCAACTTAAGTTGTTCTCTTAAGTTCATATTTAGGTACTACAATAGAAATAAAGACACTAAGACTTTCAGATATTTAATACTTTTGAAAACTAAATCCTGAGAGATATCATTTAAGGCCTAAATTCAGAGAAAAAGTTCTGAACATTTTGGCTTGAATCTTTCATTACAATATTAAGTTCTAGTTAACTGCTTGGTCACATGATAGGTCTAATGTATGCCTTACAAAGTTGTCTGCTCTGATACACACATAGAGCAGAAGGGTCAGGCAATCTCTTTCTGACCTGACCATACTATGATTCCTGTCTCTCTGGAAAAGATATATCTGGATGGAGTGGAGAGCGCACCATGATGCCATTCTATCTGCAACTGCACCTCTTTTGCTGAAGAAAGAAGTAGTAAACCTCCCTCTCTTCCCTCTCACCCCCTCCCCCAGGCAAAGATGTTGCTGCTTAACACTCTCTCTCCAAAATCCAATATTATTACTCTTGATAGAAGCGTAATAGGCTAGATCCTCAGCTTCCGTATACTGTTGGCTGAAGTCAATGGAGGTGTGACAGTTTACCCCAGCCAAGGATCTGGCCCAGTGCCTCAAAGCACCATAACTTATGAAAGATGGTGCATTTTCGTTACCCCTCTGTATAGGTATACGTTTTAGAGGCATACTTAGACCTGCTTATATGCCACTCAATAACCATCTAGACAAACTACAGAGGTGGGCGGATGAGAACAGGATGGAATTCAACGCAGACAAGTGCAAGGTGCTGCATCTAGGGAGTAGGAACCAGCAACACACCTATAGGCTGGGGAGCACCCTTCTTGTCAACACGGTCAAACTTGATGATCTGTTTAGGTCCCTTCTGACCCTAAGCACTATGATACTATTATATGATACTAAAAATGGGAAAGTTTAGTATTAGAAAAATAGTGTGGAGTTCAATAGAATGGTGTAATGGATATGTACTCCTCCCTAGATCTTGGGGTTGCAGCCTCATTTCAAGTGGTAAGTGAAATGAAATTTGGCAGTTGCCTCCAATCCTTTCTTTGGGTACTTGGTGTAGCCAGCATGCTCACTATGTCTACATGGCTTGATGCAGTGCTTTGCAGAAATGCCCCAGGCACCTGAGTGTGCTAGCTTGCAAGCCAGAGTCTACATGGCACAAGGCAGTGCCATGCAAATACCTAAACTTGCTAATAAGCCCTGTCCTCAGCATAACTAATTAACTCTCAGCATTAACATAGCTCTATTTTTTTCTAGTTCAATAGCATCCAGATAAAGAGCCTTACTGTGCAGCACCGCCTTCTGCTTTACACAAATAAGGCTCTTCATGCAAAATCAAACCTTAGAAGTAACACAGGATGCTTACCAGGGGCATACCTTGGTGGGGTGGGTAGGGGAGGGGAGGGAAGGCAAGGGAAGGGAAGGGGAGACAGGCAGTTGCAGTGACACTGTACCTTCCACTATGTAGTACAGTGAGTTCTCCTTCCTCCCCTCCTCAAGTGGGTGACGCTCAGTGAGCAGACACAGGAAGTGGGGGGATCTGTCCACTGTTGTTCCTGGCCCCATCCAAGTCCCGCACCCCATGCAGCCACTCCCCGCAGCTGAAGCTGCCAGGTTAGCAAGGAAATGTGGAGGGACCAGGCAGGGCGTATGCACATGAAGAAGGGGAATGTTCTAGCTGCTGTTGTCCCTGGTTGACCTGAGGGTAGGGGGCAGCCCCAGGATGGTTCTTGTTGTAGTCCAGCCAGGGGCTGGGGGAAGTAGCTGTGCCACTCCCCCCCAGCCCCCTCTGTGGTCTGAACAACAGTGCTGACTTCATCTATCATACCTCCTTTTTCTAAATCCTAGATTCATTTATGGATGCCACTGATCAGGACTGAGAAGTGCAAGTGAACTTCTGTGAAGCAGCATGCATCGTAATTTCCTGGCTCAAGCAAGGAGTAAGCTCTGCCTCACTTTCATGATTACCAATTCACTTTCAGTTTTTTAAGGAAAATAAAGATGTGAATACAGTTTGTAACACAATTTCAGCAGAACTTCATAACATACATATTAGACAAACTGTTTCACTAGAAATTAACAGAATAATATTTGAAAAAAACCCTTTATATATGTATTTTAGCCCAATTTCATATCCACTGACTACAATAATATTTAATGAATATTCGTGAGAAATGTTATGGCATGACTTACTTTTATCATGTAGTAAGAAAACAGATAGTTCTACATGAATTTGCTTTTCATTATAAGCCCCCTTTCCAGGTGAGCGCATTATTGATAAAACAGTATTTTTACTACCTTTCATTATTACCTATGCAATCATATCTGAAAAGTTAAATGCCTTCAAAACAACACAATGGTATAATTGTTCTTTTTCTATATAGACTTGACTTTTGATACTTACATGTTATCCAGTTATTTAGAATTCTATCACTTCTTTCTAAATCAAAGTTATTTATGCTATACTTGAGATTATCTAAAGATTTATAAAAGGGCAAGATTCTGATATTAGCTTCAATAGGTGAGGGATTCAGCCCATAATCAACTAGATGGCCAATCATTTTAACAGCATTTTAAAAAATCTATAACTTCTCTTTATCCACATTTTAGTATTGCTAAGTGTAGACTATTTTATTGTACATAAATATGAACATTGTAATGGACTTTGATGAACACTGCAACTGACTTCATATTTCCATATATTCAGGACAATTACATTCACTCATTTTTTTGCCTCACTGTTATATTTATTCAGTGAATTCTGCAATCATTCATAGTTTTCAGAAAGAAAAGCATATTCCATGTAATGCAGTGATCAGTATTATAACATATATAAGCAGAAAGACATATATAAGCAGAAGAATACCCTCTCTTTTTTCTTTGGTGCTGAATATAGTTCTCATTGAAATCCTTGACAAAACTCCTACTGACCGCAGTCAAACCAGGACTGGATCCTAATATGCGCCAGTACCAGACTACATGAAGGGTCCAATCCTACACTGCAGTCACTTATCAAAGTATGGGAATAAAGCAGGGGTTGGAAATATAAGGCTTGTGGGCCAGATTCAGTCTGCAGAGCCACTGGTTTCTATCTGCCCAGGCAGAAAGTTTTCCTCTGTCTGTACCAGTACCAGGGCTGGGCACCTGGAAGCTACACTCATATCACTGCCACTTCTCCCCATCCCCTGCTCCTGGCTGCACCATGGGCACAGCTTCTAGCTGTAAGGAACTGAGCTAGGGTTAGGCTTCCTCCACCTGAGCCCGCAGTATAGCTAGGAGTGTGCAGGGAGAGGAGGCAGTAATGCAGGTACAACTTTCAGCTCCCAGCCACAGTGCAGCTCCCCACCAACTGGACACTGCACTTGTGCTGCAGCCAGAGAGCAGGAGGCTGGCAAGAAGCAGTAGCAGCAGAAGCAGCATGGGTATAGTTCCTGGCCCCAGGGTAGTTCCCTGCCAGCTGGAAGCTGTGCTCATGCTCCAGCCAGACTGGTAGGGACTGGGAAAGTGGTGCTGAAACTGCTCCCAGCTGCCTGGCCCCAGCATGGACTAAGGCAAATCCCCCTCGCTACTGATGTACCACCAACCCAACTCCATCCACGCTAGACTGAAGCAGGACTGTTACGGCCCATGGCCTGGAAAGGTTGTCAGCCTCCAGATGAGAGGAACAGCTACCAAACTAAGAGTCAAGCAAGTAAAGGGATTTTCCTCCATTACATTTCTACTGCACCTAAGTTTATTGAAATATTTCTAATCTTACTTTCCTCTGATACTTAAACTGTTTTACTCTGTGCATGAACACACATGCTCCCTTCCCTCCCCCCCACACAAATATGGCATGGGTAAAGTATCTGAATACATAAACAATGAGAACAATGAGCTGACTTCTGCAGTCAAACAGACTTCATTATGACTTCATTTGTTACCACAACTACTACCACTACAGCAAAACACCCTATAGCATGGCCTTTAATATTCTCAATGATCCTTCTCAGAAAGAGGAGGCGAGTCCTCCAGGACATCGTTATCCAAAATTGGTTTATTTGACAGAGGCCAGACAATAGCTTGTTTGATGGTAGCCAATGTGCCTCACAGCCAGCAAAGAGTTATCATGAAGTCATACATATTGCTTTCAATGTTGTAAAGTTCTTCACGTGAGACAATTTTTTTGAGGGATAACATTTTGGGTGGTTTCTTCCATTCTGATCCCATTATCCTGAATCCCATGAGGGTGATATGAATCCACCCAAAATTTTTGTGAAAATAATTAAAAGCTTCTCGCACTGCTAAAGAAATGCATCTTAGAAATTCCGCAATCCAGATGATGCAAAGGCAGAAGATAGCAGGGGTCTTTATCTTCCCATCCAGACTGCTAAACAGCATGGTAAGAACCCTTTTTGTCAGAGATAGATTAATCATTGGACTTCTCCCAACTCCCCAGTGTCTTTGCCACTTCCTCATTTGTTACAGGTAATCAGTAAACCAAGGTGACCTATGAAGGTGGTGCAAACAGAAGGGAGCATGCTGGTGGTTGTGTAGAGCTGAATTATTGATGTGACATACCAGACCATCTGTACTGGAATGAAGAAGAAAATACTACTTTCTCAGTGTACTTGAAAATGAATAGATGCAATTAATTTCTGTAAATATACCATATTTATAGGCTTTTTCATCTCAGTTGAAAAGAGAAGACTTGGTGAATGCAATCTGGTGAAGATAACAATCAACCGATGAGAGTGGTGTGTTTTCTCCAGCTCTTGCTATTATCTTGCCAAAAATTAGCCTCAGGAATAACTCTAGCAATGCTTAGAACCAAAGACTGTTGTAGACAAGATCTGGCATGAGGACCAATAGCTCTTAAACTAATAGTGCTTACACTTGCTGCTAACGTCTGTATCAAGGGATGAATTGTGTTAGCTCGTAAGACTTGGCAAACTAGTACAATTTTTCTGTAGGTGTCATTTATTCTTCACATCCAACTTCCATTTTTAAAATATGCACTTTCCATGTCATACAGTTGTAAAGACTACTGTCAAAATAGGACCCAAACATAAGCCAAAAGTGTCCAGTCAGTCTTCAATCAGCTTGAAGCAACAGCTCTAAGAGGTGCAAACTACCCATTTCATCACTCCCTCACACTTATCCTAAATTCAGCCTCTGGCCTATTTAGAATCCCGTCTCTCAGGATCAGGACTTTATTACCAAACCCAAGGCTTGGTAACGTCTTAGTTAACGCAGAGAAATGTGACAGTTCATACTGGTGAAGAATGAAATTCATTATACCTATCATTACCATATGACATAGAAATACACAATCAGGTTGTTTTTCAATTTTTTCTCGTTCACCGATTAAACAAAATGAAATCTATACCACCCATTGTGTTCAAAAAACTTAAAAGAAAGGACACAAATGCAAAATAAAAACTTCCAAAACTAAAAACTGATTAATAATGATCCATTCTTGGAACTTAAGTGAAATTGTGATAGAGTAGGGCAAACCCTAAATCCAACATGGCTTTTCAGTGGCCTTACCTGGAGGTCCTCAGTTGCAGAATGCCTACCCAGAGGTGATTTGCTTTGGTCCCTCTACAGCTGGATTCAGGAGAGGTCACACATTTTATCTGTAGCTTCCTGTCTTGTTTCTCCAACTTCACCTGTCTTAACTTTTTTGTATTCCTTCCTTCCACTAAATAGTTTGAGAACTCAGCTAACAATGGGGTTTTTTTTTAATTTCTTTGAGAGGAAAACCAAGCCCCTACCAGTCTGAATTTCATACACCTATGCCTGCACGGGTGTAGGTTGTAGCCAAGTGGGTCTAAGGACATAGGCAGATAAGGTTCCTTGGGTGAATGTGATATCTTTTATTAGACCAACCCAAATAGTTGGAGAATAGTTATTGAGCAAGCTTTCGAGTTCAAAAACTGTTCATCAGGCTAAGGAAGTTTCAGCAGTTGGTGTGTGCTCTTCCTGGATGGAATGAAAAGTAAAGAAGCCAGGGGCTGGGCTGGGGAGTCAGTTGCCAG
>JAGPOW010001296.1:55432670-55444610 GCA_030014935.1 Caiman crocodilus
AGTTTCAGCAGTTGGTGTGTGCTCTTCCTGGATGGAATGAAAAGTAAAGAAGCCAGGGGCTGGGCTGGGGAGTCAGTTGCCAGGCAGATTATAATGTATATATACTGCACTTCACTTAGATGCCTTGCTATTGTCTATAAATGGATAAACAGAAAAACAGCACGTTTCTAAATTGCATTTTTATGGCTATGCTTATCTCTGTATGCTATCTACCACATTTCCTTTCTTTAAAAAAAAAAAAAAATGTAGGAGATCAGTGGTACTTGGCCTGACAGGGGGCACTTTTTCTGTTGCTATATCTGTTAACTTCTGTGGTCCTATCCCGCAATAATCTGAACAGATTACTAATATCTGAAATTGATGGGATTGTGGGCCACACTTACAGTACATCTGTAAGTGACTTCAGGTCCGAGGCCTTTGTGAGTTACAAACACATATTGAAGAGAAAAGATCTATTACCAAACAATTGTCAAATTACTACACCAAAATTCATCAGCTAAAATAACTGAGTCTCCACTCTTGTTATAGTAACATTAAAACATTTATGATACCATCAGAACAGAGTTTTATAAGGTCGTGGTAATTACACATAACAGGATCAAGTCTTCCTGCTTGGAAAATGAACATCCACTTATTTTACATAAACGCTCCGAATTTGTGTTCACATTGATTTACAAAAGGAAACCATTCTTCTTTGACAACATTCTGTTCCAGTGACCTTCTCCCTTTAGCAGATTATGAGATTTTATTATTTATTACATCCAGGGCAGCACATAAAATAAGCAGATTTTCAACATGGTTTCAGAGAAGCACTTACTCTCTTGTCATATCAAGGTCTACTTTGAAACTAGTTTGTGGCTCATTAACACAACAGATTAGAATGACTCCCAAGGAGCCATTATGATAGGTTGTCAGTAATCCTGCCAAAGCTGGACATCATTCACGGCTCCTCTCGTTAACGCTGCCGCTGGCCAGAGCGCGGCGGACTAAATCTTGAATTCACGTACATGGGCACACATTGCCACCAATCAGTCACTTTGCATACCCATAGAAAAGTAGAGCAGGGCTTTGCCAGGCACATGGCAATTCACAGTAGTCCACATGCTAAAAAAATCCTCAAAGAAAAATGTGACTGCACATGTCCCGGCAAGCAGCATTCTCTGCAACCCTGGAAATAAGCTGGAGTATCTCTCTTTTTCCCCCCACCCTGGCTCTGACGGTCAGCACCACTGGTACAACAACACTTAGTACATCCAGCTGGTATTATCCAATTCTTTTTGGGGGTTTTTTGCAAAGGAAAAGCTCAGCCAGTGGCGACCGCACCTGCATGCTATTCCAGCCTATACAACACCCCCTTCCTTCCCCGCTTTACACTGCAGGGCTCAGCCCACCACCTTCCACAGGCTCAAAAAAAAAGAGAGAGAGAAAAGAAAAAGGACAAAAAAGGGGGACCCCGCTCGCCAAGTTTGAGCCCGGAGCCGACGAGGCCCAGCAAGGCAGAGGTTTGGCAGACGAGGGGCTGGCCTGGAGCTCTCCGGGCTGCGAGCACTTGAGAGGGGACGTGCCCCCCTCCACAAAAAAAGATTAATCATGGCTTAAAAATACACGGAGAGAAAACAAGCCCCCCAGCGCCTCGCGCCCGCCAACTCCCGCGGCGCCAGCTCCGGCTCCATCAAGTACCTCGCACGAGACCCGTCCCCAGTCCCCGCCGCATTCCTGCAGACGGACCCCGCGGGGGCGGCGCGTCCCCTCCCCCCCGCACCGAGACTGCGGCCCGCGGGGCCCCGCTCTCACCTCACCTCGCGCCGCGGCGGGCGGGCGAGGGCTGCGGCTCAGCCCGCTCCTTTGTGCACCGCGCTGTGCCCGGCGCAGCGGGCGAGACGAGCGCCCCCCGCCCCCTCCCCGCGCAGCCAGCGCCGCCCCCCCGCCCCGCCCTGCCCCGGGGCCCCGGCCGGGCTCCCCGCACTCACCGCGCCGCTCCGGGGCCCGGCGCCGCGCTGGCTGCTGCGGGCGGGGAGCTGCCGAGCTGCCGCTGCGCGTCCCCCCTGCCCCCGCGCCTCGCATCCTCCGTTACTATGGATATCGTCTGTGTGGCTCCTCCGCGCCCACCCGCGCACGCGGGGGGGGGCGCCGAGGAGCGGGCGCCCACGGGCGGCCCCGCCAGCTCCCCCCGCGCTGCCGCCGCGCCCCCGCCCGCCTCCCCGGGGCCACGGCTGGGGCGCGTCCCAAACCGCCGCGGCTCCCACGAGCCGGCGAACAGCTTCGGTTGTGGCTGCTTCCTCCCCGCCCCCCCCAGGCCCGTCTGGGCCAAGCTCAAATTCCCGAGGTGAGCGGCCCCCGGGGGTGCTGCTGCCTTCCCTCCTGGCTGCAGCCCCCGGAAGGTCGGGCCCCGGGACTGCGATTTGTCACCCGGTGCCCCCCCGCCAAGTGAAGGGTGAATCTGGAACTGGCAAAGCCCAGTGACTGAGCACAACTCCATCATCATGTCTGTGTGGGTCTACCACCCTCCCAGGCCAAATCCAGGAAGCATTGGCATTGCACATGCACCCCCCGAGCTTGGCAGTGCATTCCCTGCAAAAAAACGACACTGGCAGTGACGCCTGCTGGTAGTCGCTACTTGCCACCAACACCACCAGCAGCATCTGCAGGCACTCCCGGATCGCTGCTGGCCGCCGCCAATACTACCAGCGGCATCTGCCGGTGGTCCCCAACTGCTGGTCAGCGCTCCCCACTCCCCACTGCTGACAGCACCATGGCTGCCTGAGGGAGCTCACCACTTGCCACTCGCATGTTTCCACCAAGCGTTCCCTCTAAGCTGTGCAGCATGCACGGCCATGCACATACAGCTGGCAGCATGGCATAAGTGCACCTGTGTGGCCATGCAGGCAGCACAGCTCTTAGAAGGAACCCTGCTCCCACCGCCAGCAGCACTGCCACTGCCACCTGCAGGAGCTTGCCATGTCTCCCCAGCTTCCAGGGGCACACGGTGTTCATGCCAGGCAGGCAGACATGTCCAAGCCCCAGGCCTGGAGGCTTTGGGGTTCAGAAGCCCCCTGCCTCGCTTGATCTTAGCCAAAAGGGCAGAGCTGCACTTTCAGCTGCCCCTGGTAGCTCTTACCTTCCTTCCCACCCCAAAGACATTTTTTACCCAGGAGGGCTGAGCCAGGTTATCGTTCAAGTCCAGACAACCACAGGCTAGGAGCAGAATTTGGTCAAGTCAAATACCCAAGGATGCCAGGGTGAGTGAAGTGACCTCCCCTGTTATTATTTTAGTAAAAGGGACATTATTTTTGTACAATCCCAACAGATCATTAGGTCTACTCTGGGACCTACTGGGTTAGATGATTTAGGCCCTGCTATTGCAATTTCTTGCATGTATCCTCAAGAAGTGCCTTCCCTAGCTTCTGACTTTTACATGTTTTGCTTAAATACATCACCAGTCTGATTAAGCAATGAAAGCGACTTTAATTATTTCACCCCATAGCCTCAGTTTCTACACATCTTTTATCACCCCACTAATGCTCAGCATGATTTCAGCTTCTGGATAAAGAAGAGACAAGGATGGGAATGGGGAGAATAACAGAGATGTTGTAGATCTGGACAGGCATTTGGTGACAACAGTATAATCAATTTTTCAAAGCATCTACATCTACTAAGCTAGTACACCCAAGTTTCTCACTTCAGAAGCAGTAACTTCACTTACAAATTAAAATAAAGAAAAAAGTCATGTGCTGACCCTTTCATTTTGAGTGTGCAATCTTCTGTGCTTGCACCAAATTGCAAGCACAAATAAGTGTATATGTAAAATTATGATGAGCCCTGGTTGGGCCTCTTTTGAAAATTTGTCTCTACAGTCTTAATTATGTCTTAAGCCAAAGCTAAGCTGAAACATTTTGAAAAGTGCCATAACACAAACAGTAGATGTTTATGATCATAAAACACTTCATTATTTTGTTAATATCAATCAACGTGTTTATCATGCAGCCCATTCTCATACTCCTTTCACCAAAGAAACAAAACCTCCCAAAACACCACCACAAACTGATAATAAGTAAACATAACTGATGAGTTAAGTGACATGTAATGATTAATTAGCTGAACAACATTTGGGGAAGAGATACAAAACACTATAATATTGACTCTGAACATAGTAATACATGTATGACTAACGTGAACACAGTAACTTTTATTATAAACCATTTCCTTATTTACTCAAATATAAGACAACCCTTAAAATAAGATGACCCCCCCCAATAATTAAATTGTATATTTGGAAAATGTATACATTTGTTATAATTTCCCAGGTATAGAATCAAATTTATTGGAGGTTTGCCTGGGATTTATCCCCCTCCCACTGCTACAGCAGTTTATGCCAGGGGTTTTCAACTCCCAACTCGTGCCGGATCCAAACCTTAGCACCTTGTCTGTGAGGAGCACCATTGGCCATGGCTCCACTTGCTAGATCTGGGATGCAGGATGGCATGGGGCCTGATCCTGGCATGTGGGGCTGGGCAGAAGTGATGCTGGTGGCACCACCTACACAGCCTGATCCCCACATATGGGACCAGGTGGAGGAAGCAGGCGTCCTGGAGCCTGATCCCCATATGCAATGCCAGGCAGAGGCAGCATGGGGTCCTAGAGCCCTGATTACAGCACACAGGGCTGAACAAAAGCAGTACAGGGTCTTGGGACCTTGATTGCAGCATGCAGGACCAGATGGTGGTGGTGTGGGATCAGGGGCCATGATCTCAGCACATGGAGCTGGATAGGCGCAGCACAGTCCAGATCTAGGCATACAGGCCTGATCCTGGGGCATAGGGCAGCCCATCTGGCCCATGGAGCAGCCCTGCACCATCCATTTGGCCCATGAAGCCAAAAGGTTGAGCACTACTGGTCTACACCAAAGAAAAGTTGGGTAACCATATTCTGCATCAGCTGGAATCTATGTACTGCCTTCACATTTATTTTCAGATACAGTAAGTGAGTCTAGACATGCAACTAACACATAGCAATAAACACCGGCACAGTGCTGGAGTTCATTGCTCCTGGGAGTAGTGTTTGTGTATGCACCCAGGACCACAGCATGTTGAGCTGAGGTGGAGCAGCCCTGGCTGGCAGAGGACTCTTGGGGGCTCAACCTGCCAGCCCCGGGGCTGCTCCAAACTAGCTTAATGTGCTGTGGCAGGGCTGGCTGGGGCATGAAGGTGCTTCAGGGCAGGCAGGCAGGCAGAGGGGAGAGTGGCTAGCTGGCAGGAAGCACCCTCATGCCCCAGCCAGCTCCATCACTGTCTATATGTGCATTTCACTGCATGTAACTACTCCATTGTAGGAGTTAATTCATTTACTGTGGCCTAAAAGCACTGCACATGTAGACAGTGACTGATGCTTTACTGTGGAGTTAGTTAGTCAACTTCACAGTAAAGCATCTCATGTAGATGCCCAGTAAATCCAGGACCCTGAGATTTCACACCATTTGGGCAAGTAAGGCGTACACAATTTTTGCAGATGGTAGGGATTAGTGCATTAACTGTAACCGCCTTTCAATCACCATTACTTTGGTTTTATCTAGATTGTGCCATAGCCTCTTTATCCAAAAGCTGCTCTCTTGTATACATTTTCATGTTTTAATAGTGGTTTGCAGAAGCACTGAATGCCTTATAAATTATGGTTGTCTACATACAGTTGGCTCTTAAGGGCTGGAGTGGTGGGGCAGGGGAGGGGGAGAGCAGGAGGTGAGGGGGAAAGGGACTTCCTGCCTGTGGCTTCAGGGGATTGGCTGCCCTTATTGCCTCACTGAGCCCATCTGGGCTGGGCTTGCTGCAGGTAGTCTTTGTCTAGGGGATGACTTGCTTTGATGTCTTGATGGGGATGGGCTGGGTCCACTGGTCTGGCCTTATTATAAAGCCTTTAAAAATGTTTGTGGGATTGGTGAATGGAGTAATTATATCCCATAAGTTGTATTTACTGTAGTTCATTTGTGAACCAGAGACATCTTAACTGCTGTTGGTAGGAGAAAGTGATTTTGATGCCCAAGATGTGGATGACAGTGGGTTTCAAGTGACTGTACTGGCATGCTAACTCATCATCATCTTGGCCTTATATTTCAGTCATTTTCCTAAATACAGTAGAAAACCTAAGGTTCAGAAGTTTTCAAAAACAGACTGGCTGTGGTTGTTTGCAATCTGGGAAAAAAGGAATAAAGACTTTCATCTTCACATGAACCAGGTGATGTCTCAGACTAGGAGCATGGTGTATTCATTATGTCTCCATTGTTCACTGAAGATTTGTCTGGCAGTGCATGCTGATCTAGAGCAGTGGTTCTTAACCTTTTTAAACTTAAGACACTCCTCTTTACACTAAACGAACAGCTCAGAAATTGCCAACTCTAAGCTTTCACTCTTTTTTTGACTATAGAAAAATAATAGGGCAATGCTTCTGTTGCAAGAACAAAAGAATATATTAATTATATTTTTAAAGTAATTTGAAGCATTTTTCCAGTAAATCTTCTCTACATTATTACAATGTTCTGAACATTCAATGAACTTTCCATAAGTTTGAATGTTTTGAATCTTTTTCCTTTTTCACACCTGAAAAGGTCAGCGTATGGTCACATGACTTCTGGTTAAAGATTAACACTCCCAGTTTGGGCTTGACTAGTGACATGAGTATCACTATTGATCTAGTATCTGGAAGTTCAGTGAAAGCTAAAATTAATCCTTGGTGGGAAGAACCCCCGGGCAGCTCTCTGTAGACTGGAATAAAAGAGCAAGATAAAACAACTTAAAATAAGATTTAAAGGGCTTGGTCATGATATTCTTGCTCAGGCATACTCACATAGACTTCAAAGAGCATTTCGTCTGAATTAAGACTGCACAGTTGGGTCCCAAACTGAACGTGATATGAGTGATCAAGGCTGTAATAATCATCAGAGGTTTAAGTAAAAGTCTTTATTGATATTTATTTACTGAGCATTGGAAGATTACAAAAACAATAGACGAATTACTGGAATGAAAATAATCTTATTATTAAAAAGAGCTACTTATTTATATTTGCATACAATAAAAGAATGAAATTCTAGAGCAGTGAGAAGCCGCCAAATTTGAAATAGCAGCACAATCAGTCCTGCTTTGCTCTGAGTAGGAGATACTTAACTCCTACTGAATGGGAGATCAGATGTGAGTAGTAAGAGTCAAGTCACTCTTCTTTATTGGCATGTCTGATTTTTTGTTGTTATTGGATTATTATTCTTTATATCTGTTATTTTTTCTTTATATTTTCCTTAAATATAGGAACAGAATGAACAGAGCCTACTTTGCTGGGCTTACAAGCTATTCCTCACTGCTAGATAGTGTAGTTGCCACTGGAGAGAACATTTTGATGCGGACATTAGATGACTGAGTACAAACAATCATTTTATGTTTTTCACCAAGAAAAGTGTGTATAATATGAGATGTGTATGAGTAAGGGTTGTCTGAATTAACAAAGAGAGGCACACTTAAATAAGTTGCCTTCTTAAAGGCTCCAGTGCACCCTTGCCTCAAAAGTAGACTGTCCTAGAAAAGAGGAGCAACAAGGTTTAGTGGTAAGATTAAGGGAAACATTTAACTGGGGGCATGTCTACACATGTCATTGGGCTAAGGACAGAAGTTACACATAAACTGGTTTGAGTGATCAGAAACTGGTTTAAACCCATAACAGAATAGAAGTTCAGTACACACAAACCAGCTTCAAAGTGACTGAAATTGGTTTATGATAAACCTGGTTGAATGTAGTATCAGATTTACTGATTTAGGTCAAACTGGTTTATGAAACTTCTGTCCCAAACCCCTTCCTGGTTTAAGTTAAATCAGAGTCCTCCAGTATACCAGGATGTTTTGCAGCCTAGGGCTGGGCTGGGCTGAGCTGTCTGTTCCGGAGAACAGTGAAGGCTGGCTCACTGGCCCCCCTCCAGGCAAACCCCAGCTGGTGGCTGGGGTTAGGGACAGTAGTTAAACTTCCCTTCCTCACAATACAGAGCTGCCCTGCCCTGCTCTGCTAAACTTACTGCTGGCTGTGACTGTGGACTACAAATCCCTGAGGCACCTGGAAGCAGGAAGAGGAAGTAATGAGCAACCCTACAGAGTCCTGCTACTGTGATTGTGGGCTGCAAATCCCAGAGACCTTGGGGGCAGCAAGAAGAGGAAGCAAACACACAACCCATGCTGGCTATGTGCCAGAGAGCCATGCTTTAGTGCCCCCTGGCTTCTGACTTGAGCCACTGCAGGCATGTGGCTGCATTTTCTGGATCGAAAGTGAATGTCTGTTCATTTGCTTATTGAGTCAATCTTTGCAGCTTACACTAACCTGAAAACACTGAATCAATTCAGCCTTGGGCTTTTTGACTCTCTGTACTTAGCTTTAATGTGAAACAATACACTCTGGCACTTATTGCTCCAGAGCTTATTTCCAAGTGCAGTACTTGAATGTGTGCCCAGGACTGTAGCACCCTGAGCCAGGTCACAGCTGCCCCACCTGACATAGGGCTCTGGGGGTCAGCCTGCAAACCTGGGGCTGCTCCCCTCAGTTCAGTGCACTGCATGTGGAGGGGCTGGCTGGAGAATGAGGGTGCTTCAGTGTGGGTCTAGCTGGCAGGCACCCTTGTGCTCCAGCCAGCTGGGGCAGCATCTACATGTGCACTATTGCAGAGTAAAAATACCATAGTAAGACAGTGTTGGTACAAAACTGACATTCATGACATATGTGGCTATCAGAAAACTGAAGCAGTTGTAACATGTGGGCCTACGTGATTCAGAGCACATAGCCAGCTACAGTATCAAGTTGATTTTGCACAACAGGAGTCTACATTTATATTTCAAGGTAAAACCTGTAACTGACAGACCTGAGTGGGGGAGAGTCACCAGACAGCTTGCTTAACACAGGAAAGCAGGAAACATGTTTACATTCAGACAATAACTTGTGGAGATCATCCAACCGTATTTATCTATTAACTCTATTAAATTAGAAGAAAGGACCAAATGTAGTGAATGTTATAATCTTGCTAATAGTAGATGCTTAGCTATAAGAACAAAGAAACAACCCAGTGTAAGTAAGGTTTGCAGGATATGAATCCCAATTAAGTGACACCTTCCAGATTTGCAAGAATCTGGTCTGATCCAGTTATGAAGGTTCCAATGAAACAAATATGAAAGTGACTCTCTTTCTGCCCTAAAGAAGGGTGTTTGTAGCTGAAAGCTTGCAAAGAACAATTTTTTCCAACATTTAGTTGGTCTAATAAAAGATCTCACATTTACCCAAAGAACCTTATCTGTCAGTGAAAAAAAGAAATTTAAACAAAGCCAATCAGGGATCTTTGATTAGAATATTAAAATCTTGTTTACCAGCCACCCATAAATAGGGAATGTAACTGGAAGGAATTGGGAAGGCAACTCTTCACACCAGAGGGCCTGCTGCACATACCAAGATGCTTGCCTAATGGAACATTAAAGACAGATTTCCCCCCCTCCTGCTGTGAAGAAGCAGGATGAGACTTCCAGTGGCAGAGAGACTTGTCCCATAAGATTATGCTTATCCTTGGAATTTAATCTTGGTTTTGGTCATTAACCAATGAACTTCTCACATTGGTTGGAATAACCTCAGAGTTTGTTTGTTTTTTTCATCCTTCCTACCTCCCTCAAAATTTGTTAACAATAGCTCTTGGATTTATAAGTACTACACAACACAGAGTTACTTAGGGTACTCCAACCTAATAAGGATGCATGTATAGATGTGCGGTACTTACTGCAAAGCTAATTAGTCAACTCTGCAGGAAACGTCTAATGTAGATGCACTCTGGATGGCATAAAGTAGTGCTTAAAATGAACTGTCCTGAAGGAAGTCTTGTAGGAGTCAAAATTACCCTCCTCTCCAGCATTTTCACAAACCTTCTTGACAGATACAGAGACACCACTGCTGACAATGGGAAAAGCAGTAGTGTTCTCTCCTGTTTCTTCTGTCTGAGAAAAACCAGCCCTGAGGAACACTGCACCAAGCACAAATCCCATGCACATCTTTGCCTTTCTTCTGAAGATATGGATCCGCATTCTTTACTGCCAGTACTGTCATGTTGAGGAGACAGAACGAAAGAAAGAAAGACTTTGACTTTTAAGAGGCATTTATTCCAGGGAGGGTGACCCATCGGGACCAGTAGAGGGTAGTTACAGACTGGCCTGAACACCTGGGCCTCACAGACATGGTTCTGGGCTCACGGCCTGCAAGGCCTGCCCATACATTCTTGAGTAAAAACCACCCTAGGGAGCCAACAGAATACTTGCATATTTACACATTTAGAGTTCAGCCAGCGGGGATCCCCACCGGGGGTTCTCAGCGGTTGACCCGCGTGAAGCACAGTCTGAGGCCTCGGCCCGCTGGACACATCGCTGAAGCTGGAGCAGCCGGGGGTGTTACAGGGCAAGGAGCAGGCGCCCCGCCTTGACTTGGTGGAGCACCCCCTTGAGGGCCCAGCGTTCCTCGAAGGCGGGCACCGTCCACCGCAGGGCCGCATGCTCAAACTCGAGGGAGAGGCGGGCCTGCACTAGCAGGCGGAACGGCTGCAGGGCGTTGACCATCCTGGTCCCGGCGAGCCAGTTTCACTGGCTCTTCAAGGTGGACATCTTGGCCTGGCCCAGCAGAAAGTTGGCCAGACTGACCATGGCCCACTCCAATGCCCGGTAGGGGAAGGAATGGATGTAGACATCGTCAGAGAAGTCCCGGCCCAGCGCCCGAAGCAGCACGCCCAGGGTGGCAAAGAGTGGCTGCAGCTGGGGGTAATCGAGGAACACGTAGAATATGTCCTCGTCCGGCATCCCTGGGCAGAAGGGGCAGGCCGCCGAGGCCGCTGGGTCCAGGCGATGAACGAAGATGCCGGTGGCCAGGATGCCATGCACGAGTCGCCACTGCAGATTGCCGGTCTTCTTGGCGGTGGGCGCCTTGTATAGCGTGTGCCACACTGGGGTCCCGGGCCGTGCCAGGCGCCGCCGCCACGCGGTGTCGAGGCGGCCGGCCAGCACCCGGGCGTGCCAGGAAAGAAAGAAAGATGATTTAGGTACCCTTTGCTGCTACTGCATGGAGCTACAAGAGTTAATTTTTAAGAATTGAAACTGAGTCTTCATTCTTCCTTTTCCAGGTAGCAAACCATTTTAAAACTGATCAGGCAGGTCAATAGCAGGGTCTGTCTGAGCTGGTGTTTTCAATCTATCTTGATGTCAGTCTGTGTCCTAAGATATAGAAATATATTTGTGAAAGACAGGGTGGAGCAGACATGCACAGAAGTCTCACTACCTTCCTCTGGGTGACTCTGAAGGTGGGGACTCTGGTGATCTGCATACTGAAAATAAGGCAGGCTGTGAGGAGATTGCCATTTAGTTCTGTCTTTAACTGCTGTACAATACTTAATGCCACAGTTGTTGCCACTTCAGAAAAACCTACAAAGATTAGCTTACAGAGTAAGTTAAGCTATGAATGAGTTTTGCTCCATGGAAGAAAAACTATCCAATGCTACCAATGTACCTGATGTACCTACAAACAAGACTGACCTGAAGTCCATACTGTTTTTCTGAAAGAGAAGGTGTATGGCCTGAAGCACGGTATGAAAAGTTTAGCCTGGTTGAGGAAGTAAAAAGTATTAACAAATAAGAGGTCCCACCAAATAAGTAGGATAGGAAGAGATTTGTCCTGAAGTAAAGCAGAGGGGTGCAACATAACTGTTAATAACTCATGCATGCAGATAGTTCTTGGCTCTTTAACAAGGTTTCGGATTCTTGACAGTCTTGAAAAAAGACTTAGCAGACAAGAGATTCAGGGTGGTTGTGACTTCGGTCAGTCCCCTGGTCGTAGGTAACTCCTTCAGGTTGCCCCTTAACCCTTCGTCTCGCCCGCCACGACTTTGATGATTACAGATATCAA
>JAGPOW010001296.1:55444710-55462011 GCA_030014935.1 Caiman crocodilus
GTGCGGTTTGTCGTCCCCCTGCTCACACGTCTCAGGTGAGTTTCTTGCACCTCCTTTCGACCCCAGGGGACCCTCTCGTGCCCCTAGTGACGGCCCGATGCCATCACAGAGGTTCAGAAAATGCCTAACGATTTTGTTGTCCAAACTGGAAGTACTTAATGACTTTGAGTACTTATTGAGGTTTATGGCTGCTGGCACAGAGCCATCATTGCAACTTGGGCACCTGAACTCTAGCTAAGGAACCACTCTGAATCATGAGCGCTGCATGCCCCCGGAGGCTGGAGGGCACAGCAAGCTCCCGCAGGTGGCGGCAGTGCTGACATTGGTGGGAGCCTGGTGGCAGCAAATGGGAAGCTCCCACAGGCAGCCATGGTGCTGTTGCTGGCCGGGGGGAGGGACGGCGAGTGCCAACCAACTGTCAGTGACCACCCACAGACACTTCTGGCAGTGTCACCAGCGGCTAGTGGTGATCGTAGACCATCCACAAACACCGCCAGCGGTGGCAGCAGTGAGGGGGGGAGTTGGCAAGGGGCGACCACCTGCAGGCACTGTCAGCAATGTTGGTGGTGCCTTTTCACAGGGGGTGCACCATCATGCTCAGGGTGTGTACATGCACCCCCTATGCGTCACCAATGCTTTGAATCCTACCTTTACTCTCTGAGAGGTACTAGCAGCTGAACAAGACAGGAATGGAGTGAAAACAAATGAGTTTAATCTGAGGTGGAGTTTAGGTTCTGAGCAGTGAACTGAGATACTGACATGATTAGCAGAGATGGCAGCTAATAAACAGAGAACCTAAAATTAGCTTATCAGTGAAGGGAAAAATACTAGAATATTAGAGTTAGGGGACACCCACTGAAGTTAGGAGACAGGTTTAAAACTGAGAAAAGAAAGTACTTTTTTAGACAGCACATAGTTAACTTGTGGAACTCATTACCACATAAGATTGTAGAGAAGGATAGTGTATAGCCAGGTTCAAAAAGGGACTAGACAAACTTGTGAACTATAGCTCTATTATTAGCTATAAACAGAACAGTCAGGGGTGTATCTTCTGGCATATCTAACCTCATGAGGATAGATGGCAAGGAGGGAATGACCATGATAGATCACTCTAGACAGACCTTGTTTATTTATTCTTCCTCTAAAGCATCTACTCCTGCCATTGTTGGGGACAGGATTCTGGGCTAGATAGACCATCGGTCTGATCCAGTGTGGCACTTCTCGTGTGCTTATGAAGATTGCAAATGGGAGTTATTTAGGCAGTTTGCAAGGGGGGTGTTAACGTTAGGTGGTTTAAAAAAATGAGGAAGCTGAAATCTATGAAAAGCCTCTGTAAACCTGTCTACGAAGGGAGCTCAGCCCGATATGAGGCTTGTACAATATTCCTATTTAGGAATGAAAATAATGATGTCTATACAGGTGTGAGATGTAAGATGGTTTGTACTCCAGAACAAACAGAGCAAAAGTATTTGGATGGTGATTGATATCTTTAAGAGTACCTAAGAAAGTCAGATGGAACAAACAGAACTTTATTTGAGACAAAAAAGGATTAAAAACTGAATGGGAAAGAAGGGACATGAAGCATCGAAGTGAAGGAAGAGCAGAAACCAATGATTGCACATAAACGTTTAACATATCCAGTCATGATAGATATTCTACCTTTGACAAAACAGAAAATCAAACAGAGAAACCAAGGGGAGAATCAATAGTTTAGTGATCAAGAAGCAAGCAATGAAAAATGATCAACAAAAAAGAGAGAGGTATTAAATAATCCTGACTAATGAATACATAGTGTAGAAGATGACCTCAGAATTTCAGGACAGTATATTGCTCCCCAGTCAATCAATCTTAAATGTCTGGTAAATTCTTCAAATAAAACAATCACTAGAGAAACACCTCAAGGAAAATGTTACACCTATTATCATTATTGGACCAAATTCTACTGATTGTATATCAGAAAAGCGGGGAAACTGGAACAATATGGATAGAGACTGTTGGGAGACTTTTTAAAACTAGAAGTGCAAATATAAAACTTAAGTTGTTTTGGTCTTTATTTTCCCTGTAAGATAAAAATTTAAACAACCAGAAAGGCACAAGGGCAAGAAAAGATTGGTTCATAGGCAGTTAGCAATGAATGGCTAGTTGAAAAACATAATTTTAAGCTAATTTTAACACATGATGATTTATCCAGGGGAGGAGGGGAGGAGGGAAGGGTCAAAAATCATGTGAATAAAGTAATCAGCTTAGAGGATAAAGAAAATACTATGGACACAGTATAGCATGGCTTCAGTAATGCACTTTGTATGACTTTACCTGGAACCTAAAATGATATGGATACAAATGAAAGAAAGATGTTTACACAAATGGCTAAAAATCTAAATGCAAAATAATTATATATTAATATTAGCATCAAGGCCCACACAGCATTATGTTTATTTGTATTAGGATAGCAACTTAAATGTTTTAAGCACTGTTTAGACATAAAATATGATAGTCATAGCCCTGATAATTTCACAGGCCAATACTTTTCAATATTTTTATTAACAACTTAAAGGATACAACATGAAGTTCAGTAAACCAAGAGGAAGTTGATTGAAAGGTACATGAGATCACAGATATATTGTGCGATTAAGGAAAGGATTGGAAGAGAAGATTAAAATATGCTATGATCTTAATGCATTGAAGAATGATCTAAAATTTCCATTTGAAAGATTTTCTGATGGAAAATGCAGTTTCTACATAATTAAAATGTTCCGTGGGCAAATTTCTATACCTAAATTATTGCTTTTGCATTAGGAAAATCTAAAAGAAATATTTCATTTTGGATTGATTAGGTCTACATTTTATTGCCCTGAGCTAAAATGTTCTATTTGTAATCAGGTTGATAAAATATTAAGATGCGTTTTCCAACCAGTTTTTCCCTTCATAGAAATTGTAAACCAAGCCCCTATTCCATCCCTTGGGGCTGGTCTTCTTGAAGGACTACATCTGTCATTATGCAAAGTAGATTCCCCTCAGACCAGGCAGTCCGATGCATCAAGGGAATCATATGGACTTTAGGGTTATCCCAGAAGATGTTAGATAGCCAGGGAGCCTGACCCA
Organism: Caiman crocodilus; assembly: GCA_030014935.1. NCBI lineage: Eukaryota > Metazoa > Chordata > Crocodylia > Alligatoridae > Caiman > Caiman crocodilus. The sequence continues at coordinate 55,447,813 of JAGPOW010001296.1, forward strand.
AAGGAGAGGATGAGGCAGCAGCCTCCCACAGTACTGTACTCATGAAACAATGTGCCAGGAATGGAAAAATGCCATTTAACTGACTTGAAATCAAATCTTCCTTGTCAGTTCAACAAACCAATATGCAGGATGTATCTTGAACTATTTCGTTTAGATTGCAAATGTCAAAACAAATGCATTATATGTTTTCACATGAAACTATTTTCGTATATTTAGTTTCATTAAACATTTTGAACTTTGAACTTTTTATCCTGATTGGGCTGAAAGCAAATGGCAAAGTATTGGGATTTCCCACACAGTGGAAATTTTGGCATTTGCTCAGCTATATCCAAACAATTTCAAGCAGTAAGGAATAATCAAAGAAATAAATATAGACTGGACAAGTACAGGTAAGCACTAATAGCTCAGGATGTATCTACTCAGTAAACTTACCTTTCTCCATGCTGATATCATCTAGCATGCTGCACTGCTCTGCACTGTTCCTAAACTGAAAGAAATGTAGTCATGCCAGCATGAATGGGCAAATTAACTTAGTGGCAAGCTAACTGGCACTGTTTCTCAGCAGTGTCAATTGCCCTGCTTAGAGCACCACATGAAAGTGAATACATAGCTACCAGTTTAGGAGGCTGGAAGCATGCTCGAGGGCACAGCTGTTGAGGATGGGAAGTATACCTTCTTGCTGTACCTTCAGAGGTTTCACAGATTTTAATGGCAGAAGGGATTTTCTGCATAAACCTTGCCATTTTAAATGTACAATAATTTTCACTTCTTCCTCCAGCATCAGATATAAACTGAATGTGAGTCAATAGTTCAAAGCTGCTGTGGAAGATAAATGCTATATTTAGTTGCAGTAAGTTGAAGAATGTCATATGTAAAACAAGCTGTCTTCAGCCTGTGACTGTATGCAATATCCCTCTTTAAGAACTCCTGTAGCCTACATATCCCTGATGAGCTAAGTACAGAAGCATCACCTATTATTTTGACCAGTACTTCCATTCAGCCCTGGCACTAGTAGGCTTCATCAGGGAATTCCCTGAGTTCTCTCTCTGATACTCCCCTCTCATTCCATCCTTCTCCTTTAATTTTGCCCTTTGGCCGTCTGTTCTCATTTGCTTGGTTCATGATATCACAGAAAAGTAAGGCAGGAAGGGACCTTACAAGGTTGTCTAGTCCAACCTGTTCCTGAGGTGTGATCATCTCTATCCAAGCCAACCCATACAAAACCTTGTCTAACCTAGGACTAAAAATACACAACAAACCTATCACACAACTACAAGACATAGCCCCCTTACCTGCCATTGGTAAAGGAAAGGAACAGTGGTGTTCAGTAACCTGCTGCTGCAAGGATTGTTAAAATATGCTTGAGACATCTAAGCCCTACAACTTCAGATGCTCCACCCCACAGGCCTCTGAAAAAAATCTACTACTTATTTTTAAAAGGTGGCATTTTACACTTTTACATTGCATAAAAAAACATTCATTTTTATAAATGTTTTGCTTCAAACACTGTTACATTAAGAACATTAATGTAACCTATGATATCAATGGAAAATAATGACTATTGGCTTGATTCAGTGAAAAACAAGGAACAGAACGAAAAATCAAAACTATATTTGATTTATTTTTTAAATCTCTTCCAGCTGGCAGGTCTGCAGAGGGGGCTGACCAGTTCAGGGGAATGGAGATATAGTCAGGAGCCTAAAAATAGCCTGGCCATGGTCTGGGAGATAGGGAGAGCAAAGCCTTGGGACTAGGGAGAGTGCCTGGGCTTTCCCAGCCCCAGGGCCATCCTCTGAACACACACAGGCATTCACTAGACTGGGTTAATCTATTTTAGATTGGGTTAACCCTGGTTGATCTAAAGTTAGTTCACTCCTGAGACAAACTAACTTAGATTGGGCTCGCCATTTTGAGGGTGATTTAAACCCTCCAAATGCTTGTATGTCCAGGCATTTAGATTGACATAATCTTACTTAGGCTGATTTAAGCATAATGTTTGTACATATCTTCTGTCTGCTCTATACCACAGTATGTAGAAACTAAACTTTAATAATCTTAGCCATGTTTTATTTCCCAGCAAACTGGAATAAAGCTACCCCATGAACTTTTCATTTACTACATCTAAGCAGTAGGCACATGAAACAATTACCATGGAACAGCTGAGACATGAACAATTCCTTCCTTCACCTTCATGGAATATAATTTGTTCATCTGATTATACCCACTCACTTAACAGATAGCCAATGAAAACTTCTGTTTCAGATGCCTACCATATTTATTTGCTTATTCCATAATTTACTGTATATTTTAAAATATCTTGAAACTGTCTATCTGTTCACATACCAGACCTATATAAGATTATTATTCTTATTACTGTTTTCCTTGTACCCTCCTACCTTCCTGCCAATTGTTTGATAACATAGATTCATAGAGCCATAGAGAAGTAGGACTGAAAGGAACCTCCAGAGGCCACAGTCCAAGCCTTTGCCTGTGTTAGGATCATCTCTATCCAAGCCATCCTACAAATCCTAATCTAAACTCTTGGTAAAACTACTTTCAGCTGTGACAATACAATACAAGACATACCCTAACCTGCCACAGGTAAAACAGGGGGACCATGACAGCTAATATTTTGAAGGTTGTCAATATATGCTCAAAATAACATATTTTGGGATGATGTTCACCTGCCACAATCATAGGAAACTACAGTTCCTTGTCACATTTTCGGCACACATTCTAGCATTTGTAACAAATAAGGAAGGAATCCTCTACACAGTCATGGTTCATTCACTAAATGCTGTCCACTTCATGCACTGAATGAGGCAGGGTCTCTGTAGGCACATCTACATGTGCAAATACTCCAAAGTTGTTTTACTCTAGAGTAATTTATTCTAGAGTAAATCCACCCTGGGCATTAGTTTACACATATGGGGAAGCAAGAGCAGATTTGCTGCTCATGGCAGCAGTCTGTTCCTGCCTCCAGCAGCCCTGCACCAGCTCCTTGCAACAGCCAGGGAGGGCTCTAGGCTCCCCCTGGTTGCCAGCCCAGGGAGCATAGCTGTCTCTTGGCAAAGGCTGGGAGATTGCTTCCAGCTGCTAGGGCAGGCTCTACTACCAGAGCCCTGGTGGAGACAATGTCCCCTTGCCCCAGCAGCATGGAGCTCCCAACCCCCTCTCCATGACTGCAGAGCAGGGGCTGGAGATGATTGTTCCCAGCCTCAGCTCCATGATCATGGAGCCAGAGCTGGGAGATAGAAATATACTCAGCCCTGCTCTGTGAGATTGCAAAGCAGGGGCTGGGAGCGCCTTGCTGCTGGGGCAGGGGGACATTATTCCTGTTGGGGTTCCAGTGGCAGAGCCCACCTGGCAGCAGGCAGCTCCCAGGGGCAAGGAGAAATCCTCTGTGCCCTGCTGCCTGGCTGAGTGGTAGCACATTTACTCCTGGTTAGCCATCTACATGTGCTGTACCGCGCAGTAATTACTCCTGAGAAAAATTCCTACTTGTATTTATAGGTAGCAAATTTACTTTCTATTAGAGCATATTACTGTGCAATAAGCATGTGCACATATAGACAGTAATGCTTACTATGAAGTAATTTGCTCTAATCTTAAGTAAACCCTCTTATGTAGATGCACCCTGTGAGAAAAAGAGTATGTGATCAAATAAGTGAAGACTGTACCTTGCTTTGAATTTCATTCCGTTTCCTATCACCGTAGTATCAAGAACCTTCCCTATAAAATCAATAGGAACAGCAATGTCTCCTGGCAGACTTTGTGGAGTCTTTGGTATAGTATTTCTGATATCAAAATACAGATACAAAAGAATGCCAAATAAAGGATGCATGGGTAAACTTCATTCTGGCTTTTTCCAGCTTTTGTAGCAATTGACTCTGAAGCCTCAGCATTCTTAAAATAAACTTAAAAAAAAAATAAAAGAATTATACTATGCTGTACTACTCTTCTAACAACAATAACAGGACTGGCAATTAAACCCATTCCTTTATGGAGAAGTTTTGCTAACTGTTCAATTTAATTTAATCTAATTTCTTTTAGAAATCTTATGAATCTCTATCTTTTCTGATGGGTATTTTGAGGGCAATTGTGAAAATAACTTTACTCATCTTAGATAAGTTCATCCTAAGTTTTGCGAATAGATATTGGTTACAGATTTTTTATATCACCATTTAAATTGCTTAAGAAATCACGAGCACTATGTTAAGGCAAAATATCTTTTTGCTGGTTCATACTGATTATTTCTGAAGCATCTTCTGTGATAGTCTTCATCATTATTCCCTGTCAAGCTAATTTCTACAGTTTACTGTTGTACTAACTAAAAAGACCAATCGTGCTAACATGCAGAGTTCTTTTAGTTCTTACAAGTATGGTTCAAGCAGTACAACAGCAATATTTTTGATTTATAAATATGTTTCAAACCAAACAACATAAACCACATAAAATAAAGATTCAGGGTCAGGTCCACTTCAGAGTCCATGCTGAGATAAGCCAGTATAATCCTGGAGAAATCCCCACTGTTAAAAAGTCTTGTCAGAATGCAAGAGTGGGCAAAATAAGGCGTGCCTACATGTCACCCTATGGCCATGTTGTTACTGCACCAAAAGGAAGTACTAAAGCATGGTGCAGTAACTGCCTGTATTGCACCATATGCACAGCGCCTAGTTAGTTTTAGCCGTTGCTTCGCCATAGCAGTACGCTAAAATGGGGGAGCATGCTGCTACAGCGAAGTAGCTGCCTGTCACATGTAGACTCACGTGATCTCTGTGTCACCATAGCACATCATACAGTGATGTAGAGGGACTTGTAGATGCACCCATAAAGCACCTACAACTTTGCTTATGCTGGTGGGTGGGCATACAAACAGCTAACACATCTCAACAAACAGATTTTAGTAGCTGGAAAAGAGCATAGCTGATGCAGCCCTTTCCCCTCCATGGCTTACACTGGAGAAGTCTATGAAGTTTTAGAAGGAGAGTAAGTAAGCTTCTACTCCCCAGTAGAAAGCAGCAAGCAGGACAATGGTAACAATTCTGTCTGCTGGTGAATCCCACTTCTAGAAAAGGGAGATTAGTTTGTTCAAGGAAGTGTGATTTATACCAGGCTATGCCAGTTTTTCTGATTCTGACCCTCAATATTTTAATAGCATAAATTTATTATTAAGGGGAAAAGAATGTAACAGATTCAAAACTACAACTGTAAAAACAATATTGGGTATCAAATCTGCAAAGTATGTATTCAGATGCTGACTCTACATGAATATAAATTATCATTAAAATTAAAATAATAAAAATGCAATAATAATTTATAATAGCCAAGATTATAATTTTTAATGCCTATTGAACTTGAGTACTGTGAACTGTAAGAGTTTGATTAGTTGAGGTTTAGACTATTAAGGCAATCATTTCTGAAAAAGCATAGTTTAAAACAAACCTTTAGCAGTAAAAGGTTTTAGTTTCAAGCTTCACATTTTTAAATATCTCTGTTCTTTTTCCACTGTTCAGGGTGCAGCAGGGCAAAGATTCAGCATGCCATCATCAGCTCCCTTAAGGATCTCCTTATTTGCTGGACCCAGCAGAAGCTGGATGTAACAGAGACTCTGGTCACAATGTTTAATTGTCTTTTGCATCAGTAGCTTTTATTTTTGTTAGGTAGGTATTTCTCTTATTGTAATATGGGAGGATTTTCACCATTGCCTGAGAACATGCAGTAGCAATGACAGCTGATGATAATGTAACAACAGATTTCAGGATATCAGAATAAGTGGCTTCTGGATAATCAGCATTTTGAAGATGCTCTCCCATACTTGAGTATGAAATCAATCTGATTCTGTTTGCATTTATACATGTAATTTTGTTCTAGAGTAAATCTAAAATGTATAACTGTCTGCTGCATTTAAATAAAGAATGAAATCAATGGTACTTATCCCATGTCAAGTAATATATCTTATGAAGCTGTAAGGGTAAAAGAACTGAGGTTAGTGGCAACAAAAATCAGATTTGACAATTTACTTGCTTCAGATGAGATAACCAGAAAGAATGAAAGACAATTTATTTAGTACACTGGGTGCAAACAAAGAAAAATCTAATTAAATTTTCTAGATACAAAGAATGCAGCACTTTCAAAATCTCAATCTGTTTCCTTTCTCTTTTATTTTCTTTATGTGCCCCCTGCACCTTTATCATATGTTCAGCACTTTAGGTCTGATGCAGTACAGTGTAACTAACTGGCACAACACAAGTAATCTTTGTCAGCAAGGAGTGTGGTTTATGGATTACAGTACTGATTTGCTAATGATTTGGGCTAATGGTTAGGGGTTAAAATTTAGGCTGAGCCACAAATACATGAATTAGGCCACAACATTTAAACTTCTGCCTCAATAACTGTAAATTCAGTCAAAAGCAAAGGGCCACACTTGAATAAGATGCTATATCTGAAAAGCATAAATACATAAATAAAGCAAGAAAGTCCAAACTAAACAACCTTCCCTACCTTTCACCCCCAATAATTTGGTAATGATACTCTAAATCTATTAGGCAGAAATGTAAGAGGAGGAAAAACTGCACCTGAAAAACAGTATCGGTAAGTCTGAGTAACATGACAGTTTGTGTTGTTATTTATAAAAATAGTCCAAACTTATTGTATTTTTTTTATGATAGAAAGCAACCCTCCTCCCTGCCAATAAACTTAAAGCAAAGCTGCAAGATGTATGTTAAATTTAAGAGGGGGGAAAAATGTAACAGCAAAATCACAACATCTATGTGTATATGTATGTACACACACACACACACACACACACACACACGTATAGATATAGATATGTATATACACTTACCTGAACATTTTTTTACAGTTTTGCAGGTACAGGCTTTCCTCTTCTTAAATTTCATTTATGTTTTGCAGCTTTGTTTAAAGTTTGCTGCTGCTATTGGTGATTTTTCTTTTTTTGGTTTCTGCATATGGAAATGTAATTAGCTTGCACTATTTTTATAAATAACAACACAAACTGTCACATTACTCAGAACTCTTATCTGCTGAAAAGGAATCAGAAGCAACCAAATCAACATGTTCACATTTTTTTCTTCCACCTATTTGTAGTTGGAATAAGGATATAGGCAGTGGGATTCTTACTGCATTATTGGTCTTACAACTTATATCAAGCTTTGATTCCACTCTTTTCTGTTTTTTGGAAATATAGTACTTACATGGAACTTGATATGCTATATTTGCTATATGCTATCTTACTTCAATTTGTTGTATGGTTGAAAATCTAATAAAAACAGAATGAGAGACTTAAAGATATAAATGTCCACTTTTCTGTAAAACAGAAAGCTGGTCACCTATTGGTTTTATAAGATTGCTACATTGTTTCATGTTTTTTGTTGCTCAGAGTTAGTACAAGAGGTTCCCTTTGCAGCTTTCCATGTGTTTTCTGCTATCTGCTTTACTATGCCCTCCAGTGGTACAGCTTTAGAACTGTATATGCCTCCACCCAGGCATACAGCCAAAGATAAAAAAATTAAAGGCCCCACTCCAGCAAATATTTATGCCTAAGCTTAATTATAAGCACACAAAGCAGCATTATTGATTCCAGGAGTATTACATGATTTGTTAAAGTGTGTGCACATGTGTTTTCAGTTTTAAAAAATAAAGAAAACCAGATAAAATCTGGAAGCCTTAGGCTGGAATACCTTCTCAGTGAGAAATGTGTCATGGGTGGTGGACATCTGAAATTCTCTTTTCCCTTTAATAACAAGAACAATGACAAGTCTTATAAAAATGGCATTGACCAACACTATGAAGCCTGAAAAGCAGTCAGCACAGGGCAAGTCTTGATGAAGAAGCAGATTACCATTCTAAGAAGATAAAACAGCAGTAAATGAAATTTGTCCTCTTTTTCATGGAAATCAGTTGCTTTATCAGGCTTAGAAAACTGAGGTTTTCTCACATGGCACCTGAATTGTCCTTATCTTCAGACTAAGTTGCTGGAAAAAATGTTCCAAGATCATTAATGCTTGCTTCCATGCACACCAAGTGGGAGGTGCACTTTAAAATGCAAAACAGTGAAAAGAAACACCACCTAGGAACTACAGTGAGAAGCTTCTTTTGGAAAAGAACTTCCCAACTCCAGTGGAATAAAAATGGCAAAACAACTGATACTAGAATGATTAAGGTCTGTAGCTACTGAGGGAAGGAAAAAACCCCCCAACCCTGGCTCCTTTAGATATATCTAAATGAAAGTTGGCAGAGCATAATTTTCTCAAGAATTTATGAGTCCTTCAGCTTTGTCTAGATTTGCTAAGAAGATGCTCCTGGAAGTGGTGACCACATCTAAAACTCAAATCACACATTTATTTCTGCTATAATATTACAGAAGATAGATTTCATAAAAGCACAGGGTTGAACTGGTGTTGTTGCCATGATGGTCCCATGAATGATATGAGAGACAAGGGCTTTTAGTGATGTCTAACTGATATCATATACACCACTGAAATATGGAGGAGATTCAGAGGTCTTCCTAAAGGATTTCTTCACTTTCAACTAAAAAATGTTATCTGGGTGTCATCTGATACTCTTCTCAGCTGAGATGCAGGAAGGTGAATGAATGAATAGAGAACTGGTAGGCCTGTTGTGCCCAAGATGGTTTGGTAATTTGGAAGCCCTGCCAACAGATCTTTTCTTGCTACATCTAGGTGACTCAAGAGCCTACAATCTTGTCTGGAAATTTGTATATGGGAAGGACAGAACTGCCTTTTCTTCAACTCATGGGAATCCAGAGTAGAGGAAAGATGTATAATTCATTGGCTTTGTTCTGATGGAAAGAATTATTTCTATTAATACCTCTTTTTGTGAAGAGTTGCCATGAGTCAGCTGATTCAAAGAACTTAGAGGAGCTCTCAAGACTCAGTCAAAGAGGATAGTTTCTGGAAACCCTTGGAAAGGTGGACAATTTTTTTCTTAAAGAAGACTAGAAAGAGGGGCAGAGAACCATATATTGTGTACCACTAGTGGTGGCAGTCTTGGGGAGAACAAAGTCTGGTACAAAGAGGAGCTGCTACACTAAGTACTCCTAACTCATTTTTTATTTCAGAGGTGCAATCACAAGGAAAAAAAATGTGTGAAAGGAACAGAAGAAAAGAAGAGATTAAAAAAAAAGGGAGAAATCCACAGGACAGTAAAACAAACAAAACCTCATGTATTCTGTCAGTGATTTCAGAGGAACACAATGTTTCAAAACCATGAGTGAAACCATGGCTCTGTTGAAGTCAATGGGAGTTTTACCACTTATTTAAATGGAGTCAGGGTTGCACTGTCTGTGTTTTCCTGATCTCTTATTACCCTTTTACTCCTTGCAGGTTTTTTCCTTTAATCTCCTGGCAGCTGCCTATTTCAGAAGCACTAAAGGGATGCTATCAACATGGCATCTAGTCAATTTGGAGAAAAAAATGCTTTCATGTACCACAGCTATCCATGAGCCCACCAGCCAACTGTTGAGGTTTTGGAGTCATGTTTTATTTTTCCTATGCTATGTGAAAAGTCTCACAATATAAGCAAGATTAGCAATTCAGGTCAGAGACTACTCTTTCATTATATATGTGTTTAGTTCCTAGCACAATGGGGGTTGAGTCTCTAGGTATTACTACACTATAAATAATAAATATCAGTAATAATATATAGGAAAAACAGTGAAATTGACTTATGCACAATGCTATCAAATGCACACAGTATGAAAGTGAAAATAAATACAAAATAAAATGTTCTTCTCTAATAGTTCCTTCTAAGCACATAACAACAAGTAAACTATTTTTAGCTAAAAATGTGATACTTACCTAGAAGGAATCCTTTTCAAATATGAAAATCCAGCTGAATTCAATTGTCAATATGCAATCATAATGCAGAAAATGCTATATATTTTTAGCCATTATTGGAGAGCTCATTCTGTTGGAACTGTAGTTTAATAGCTTGTAACTCAATCAGCTTGGACTGTGATCTTGTCAGATCTCATAAACTACAAAAACAGTATCAGGCCTCCATATTTGGAAAGGCCTGCAGGAAAATCCAGGACACTGTACAAAACATTAGCTTAGTTGCTTCATGGGTGGTATTCCTCCTCATAAGTAAGTAACAGTAAAATGTCCATTCCCTGTATTATACAAACCATTATAGTTGATTAGTTGTCTATTTTAAAATGTTTGCCTAGAAAATGCCTAAAATTCTGTAACTGATTCACATTTTGGATATCTGGAAAAATATATTTTATCACATAAGACATTTAGTTTCTCCATACAACACATCACCATCTCTTGCACATTATTAAATACATTTTTTCTGTTCATTCTTTTTCTTTTTTATCTTTGCTGTTCATTTTATGTTCTCTGCATCTTGCTTTTATTTGCTTTATATTTTAATGCTTTCAGTTACACAAGAGCATTTTGGGTGAGGATATGCATCCACTTACAAAAAACAGAAAATCATTTATCAAAGTGCTGGAAGTTTCAGTTTCAAGAGAGGTAAAATATTAACAAATGTAAATTCAAGAAAGCAAACCAGAAGTTCAAATAATACACAAAAAAGCACAAATTTTCCATTAAGAATGTGTCAGAAAACAATAAAAAAATCATATTGCTGCCAAGAAAACTACAAAAAAGGTAGTTTCTTTGTAAAATTACTATACTCTTAAACTGGTAAGAAATAGGCAGTCAATTAACAATATTTGATCAGTCAAATTGACTGGCTTGCCAACCCTACTTCTAAACTATTACAAAGCTTAACCTCTTGGGAAGTTTTCATTAGCAGCTTTAGAAAAAATGGCAGTTTCTCCTTTGCACATAAGGATTCCTCTCAAGAAACTGGGAACTGACCTTAACTTAGGTTTTTGTTCTTTTATTTCTTAACTAAAAAAATAATTTAACTGTCAAACAAGAGCTCTCTCACAAATTTTCTGAGTTTCCAAGTGTTCCAGAACCTGACAGTAAATAATACTAACTGATAATCGAATACATCCTTTTAAAATCCAAAATTAATTTATACAAAAATGAAGAAAAGTTACTAAAAAGTAAGGGAGCAAAATGGGCATAGCAGAGGAAAAGTTATAATAATATATATGAGCTATGAATGGGCATATCAATACATGCTTTTGGAAAAAAGCATTTCAAGATATTTTTAAGAATAGGAAAATATATGTAATGATGTCAAATGGAAGGAAGTTCAGTATTCTGAACTGCCACATCAACGTACAATTATTTGCTGACCTAAAGCTTGATGGAATAAACTACAAGGCTAGGGACAGAGAGTCAAAAAAGTATGAGCCTGAATTGATTCAATCTTTGTGGTTTAGTCTAACCTGGCTAGGTTAAATCAGTTTGTGACTGCACAGACATCCCAGACATGCAGGCATATTCCTGCAGTGGCTCAGGCTAGAAGCTACGGTGTGCTAAAGCAGCCTTCCCTTCCCTTCCACAATGCTGAGCTGGGGGTGTGTGGCCAAACCCCAGCAGGATACTCTGATTAGGGAAGAGTTCCCCCCAATCCCCCCAACCAGCCCAGAAGGGAATTGATAATATAGTGTTTATCACCCCATTAAGAAAACAACAGAGGGACATTACCAGCTGCCCATTTATTCTGCCTTTGTCTTGTCTGCCACAGCATGGACAGGACTGTAGCCAGCATGTGATCTGTTAGCTAATACATAGGCACTTCTCAGCAGCCAGAGGGGAGGGGGGAATTTCTGCTTAGCAGGGAGTGGTGAGGGGAAGGGGGGAGCAGCCTTCAGTCTCTGCTGTGGAGCAGAGAGCCCCACCCAGCCCAGAGAACATCCTGCGGGAGTCTGGTTTCACTTAAACCAGCAAGGGGTTTGGGACAGACATTCCATAAACTGGTTTGAGCCAAATCAGTTAAGTCTGATACTACATTCAACCAGGTTTATCTCAAAACAGTTTCAGCCATTTTCAAACTGCCTTATGTGCACTGAACATATATTCTGTTTCTGATCACTTAAACCAGTTTATGTGTAATGTCTGTCCCTAGCCTGAAAGACAGATGGTATGGAAGCACAGATATATGACAGGATGAAGGACATGGGAGAGGATCTTGAGTGGAACTTGGACTTGCAAAGCTAAGGATATTGAGAATCAAGTTTTGACTCTTAAACATGAATATTTTGTAGTTCTAGCCTCAGAATCTTGTAACATAGGCTCACCTTATTCTCTTTTCTAATGAACATAAAGCTACCTTCACTAAATATTTCTGCTTAACTGTAACCTTCAACACATACTCATCTTTGCTAGTTTAATACCTTTTCTATCCTTCCTTTAATATAATGCCCACAACTAAGCACAGTACTGGCCTTGCTATGTCTTTGTATAATAATTGCTTCTGATTTTGGCTCTGCTCCTCTGTTGATACATCCCTGTATTCTGTTTGCTTTCCTAAACACTGCCAGTTATTGAGTCAATGGTCTTAAATTTCAATCTATTATCAGCTCCATATTTTTTCCTGATCAGTGCCCACAGCTGTGACCATTTAAAGCATAATTTCTTTTGTCACTTTCTAGCCTTTGCTTTATTACTTCACACTTTTCAACATTAAATTGATTCATAGAAGTTAGAGCTGGAGAAGGTCTATTCGATTATCCAGTTCAGCTCTCTGCAAATATAAAGTTATTCCTTACAATACATTCTCTAGTGTTTGTCCAATCTAGTTTAAAAGGTCTCAAGTGATGGAGTTTCCATCACTTCCACTGGGAGACATTTCCACAGCCTAATAGTTTCCTGCAGCTGTTTTCCCCCTGATATTCAACCTACATTTTCCTTTATTAATTTAATTCCTTTATTCTTGCATATACATTTGTGAACCATAATTACTCTCCCCCTTCGGTGTTTTACATGATTCAGCTAGCTGCAGACTGTTATGTTTCCTCTGAGACTTGTTTCTGAAAACACTTTAGCAAGTATACCACTTTACTCAGGTAAGTATAGTTACGTAGGCTAAGCGTCCACATCATATGGATCTTATTCAAACTAGATGTATCTGTTTAGTGCTTTTATTTTTTTCCTCATAGATCAGGCCCTCAAGTCCCTTGTTTATTTGTTCCATTCCACTTCGAAAATATTTTTCTGGTAATGTTGGACTCATAATAAAACTCAATACTAATCTTGAACCACAACCATATAGGTATGGTCTAAAGTGAGGAAATTTCCTCTTAGAATTCTAATATATTTTAAAACTTGTCCAGTTAACAATGAGTTGAAACTCAAAAATGAATCTTACAAAAAGTGGAACTTGGTCACAGTACTAGGGAAGAGTACAAGAGTATCACATGAAGGTGCAGGGAGAAAATTTGGAAGGCCAAGGCACAATTTGAGATGCGGCTGACAAGAGACATAGAAGGCAATAAAAAGGGATTCTACAAGTATGTCAAAAATAAGAGGAAGTCCAAAGAAATCATGGGTCCCTTATGGCATGTGGATGGCAATCTAGTTAAAGATGATGCAGAAAGGGCTGCAGCATCTAATGCCTTTTTTACTTCAGTTTTCACAAAAAGGAACAGCTACCAGATGATAAGTGCAGTTGGTAGCAAAGATATGGAAGGAGATAAACATCTTAAGAGTAGTAAAAGAACAGGCAAGGGATTACTTAGAGAAGATAGAGCCTTTCGAGTTGACAGGGCTGTATGCAATGCACCCTAGGATACTGAAGAAACTGGCTGAGGTAATTTCAGAGCCATTGGCTATCCTTTTTGACAACTTGGGTAAGGTCCCAGATGACTGCAAAAGGGCAAATATAGTTCCCATCCTTAAGAAAGGAAAGAAAGAGGATCTGGGTACCCCCCTCAACCCTCCCTATCCCAACCCCATTCACCTAATTCCTTGCAACCTCTCCTTGCCCATTGCATTCCTGACCCATTTTGCCTATGCTCTCAGGGGCAGTAACATGAACATCCTCTTGCCAGTGTAAGGAATACCCTTGAAAACCTCCACCCAAGCATGTTAAGGAGAAGAGACTGTTATGTAAAGAATGGCCATCTGTGATGATAAGGAGGCAGCATTGGTAACTGGATGAGAGAGAGACTTGAAGGAATAAGAAAAACCAGCTAATTAGGTCAAAGAACTCATTATAATACTAAAAAGCACACCCCTAGGTGGAGAGAAAGTATGCTAATGAAACATACATGTATGTAAATGAGGT
>JAGPOW010001296.1:55462111-55488823 GCA_030014935.1 Caiman crocodilus
ACATGGCTTAAACACAGGTATAGAGACATGCTCAGTAGAGAACTTCTTGCGTTATTCCCTTGTAACCAATTACTGAACGGCATGCTTGTGAAACCTTGTAAACTTCTGTATAAAAATACCCCAGAAATGATATTCAGAATTGTTTGAATTATTCTGCTTGCACCGTTTGTTGCTAGCAATAAACTTTTATTTTTACTTCCACCGCCTGGTGTGTATATTGGTGTCTGTATTCCGGGTGCGAACCCAGATTTGGGCTGGGGCTCAACAGATGGAGTTGCAGATACTCTGGCGGGTAGGACTAAGATCCAGAATGACTAGGTAGACTGGAGAAATGGTCCACAATCAACTAGGTGATATTTAAAAAGGATAAGTGCAACATCTTGCACTTGGGACAGAATAATTGCATGCACAATGACTGGCAGAGAAGAACCAGGGGGTACAGAGAACTGTAAGCTGAATATGAGCCAACAGTATGCTTATGTTGTCCCTCTCCCCCACCAAAAACCAAATACTGTGCTGTATTATTAGGACTTGCAAATCAAAGGAAGTGATTTTTTTCCTCTATTCAGAACTAGTGAGGCCTCACCTGGAGTACTGTCTCTAGTTTTGGGCACAACACTTCTAGAAGGATGTGGAGAGTTTGGAAGGAGTCCAACACAAAGCAGCACAAATGATTAGGGGCCTGGAAGTCAGGATTTATGAGGAAAGGATGAAAAAACTACAGTTAGTCTGGAGAAAATAAGACGGGGAATTTGGTAACAGTCTTCAAAGGTGATTATAGAGAGGATGGAGATAGGATTTTCTCTGTGGTCATAGGGACAGGACTAGAAGCAATAGCTTCAACCTTCATCAGTGGAAATTTAGATTAGATATTAGGGGAACTTTCTTCCTATGAGGGTGCTCAAGCATTGGAACAAGCTATCAAGAGAAGTTGTGGAAACACTATCCTTTGAATTTTTCAAGAGCAGGTTAGACAGACACATGGCTGGGATGGTTTACTCAGACCAATCCTGCCTTGAGCAAGGGGTTGGACAAAATGACCTTGTGAGGTTCCTTACAGGTCTAGTTTCCTATGATTCTATCATTCTAAAGAGAGGTAGTTATCCATGTTAGTTTGAAGTCAGTAAGAAGGCAGGGTAAATCTGCACCTTTATAGATGAACCAATTAAGATATATATTTAGGAGAGCAAGCTTTTGTGAACACAAGTTCACTTATGATCCTAAAACATTTAAAAAAGTGATTAGATTACTAGTTAAAAGGCTTATGGATGAAAGGTCAAAACTTTAATGCTAATTAGGTACTTGAGCCAAAGAAAATTAACTTCAAGTACTTAGAAAAGAGCTACAAACCAAGAAAATACAGCAGAAGATATATCACAATATAAAAGATATATCACAATATAAAAGACAACCAGATACTCTCAATACAAATGAGAATGTTAAATTTAAAACAGAAAGAGATGGGCAACTATTGTTAACAGCTATTTCATGCAAACCCTGATCATATGCCATAACTATTCCTAAGGTCTATTTCTATAGTAGGAAAAGAAGACATCTAAACAAAGTCAAGTCGGACATTATCTCTGTTTCTTATGACATCCAGGAACACAACAAATGGAGTTTTGCCATACTCACTCCTCTTAGCCCTATCTCCTTTTATGCTGGGAGGGAGGCTCCAGTGCAGAACAGTGAAAAAAAGCAGTCTAACTGATCCCCCCATCTGCTTTCCATTGGCAGAGTTTCTTTTTATGCAGTTTTGACATCTAGATGAGATACTTACTGTGGAGTTCCCTAATTAGCTCTGCAGTAAAGCATTACCATCTACATGTGTGCAACTATTGGGCCAGAGTACACAAATGAACAGAGTACACAAATGAACTCTGCCATAGGTTAATACTGCTCAACACAAGTACTATCCTATAGCACAGTTATTTACTCTGCTACAACACATGTGTAGATGGTAACCAGGGCTGGCTGGGGTATGAGGCTGCCTGCTGGCTAGGCTCACATTGTAGCAACCCCATACCCCAGCCAGCCCTTCTGCAGCATGTTGAGCCAGGGAAGAGCAGATCCAAGCTGGAAATCTGACTTTCTGGATCTCCTGCCAGCCAGGGCTTGCCCTGCCACAGCTCTACATGCTGCAGTCTCAGGTGCACATGTAAATGCTGCACCTGGGAGGAATAAACTCTGGTGTAAACTGTGCTAGGGTTTATTGCTCCATGCTAATAGCATGTAGAGATGCACCCACTGAAATGTAATGTAATGTTTAACAACCTACTTATTGTCCTAAACAATACTTATCCTAAACTACTTCTTGTCCTTGACAATTGCTTTTGAAAAGTCACGAATATTTGGATGGATACTGAAAAACGGAAAGCAAGCAGATGTACTACTGGTTTTTCAAAAAGGAAAGACATGCAAAACAGGTTTACCATGTTGTAATTACTGTCCTTCGCTCCTTTCTTGGTACTACAGTGAAGAGTCTCTTTGCCAGTTATGCCAGAAACTACAGTTTGATTCACTTATGAACTACATTTTGTAGGTCTTGTGGCTAATATGTAGAATTCAGAGCTACTTCTCATCGCTGTTGCAGCAAGTCACTTCCCCTCTGTATGCCAGTCTCCCATGTACAGAAGGTGAATAATAACATTTATCCAACTTACATAGGTGACATAAGAATTGATTAATTAATGGTTGAAACAGCTTTGGTCTCCTGAGATCTAGGATGCTTTAGAAATCCAAAATAATATTCTTAGAACTGTTTTAAAAACCCACTAATGACCCAGAGGGTAAAGGAACCATAAAAAATAGGCAGCCTGAGTATACTTAAGATAAATCTTAACAGAAGCAAGATCACTTTTTTAATAGTAATAGATGAATTAAAAAAATAGATGAAGGAATGGCCAATAGATGAAATAGATTTTTGTTATGCCTTTGTTGCTGTAATTCATGAAAAATTATTTTTCACTGGCTTCAATTAGAGCAAAAGATATTGTTGCAGATCTCTTCCCATTGCCAATCTTGCAGCACTATAATTGTTACCACCGCACAATGGGGATATATGAGGGACAGTAGTACAGGATCCCCTTTCCCCTGGTTGCAGATTTAGAACTATTCTGTGTAGGGAGGCATGTCAGGAGTCCCTACCTACAGATCCTTAAAGAGTTCTAGCCAGGGCATAAAGTTGCCCTTTTCAAACAAGTATTTCTCAGAAGGAGCTGACTGCCTTTCCTTGAGACCTGACTTTACTCTCACCTGGGCTTATGTGGTTTTAAATTGGTATGTTAAATCTTTGGATTTTAGGACACAGAGATTGGGGTGAGAAGGTGCTTTATAAATATCTAGGCAAGTGAGAAAGATTTAGAAAACTCTATATCTGCTCAAGAAACCACATACCTTCTTTGTTTCTGAAACAAGTAGCATATTTCGTATATTAAGGTATTTTACTATTAACAGGCAGTTTTACAGTAAAAGGAGGCTATATAAATTGGCACATTGTTTGCAATAGTTTAGCTTCTTATGTAAATTCTGAGTTGTATCATCTGACTTCAATACTTAAAATATATTTTTCTGGCCCTTCTCTTTCCAGTCCTATAGCTTCACCATTAGTAAGGAAATGAGGGGGGTGGGCTGAACTCTATTTATTTCTATGCACCGTTAAAGAGTTGTTTATAACTTCCAATAAGTTGCACTCATACAAACCTTCCTGAGGACAAGAGGGCTTTAAAGAAACCATGGAGGACATCATCAAACCTGTAGAACTTTTGATGGTGGCAACATGTTAAAAGAAAGACTCCAGTTTGAGTTTGCTGCCACTTCAAAAAATGTGACTCTATTTTTGTAAAAATTAAATATAATTATTATGGAAATTACTTAAACACAGTGAGCCAAACTCTGCCCTTGCTTATACCTACAGTGGCATTCATAGTTGTCTAAACCAGGAAATAATTTGGTTCCATAAATATGGAACCCCACCTTGACGATTTACTCTTGGGTATTGATTTTGAAGTGTACTTCTATTCTGCAAATGACTCAAAGAGATTCTGGGGGCCTTTACTCCTGCTGAGTATTACCTTAGTCCATGAGAAGTCCCATTGATATCAATAGCAATACCTTCTGAAGCAAGATTCTATTTACCGTATGCAAGGAAGACAAAATATAACCCTGAATCATTTTTTCAGAATAGAAATTACATAAATTTTGCATCTTGTCATTGACATAAAAAACTGCCCAGGAAAAAAATGGCTCTTTAACTTCATGAATAAATGTTAATTAACTTCCACCATTAATCACACTGCCTTCCAAAGGCCGTTTGTATGGTATCTGGAAGTTACATGTTAGCAGCATATCCTAACTTTATGTTTACTAACATGCCCAATTAATATTTTATTTGAAGAGCTGCTGATCAGAGAGTTATAAAAGTGCTAAGCAAGCTATATGGGACAGCCAGAGATAGGATCTTAAATAAATGATGAAATATTTGCCACACTTAATTGTTATTGCACAACAGCTACTGCAAATTAATGCAATTCATTTTAAAGGTTACCCATTTCATTACAAATCATTCTGAAAATGGTTAGAGAATGTTTCCAGTCTACACTCTGTCTATTATGAATATTTGACTGAACATAATACTTGGTTTCTTCTGGCCAGAGGACAGTTTTGTTTCAAGGAATTGGTCCTGAGAGACCATAGATAGTGTTTATAATGTTCTCCTTCTGAAAGGCTTTAGCCAGGAGGAGGATTTTAATTTATGGTTGGGACTTCCTAGGAGACCAACCAATGGAGGCTGTTCTAGAAGAATACAATAAATCATCCAGGTATCTTGATAATGTCCTCTCTCCTAGCCAGCATTTTCCACTGTTGGGGTGAATGGCTAGCTCCAGGCACCCAAATGAGTAGAAACTGTGAAGACTTTGTACCGCTATAACCTCCACCTCCTAGTGAATATTCCTTAGCAGAAGTTCACAGGTCCCTAGAATGCATAAGAAGAAATTGTTAATGATTAACTGCCTTGTCTGAAGGCTAACTTCAATTTTTTTCATTGTTCTATAGATCACACAGCAAATATGCTGAGCCAGATTCTGTCATTAAGTGTACCATATAGTCATATAATAATAGACATGGAAAGGACCTGAAAGGTTATCTAGACCAACCCCTGCACAGATGTAGGATTTATTATTTTTAAACCATCCTGGATAAGTATCTATCCTGCCTCTTCTTGAAAAACTCCAATGTAGCAAAATCTACAACTTTCCTAGCAAGCTTGTTGCATTGTCCTACTCCATAGTTTGGAAGATTTTCCCTGCGATTTAGCCTAAATCTGTTTGCTGCAATTTAAACCCATATATAATTAGAAATACAGTCAAACCCTGATAACGTTACATGCATGGGGCCAATAACATTTTGTGATCTTAAAAGGAGTTAACAATAGAAGGAACTGTACTATAGGTGATAGCATGTGATGAAGAAATGGTTCACAAAGTGAAAGAAAGTAATAAAAGATATTTTCATTCTGAATGTGTGTTTTGCCTTGGATGTCCTCAAAACACACTTACCCATGTTCTGATTGATTCAAAAAAGGTAGCATCATGGCTCTAAATATGGAAGGGCTATAATTTACATATTACTATTTTAGGGTATTTTTCTAAGTTTATGTAATATCCAGCTGTGATATTTATTTCATGTATAATATAAGAAATTAAATAAAAACATAGCTATATTAAATTAAAAATTATATACTAAACTGAAGGGAAGAGAGGCTACATCACTACTAAAAAATTATGACTTGAGCCTCCCTAGTACTCCACTGGCACCACATCAGTGCTTCACTCTCTGACCCTTTTATTAATTTTTTGTCTTTTCCTCAGAGTTCCACAAGTGCGCCCTACAATTTACACAATGTGATAAAATCTTACGTACCCTGTACAATTTATCTCTGAAACAAAATCATAGAATCAAAGAAAATGAGGGTTGGAAGGGACTTCAGGACGTCATCTAGTCCAACCTCCTACTCAAAGCAGGACCATCCCCAACTAGATTATCTGACCCAAACCTTTGTCTAGCAGGATCTTGAAAACCTCTAAGGATGGAGATTCCACAACCTCTCTGGGTAACCTGCTCCAGTGTTTTACTACCCTCCTAGCGAGAAAGTTCTTCCTAATATCTAACCTGTACTTCCCTTACTGCAACTTGAGACTCTTGCTCCTTGTTCTGTCACCTGCCAGCACTGAGAATAGTCTAGCTCCACCCGCTTTTAAATCTCCCTTCAAGTAGTTGAAGGCTGCTATTGAATCCCCTCAGTTAAAATAAATAATCCCACTTCCCTCAATTTGTCCACATCCTATCTGCAGTGGGGGGCCCAAAACTGAGCACAGTACTCAGATCTGGCCTTACCAGTGCTGAAGAGGGAGTAATCATTTCCTGTGACCTGCTGGCAACACACCTACAAATGCAGCCAAGTATGTTGTTAGCCTTCTTGGCAACGCAGGCACATTCATGAATAAGCTCATATTCATCTTATTGTCCACTATAATCCCCAGGCCCTTTTCTACAGAGCTGCTGTCCCCAGCCTGTACTGGTGCATGGGATTGTTCCATCCTCAGTGCAGGACTTTGCACTTGTCCTTGTTGAATCTCATGAGATTTCTTTTGGTCAATTCTTCAATTTGTCTAGTCACTCTGAATCCTAGCCCTTTCCTCCAATGTATCTACTACTCAGTCAGCTTGGTGTCATTGAACAAAACTGGCCCCAGGACCAACCCCAGGGGCACACCACTTGATACTGGCTGCCAACGAGACATTGAGCCATTGACTACTACCTTCTGAGACTGATGCTCCAACCAGCTTTCTATTCACCTTAAAGTCCATTCATCCAGTCCATACTTCCTTTGATTGCTTGTGAGCATGTTGTGGGAGACTGTATCAAAAGGCTTGCTAAAAAAAGGTATACCACATCCACTGGTCTCCATGTGTCCACAGAGCCAATCATCTCATCATAGAAGGCAATCAGGTTGCTCAGGCATGACTTGCCCTTGGTGAATCCATGCTGACTGCTCCTAATTAACTTCTTCTGTACTTAGAAATGGATTGCTTGAGGATCTGCTCCATGATTTTGCCAGGGACTGAGGTGATATTGACCAGTCTGTAGTCCCCTGGATCCTCCTTTTTCCCTTTCTTAAATATGTGCACTATGTTTTCCAATCACCTGGGACCTCTTCTGATAGCCATGAGTTTTCAAGGATGATGGCCAGTGGCTCTGCAGTCTCATCAGCCAACTACCTCAACATCTTTGGGTGCATCCCATCTGGCCCCATGGACTTGTATATGTACAGCTTTTCTAAATAATCTCTAACCTGTTCCTTCACTACTGTTGGTTGCTCACCATCTCTCCAAACTGTGCTGCCTGGTGCAGTAGTCCAGGAGCTGACCTTGCCTTGAAGACAGAGGTGAAAAAGGCATTGAGCACTTCAGCCTTTTCTGCATCCTCTGTCACAAGGTTGCCTCCCTCATTCAGTCAGGGACCCACACTTTCCCTGATCCTCCTCTTGGTACCCAGACACTTGTAGAAACCTTTCTTTTCACCCTTCACATCTCTTGCTAGCTCCAAGTCCAATTGTGCTTTGGCCTTCCTGATGTCATCCTTTTATAACTGATGTTCTTATACTCTTCCCTAGTTATTTGTCCAAGTTTCCACTTCTTATAGGCTTCCTTTTTGTGATTTAGTTTGCTGGAGAGTTCTCTGCTAAGCCAAGCTGGTCTTCTGCCATATGTGCTAGTCTTCGTGTGCATCAGGATGGTTTGTTCTTGCACCCTCAGTAAGGTTTCTTTAAAGTACAGCCAGCTGTCCTGGACTCCTTTTCACCTCAGACTGGCTTTCCAGGTGAAGGGGATTCTTCCCATTAGTTTCCAAGGTGAGTCAAAGTCTGCTTTTCTGAAGTCCCGGGTCCTTACTTTCATGCTCTACATCCTTTCTTTCATCAGGATCTTGAACTCAAACATCTCATGATCACTGCTGTCCAGGTTGCCAATCCACTACTACATTCCCCACCAATACTTCCCTGTTTGTGAGCCACAGATCAAGAACAGCAAGGCCCCTAGTTGGTCGCTCTAGCACTTATACCAGGAAGTTGTCCCTAACACTCTTCTAAAACCTCCTGGATTGCCTGTACACTGCTTTCATGTCCTCCCAGCAGGTGTCAGGGTGATTGAAGCCCCCATGAAAACCAGGGCTTGTGATTGAGAAACTTCTTCTAGCTGTTTGAAGAAAGCCTCATCTACCACTTCCTCCTGGTCTGGTGGTCTAACACCCACTAGCAGACACCCACCATGACATCACCCTTGTTGCTTTCCTCCCTAAAATAAATCATGAATATGAAACTAAAGTTGTAGGCAAGCTGTACTCATGCTCTGGTAGCCTCTTAAATTCCCAGGCACTGAGGAAGTGCTTGATAAGCCTCTCTAACAACTATAATAATGTATCTTTTTTTGCTCTTGCATACCTTTTCATCACCTTTTCATATATTTATTCAACAAAGCAAATTATTTTCCTAATAACTATTTGCTACCTGATTCAGTTTTGGAACAATATTCAATAACAGGGACATTAAGCAGTAAATGTAACCGATGAAGATTGCTTAATTCATTGACCTTAAGCAGTTTGTGACAATGTTTACAATGAGATTAAATAAAGTTTTTTTGTGTTACCATATGTGGAAGTTAGCTATTGATAAGTGAAATTGTGAGACTAGGCAGACTGATATAAAGAGGAGTGATATTATCTGGTTTTGACTGTACCTTTGTGGAAGTTAGGTGCTGTGCTGAAAAAAAAATATATTGATCTCTTCCAAACTCAGCTCATTTTGTGCCCAAAATATGTTACTCTAAACAGATTATACTGATATTCAAATTATGATCATATGTGTCCTCTGAGCTCTGTTGAGTTTCTTTCAGTTAGCTCCTGCTATATGAGGTTCAAATGCCCTCTGGATTCTGCTTAGCTCCTTAATTAGGGATAAAAATAAGTAGTAACATTTCTCAAATCCATCCACCATGCAACAAAATGAGCTGTCACTCTAACTAGATTTTGTAATATTTATAATTTCCTTTCTTCATTCTTTGAGCAGTTAAATAGTTAATGACTTTCACATCTGTAGATTTGGGTATCTGAATAAACAAACATTAAGATAAGTGGGGTAGTTCACAATTCCTAAACTATTGTTTTAGGTCTACCTGTAATCTTAGACATTGCTCTGCTCTTATTTCTTCAAAGCCTTCAGAACTAGAGGTTAATTTTTTGTTAATGAAAGCTGAGACTCTGGAGAACAAGAGAACAGCTTGGGGAAGTTCTAGTATAGTATACAACTGCCTCCAATTCAAGCTCTGATGAAAACCAGTGGGAGCTTACAACTATACCCAATGGTACAGTTTGGCAATTTATAATGAAAGTCAAAATAAATCCATTTTACTAATTGTTGATATATGGCAGCTAAGCTGCTATGATTACAGTACTTCATAAATTATACATAAGGCATTAGACATTGATTTCCACCATTATTCTTTGCCTGATGCCAGTACTGAGCCTAAATAAAGGAAGAATAGAGCAGTGGACAGGAGATCAGCACTGCTGTCACAAATCAAGCTGGAGCACCCAGTCATAAGTACTAAAAGAAAGATATTAAACTGGGTAGTACATACTGCTAACTTTAGCATTGTGTCTACTGTTGGGGCTACTGAAGATGAAGTGGATTCAGCTCTGCACAAAGCCACAATTAGTGCCTACTTTGAGGAAATGTGATGAAGAAAGGATTATATTTGAAAACTGCAATGGAATATCTGACCATGAAAACCAGGAATGTGAGATCATTTAGCAGATTGGTAGAATATCATGGTGATGAATGTAGATGTAAAGAACTAACAGCATGAATTTGCATGCCTCTTGGAAGCTGGGTAGATTGGCAAGAGAGAGACAACACATTGCAGAACTATGCTCTCAGGTAGTGACAGAAACCATGAAACAGATTTCAGTATGATCCTAAGTTAGCCAGATTTAGAACAGTATTGATTGGCTACCACCTAGAAAACTCATGGATCATTACTGCCTAATTTAAAAGTCAACACTTGAGCCTCCTTGTGATCCAGGTCTATGGATGTGTGATAAATGGAGAAAAAGAAACAGAGCAATTCTAAGACCAAGTTGAGAAGTGCTTGAATGACACCCCAAAGAAATATATTTGTGTGGTGATCAGTGACTAGAATGCCAAGATGAATGAATCAAGAGGCCTAGATCAAGACCTGAACCAGGTAAGACTGAAAGGTATGTAGCAGGAAGCAATTATCTGATCAGGTCATTGCATGTGCTATGTAATAATATTTGGGAAGAAAAAAGAATATGTGAAGAGGGGGCAGTTCAGTTTCAGTGCTGATATCCAAGGAAGATGACCTGTAGACCTAGGAACATTATCAAGCAATGTAGGGCCCCTGCAGGATTCAAATGGTAACTTTGCGGCTACGCCAGATGAGAAAGCCAATATTTTTAACAGTTTCTTTGCCTCCGTTTTCTTGAACAGGGACCAGGACATCCCTTCTACCAGAGGTAGGGACAATCTTGGGGATAGCTCTGTCAGGCCTTGGGTCAGTGCAGATGTAGTTAGAGATCTTCTGGAAGGGCTGGACATTTTAAAATCTGCAGGTCTAGATGCCCTCTGCCCAAGGGCGTTGAGAGAGCTGGCAGGGGTCATCACGGAGCCCTTGGCCTGGCTGTATGAGCATTCATGGTTATCTGGCCAGGTGCCGGGGGACTGGAAACTAGCTAATGTCCCCGTTTTTAAGAAAGGGAGGAAGTAGGACACAAGTAACTATAGGGCCATAAGCCTCACCTTGGTCCTTGGGAAGATCTTGGAGAAAATCATCAAGGAGCACATCTTTGGGGGCCTTCAGAGGAGATCATGCTCAGGGGCAGCCAGCACTGGTTCACCAAAGGCAGGTCCTGCTTGAGCAAACTGATTGCCTTTTATGACCGGGTAACTAAATCCTTGGATGATGGTGTCACCATGGACGTAGTCTTTCTAGACCTTAAGAAGGCCTTTGACACTGTCTCTTACTCCATTCTCATTATAAATTAAGCGACAGTGTCATTGATGCCTACACAGTTAGATGGGTAAAAAACTGGCTGATGAGGCACACCCAGAGAGTAGTGGTGGATGGGTCGTACTCAACCTGGAGAGATGTGAGCAGTGGGGTACCCCAGGGCTCGGTCTTCAGGCCTGCACTGTTTAACATCATCAGTGACTTGGATGAGGGGGTGGAAAGCACACTGTCCAAGTTTGCTGATGACACTAAGATGTGGGGCGAGGTGGGCACACTTGAAGGGAGAGAGAGGCTGCAAATAGATTTAGACAAACTACAGAAGTGGGCAGATGAAAATAGGACTGAGTTCAACATAGACAAATGCAGGATGCTGCACCTTGGGAGAAGGAATCTGCAGCATACATACAGGCTGGGGAGTTTTCCTCTTGAAAGCACAGAGGCGGAAAGGGATCTTGGAGTCAATAATGACTCCAAGATCAACATGAGCTGCCAATGCCAGACCGCAGCCAGCAAGGCCAGCCATACCTTGTCATGCATCCAAAGATGCATCTCAAGCTGGTCCAGAGAAGTGATACTCCCCCTCTATGCAATTTTGGTCAGGCCACAATTGGAGTACTGAGTCTAGTATTGGGCATCGCATTTTAAAAAGGATGTGGCCAACCTGGAAAGAGTTCAGAGGAGGGCCAACCTTTTAGTGAGACGGTAGCAGGACAGGCCCTACGAGGAGAGACTGAAGGACCTGAACCTGTTCAGCCTCAACAAAAGGAGGCTGAGGGAGGACCTGGGGACTGCCTAAAAGCTCATCTGGGGAGATCATCAGCAAATAGGAAGAGCCCTACTGGCCTGGGGCTCCAGGCCAAGGGCTCCCTAGCACCACCTGGGATGGCAAGGAACAATGGTAATAAGCTGATGGAAAATAGGTTTAGGTTAGAGATCAGGAGGCACTATTTTACAGTTAGAGTGGCCAGAATCTGGAACCAACTTTCTAGAGAAGTGGTCCTTGTCCCTACCTTGGGTAAATTCAAAAAGAGGTTAGATGATCACCTGTCTGGGGTCTTGTAAACCCATCATTCATTCCTGCCTGTGGCAGGGCATCAGGCTAGATCATCTGTTCAGCTACTAGCTACTATGAAACTATGAAATCACCCATTTGAGTTAAGTCTACCTTATAATTCTCCTCAAAATATTCAAAACAGATGCAACTCCTGTCCCAGGACTGGGCCACTATCTGCAAAGACATGGGATGGTACAGCAGCTCCTGTGCTTCCAAGTGATCATGGGTAAGTATAAAGAGATCAGTAGGACTATGCTCAACAGTTTTGTTGATATTTGTCCTCAGTATGGCAAGACAGGATGTGAGATCTTCTAAGCATGAAATTTTTGGCAAGAAACTACTAACCCCGAAAAATGTTTACAGAGATGAGGTCTGCAGTTTTGGTTATGGATGAGCTAAGCAGCTGGCTGATGAGTGACAGCAGACAGAGCAATATGGTATCTTCCAGGATTTTTTTGATATATTTTGAGAGACTGATAGAGATGTACTGCCCAATGCAGTGACTGGGGCTGCAGCAGGGGCTAGGTCGGAAGTGGCTCACATTGCAAAACATTTCTGAGCAGCAGAAGGATACACATGGTATGGTAGCTCTAGATGACTGGAAGCCAATATAGAAGGACAAGGGAATCTCCATAGACATACAAATCAGACTGCTGAAAATGTTTATGTTCTTGATCCTGTTATATACAATGGAGACTTAGACCTTCATGAAGGCAGCCATATGATGGATGCTGGCTTCTGAAGTGAAATGATACAGGTGGTCACTTGCTATCAGCTGGTAAGAGCATCCAAAATGAGATTATCAAGTAAAAGCTTGCTGTGAAGGAGATAGCTATTACTGTGGCTATGAGGAGGAAGCTTCAGCTGTTTGAACACATTTACTGGATAAAGGATGACTGACTGCTAAAGACCAGGCTCTGCCGTCCAATATAGGGCAGTAGACCAAAAAGCGTAAAATAAATGGTATTTATGCTTCCAAATGCCTGGGTGTAACTGATGTTCCTTCTTAGACAACAAAATACAATTCCCAGTATGGAATAATTAAATAGAAATTTTCCCAATACTCAAATAAGTAATTCATTTTTCTATAGTGTGAAACTGAACTCACTTGGATTTCCAAGACCTCTTTTACCAAACCTTTTTTCCTCTAGGTTTGTCTCTTATTTTGCCATCTTCAAGAGAGGCAGGATATCACTCCATGGTTGAGCTCTTACAGGGACTGAAAATAAAAAAGAGCTAAAGCAAGAGTTCAAGGTGCTCCAGGAAGGGCTTAATAATTCACAGGATGAAAGCCATTGAGAGCCAAAGGATGATTTCAGCAAAGAGTGATCATCCCCACAGCATACACCATCACCATCCACAGTGTTAACATGATTCTTTGGAACTCTACTTTTCAATATTCTACTTTTCATTCAAAATTTTTTCCAGATCTCTGCTCTATTCTCCCTGGGCATATCTATACAAGATGTATACTGCAGGATAGACTAATTAGCTCTGCAGTAAACATCTTGTATCTACATATGCAGGGCTAGTAGGCTGGATCAAACTAATAGACTGTAGCAGGACAGTACTTGCAAATACAAATAGTATCCTGCTGTGGAGCTTTTTACTCTGCAGCACTGCATGTGTAGACACTGATGCAGCTGGCTGGGGAACAAAGGTGCTTCAGTGCTGCTGACTAGACCCACACTGGAGCACCCTCGTGCCCCCGCCAGCCCCTCCACAGCATGTTGAGCTGGGTCGGAGCAGCCCCGGGCTGGCAGCCTGAGCCCCCAGGTTCCCTGCCAGCCGAGGCTGCTCTGATGCAGCTCAATGTGTTGTGGTCCTGGGAACATGTTTAAACAGTGTACCCAGAAGCAATAAACTCTGGTGCAATAAGTTTCACTTGAGTAGCACGTGTAGACGCACCCTCTCTCTGCTAACTGGATGCTTAATGTATTTTTAAGAGGTCAAAGGGAAAACAGGCCAAACTTTTAGTCCTGAATCAAAGATATAAATATTTAGGGAACCCTTTCTCCAGAGTAGGATATAAGATTCAATCCTCCTCCTTTGACTTGGGTGGGAGAAAGCAACAGTTAAAACTTTCAACAGTTAAAAATTCTCCCCTTTTGCCCACATTTACAGCCAACCTGTTTACATTATTTCGTTTTTAAAAAAGAAGTTGTTCAATGAATGCTCACCTCTTTGGGTGACAAAATTAGCTATTGAGCTGTGTTTTAATGATCCCAATTATAACCAGATTGAATGTATGGAGAACAAGTCTTACAGAATAGTTGTTAAAGGCGTGTCTACATGTTCATTTATGTGTCATAGTTACTGTGCATTAAACTCGGTACTTGTATAGTCAAGTACTAATTTAATGTGAGTACTAACTTAATGTGCAGTAGCACCAGAGCACACCTTTTTAGTGACACTATTGCATAGTAGCCTAAAGTACTGAGCAATGAAATATTAGACTATGTGCTGTGATGTGCTACTGCACAGTTAGTGTCTTCTGTAGATGAACCCACTGCATAACAACACTCCACAATAAAACAGATAATCTAAGAGTAATAGTATTTAGAATAAAAGCAAAGCTCTAAAGTACCATTTGATATTTACATATGTATATGCCATCAGAACCAGAGGCTAGAGCTGGTCTCTTAATTTCAGGCTGATAATATTACAGCAGGCATCATATTTAGAACCTTTAACAAGAGAGTGCCTCATGTTACCCAACAGTGATTCTCTGACTGATTAATTGCTAGTTTTTCATAGATTTCATAGGCATTAGGGCTGGAAGGGACCTCGAAAGATCATCAAGTACAACTTCCTGTCCCAAAGGCAGGAAGTCAGCTAGGGATGGTATAGTCAGCTATATTATTAATGGGCTGTGAAGAAAGTTCTAATTTTCTTGGGCCAGAACTCAATAATCCACACAGATGTGATATTTGCAGCCATGTTTGGGACTGCATCCTTAAAAGGAGACAAAGTGGCTTTTTAAACTGGGAACCTAAGATATGGTTCTGAGCCACACATACTGGACCCATGTTTGCCTTTTTTTTACAAGGATATAGATAAATCAGGAGTAGAAGACAACTCTTGACTCAAGTTTTTAAAGAATTGAAATGTAAGTGAAAAGCTCTTTTATTAATGGGGGAAGGGATAACTAAGCCTGGGAATACTGGCACATTAAGGGAGGGGGAAGGGATGTCCAAAGCAGGCAAACAATAACCTAAAAGATAAGAAGAAAAGAAAAGTTATTCAAAGCAAACAAAAGTATTCTGCTTTATTTGATTTTTTTAACTTTCATTTCAGTCTAAGTAATATTTTTATCTGTGTAATACCAGTAGTTGTTTTTAATAAAAAATGCTTTCCTTTATACTGGCTTAGAATAAAAATAATATTTTATATACGGTCTTTTTCTAATCCCAGTAAGATATTCTAGGGCATGCACAGAGCAGAAAGCTCCCACACGTGGCTTGGATGGTAGCAATACTAACATACCTGGCATGACAACACAGCCTGCAATGACTTGTATAAATTTGATCAATAAGAAGAGAATACATTCTTTCCTACTAATTGGATGGCATATCAATGTAAGCTCTTGGACAATGGGCATCATTACATTGGTGCAATTTAGATCAATTTTGTTTAGCAATGTAAATTATAGCAGGATCTGAAGAGGGCATGTGAAGCTATTTGCGGGTAGTCATATGCAGTAGGCATTACAACAGTACTTCACCACTGGGTGGTGGAAACTGGATAAAAGCCTGCCTGCCTTGAACAAAGAGCTGGATAAGACAGCTTCTGGACAGATAGGACCTATACTAGTATAACATACTGTGTGTAGCATTACCTCTGATTCTCTCAGGGGTACTTCTACAGTAGATCTGCTAAAGTTAACCTAATGTAAAGGCTTATGTTTTCTGCCTGCTCCTGTTTTATACTGATGCAATGGTCAGATATACAAATTTCAATATACCTTTACGTAGGCCCTAGGATAAAAAAGTGCTATAAAGGAACAAATTATTCTGTGCTGTTTTGGACTATGATTTTTATTGACAATGGTATGTTTTTTACTGGATTTCTCTGTTAGCCAAGGACTCCAGAATCTCAGAACTTTTCTCTTTTATAATAGAGTAGTTGTTAGCCATTTCCTTTTAAGGTTTGTATAGAGGCTTGATGTTTTAATGGGGCTTGTGATGATGCAAATAGAGACAGGGCACATTTACATGCCACTGTATGGTGTGTTATGGTGATGAGTTGATCTACGCATGATTGCCAGCTATATCACCATAGAGGTGTGCTCCACGGTAATAGCATACTGTTATGTCAACATAGCGGTGAAATCTAACCATATGCCTTGCGCATGGTGCAGTAACCACCCATACTGAACTCTGCTTTATACTGGTACTTCCAAAAAGAAGTACTAAAGAGTAGAGCTGTAGTAATGTCATCATAAGGCAATGTGTAAATGCACTCATGCAAGTAACTCTTTTCAGTAATTGAACATGTCTCCTTTCAAAATGGTGCCTTGTCTACACATGAAACTGTCTTCAGCATCAGCTTCCTTTGCATCCACCTCTTCTTGTTGCATTTTATCCCACTATAATCTACTTTGGGAGTGGCATAACTTTTGGAATGGGTTATACCAGTAGCATAAGTAGGGGTGGCCTCAGGCACAGAATTAGAGGGGGTTGCTGAAGCTACTGTATGGGAAGAACATTTGTTTGTAATTCCAGCTTCTGATACATTCATAGACCCCAATTCCATTATCCTCAGACAGTCCTCTGTTTCGGTGTGAGAGAGTCATACTGCACTTCTACACTCACATCTTTTCTACAGCCAC
The DNA here is from genome assembly GCA_030014935.1 of Caiman crocodilus. Classification (NCBI taxonomy): domain Eukaryota; kingdom Metazoa; phylum Chordata; order Crocodylia; family Alligatoridae; genus Caiman; species Caiman crocodilus. Next base: position 55,479,084 of record JAGPOW010001296.1, read on the forward strand.
TGGGACACCAAAATGTCAGCTATTAATGGAGTGAATATAGGAAGGATTCTCTTGAAAGAGTACTCAGTACCATGCCCAAAAGTCAAGGAGCTGAGACAGAATTACAAAAATGCCATAGATGTAAGTAAGATCTCCAATAATGTCCTTAGTACCTGTGCATTACAACTATTTTTTTCAGTAGTGGCTGTTGTGTAGCAATGACATCAATCACCCTGACATTTATTGGGAGGGCAATATAGTAGTACACAGACAATCCAGGAAGTTTTTGGACAGTATTGGGGACAACTTCCTGGTGCAAGTGTTGGAGTGGCCAATGGCAAATATAGTGCCCATATTTAAGAAAGGGAAAAAGGATGATCCAGGGAACTACACACCAGTCAGCCTCACCTCAGTCCCTGGAAAAATCATGGAGCAGATGCTCAAGGAATTTATTTCTAAACAGTTGGAGGAGAAAAGGGTGATTAGGAACAGTCAGCATGGGTTTACCAAGGGCAAGTCATGCCTGGCCAACCTGATTGCCTTCTATAATGAGGTGACTGGCTCTGTGGATGTGGGGAGACTATTGGATGTTGTGTTCCTTGGTTTTAGCAAGGCTTTTGATATGGTTTCCCACAACATTCTCTGGGCTGTAAGTTGGATAGAAAACTGGCTGCAGCATCACACTCAGAGAGTAGTAATCAATGGCTTGATGTCTAGTTGGCAGTCAGTATCAAGTGGAGTCCCCCAGGGGTTGGTTCTAGGGCTGGTTTTATTCAATGTCTTCATCAGTGACCTAGAAGATGGCACAGAGTGCACCCTCAACAAGTTTGCATATGACACCAAGCTGGGGGGAGTAGTAGATATCCTGGAGGATAGGATTAGGGTTCAGAATGACATAGACAAATGGAGGATTAGACCAAAAGAAATCTCACAAAGTTCAACAAGGACAAGTGCAAAGTCCTGCACTTAGGGCAAAACAATCCCATGCATGAGTATGGGCTGTGGGCTGACTGATTGGGCAGCAGCTCTGCAGAAAAGGACCTGGAGTCACAGTGGACACTAAACTGAATATGAGCCACCAGTGTGCCCTTGTTGCCAAGAAGGCTAAATGGCATACTGGGCTGCATTGGCAAGAGTGTTGTCAGCTGGTCAAGGGAAGTGATTATTTCCCTCTATTTAGCACTGCTGAGGCCACATCTGGAGTACTGTGTTCAGCTTTGGGTACCTCACTACAAAAAAGGATGTGGACAGATTGGAGACAGTCCAGTGGAGGGCAAGAAAAATGGTGAGGGGGATGGGGAACATGACTTATGAGGAAACACTGAGGGAACTGGTCTTATTTAGTCTGGAGAAGAGGAGACTGAGAAGAGATTTAAAAGTAATCTTCAACTACCTGAAGTGGGGGTACCGTCCTCAGTGGGCAGATGACAGAATAAGTAGCAATGGTCTCAAGTTGCAACAAAGGAAGTTTAGGTTAGATATTAGGATGAATTTTCTCACTAGAAGGATGGTAAAACACTGGAAGAGATTACCCAGAGAGGTGGTGGAAGCTCTATGCTTGGGGGTTTTCAAAACCTGGCTAGACAGAGCTTTGGCTTTGGGATGATCTAGTTCACAGATTCATAGATTGTTAGGGGCTGGAAGGGACCTTGCAAATCATTAGGTCCAGTCCCCCTGAACTAGGCAGGAAAAGACAATTGGGGTCAAGTGACTCCAGCAAGGTGACTGTCCAGTCTCCTTTTGAAGATTTCCAGAGTAGGAGAATGCATCACCACTGGAGGGAGTTTATTCCACAGTCTGGACACCCTGACAGTGAAGGAGTTTTTCCTGGAATTGAGCCTGAAGAGGCCTTCCAGGAGTTTCTATCCATTGCTCCAGGTCTTCCCCAGGGGTGCCCTGGTGAACAGCTGCTCACCAAGTTCCTGATATACTCCTCTGATGTAGCAGTAAGCCACTACCAAGTCCCTGCTCAACCTTCTCTTCTGCAGGCTGAAGAGGCCCAGGTCCCTGAGCCTCTCCTTGTATGGCTTGTCTTACAAGTCCCTGATCATATGGGTGGCTCTTCTCTGGACCCTCTCACGTTTTTCCATGTCCTTGTTGAAGTAAAGCACAGTACTTCAGCTGTGGTATCACCAGTGCAGAGTACAGTGGGAGTATCACTTCCTTAGTTTTGAATGAGATGCAACGGTTAATGCATGCCAGTGTGTTGTTTGCCCTGCTGGCCACAGCATTGCACTGCTGACTCATGTTCATGCAATGGTCTATCACTACCCCTAGGTCCCTTTCTGCCATGGTGCAAGTCAAATTGTCACCACTGAGCCTGTAGGTATGTTGGGATTGTTTGCTCCCAGACGGAGCACTTTACATTTCTGAGTGTTAAACTTCATTTGATCCACCCAACTCCCCAGCCTATCTAGATCCACCTGTATCTGCAACCTATCTTCTGGCATGGCCATGCTCCCCCTTAACTTGGTGTCGTCCACAAACTTGGCTAGCAAGCTTTTCAGTCCCATATCCAAATCATTGATAAAGATGTTGAAAAGTACCAGTCCAAGCACAGTCCCCTGAGGGATACCATTGGCCACTTCTTGCCAGGACGACACAAATGGATTCATGAGAACCCTCTGGGTCCTACCATAAACTATTGAGCAGTTAAGCCCACAATTTTCCAATTTTCCTCAAGGATATAATGGGATACTAGACCAAAAGCCTTTTGGAATTCTAGGTATGTAAGTTGGGGCTGGTGCTGCTTTGAGGTCCCTAACATTCTATGATTCTACAAATAGAAGCCATATGTGGTAGATACTGCTAAACCAGGGAACAGACATATATCTCTGTAGAGCACATTCTTAGTCCTCCACTTGCTCTGCTTTTCTCCAATTTCCATACCATTCCCAAAATGGACTTCCAAAAAGAGAACTTAATAGCAAAAGGTGGCTTTCCAATAAAAATATAATCCCATACCAACAGACAAAAAAAACAGCAATTCCCTTCCTTCTTTAATCTGCTGGTTTATGCCTCTTATTTCTCAAATGCCTTTGCCTATCCATTCCCTATCCCCAGCTTTGTAGCATCAGGCAAGAAAAAAAGGGGAAGATCATTACATCCAAATTTTCTTATTGTAGCAAAGAAGAAACAATAAATATTCTGGTAGAACTTCATTTAAGACCTTAATTTGATCAAAAACCTGAATTTTCATAGGTGTCTTATATGGGAAGTTACACAAAGGTAAAATAGCCACTCAGTTCTTTTAAGAATGTTTAAGCCTTAGTTTTTTAAACACTTCATAGTCTAAGGCATTTGTGGTTGCAAGGATACATTTCAATGAGCACTACAAGCATTACATCATGACTGCCAAATTCTGATTATTTTGTAGAATATGCTGTGCTTGTCAGCAGGTCATATAAACAAGAAATTTAGGCAATGATACAAGTCTAGTTTGGCATGCACAAAATGAAATAATGTTGATTCTTTGTGGCCACCCAAATAGGCAGTGTTTCCATTTCATTCCAGCACTATTCTGGCAAAATTGAGGCTATTTATTTGTAATCAGAATTTTTTAAAGATCGTTTCTGCATATTCATATGCATGTGATGTACTAGCTAGTGAACCCTAGATAGTGCAAATCTTTGTGTGACTCCCATTATCTTCCTCAAAGACTCTGAATGTTCTGAAGGTAAGCTTCTAAAAAGGTAGCATGGCATTCCTTGTTTCCTCAGTTCTTTTACCACTTCTGTTAGTGGACCCTGCAGAAGAGGAGAACAGAAGGGATTGTGACTGTACAGTATCCTTCTCAAAGAACTCCTGTTACAAGTAAGTAGCCTCTGTTTCTTCTTTGAACATCTTCTGCATATTCTCATGCACAGGATGGTTTGGCAAGCAATAGCTTATGACCAAATGGTGGGACACAGTTCTATTTGATTAGGGATTGGACTGTTGCCTCATTTAACTGAGCATTTTATCTAAATGCCAGATCTAATGAATAGTGCTCTGTAAAAGTATGAACAGAGATCCTAGTAAAAGCCTTACAACAACTGGAAAGGCTTTGAGACTTGCAAGTGGGGAAGACATTGTTTTAATTGAGTGTGTCCTAACTCTGGTCAAAGGATGAGTCCTGTATCCCAACTCGGTATAATGTGAAAATCACCTAGATAATGAATGAACAATAACAGCATGACATTTACTGTTGTCAGTATAAGAAATAAAAAATGAAGAAACTTTTGAAGCTTGTTCTATTTCAATTGTAAGTTAGAGCTCTTTTAATATTTTGCAGTGTATAAGTCAAGTTTTGAAACCCAATTTTTAACTCTTTTAAAATTCAACCTCACCTTATACACTGTATCACCATCCCCTGTGAGTATGGCAGAGCACAGGTTGTGCCTGTCACTTTAAGAGGGTACAGGCAGGCTTTGGGTAGCTGGCAGGTGCAGTTTGGCCCCATTAGATGGTCACATGACTGAAAGGAGGACACCGGACTGGAGAAGGGCTGGGCAGCCTCAGTATAAGCCCAGGCCCTAGGAGCAGAGTGGGCAGGAAGTCAGAGGAGTAATATTACTCAGCCTGCAAACTGCAGCTCCCAGAACATCTGGAGGTCAGGGTAGGAACTATGGGGATGAAGGAGGTTCCTGGTTCTGGGTAAGACCTGAAACTGCATCCTGCTGGGGTTGGATGGTATGTTGGGGCCGCCTGTGGTGGGGTAGTCTCCAAGAAATGCTACGATTGTGCCTTGTGAGTGAAAGCTGAGGATGGGGTGCTGGAAAGCCTCAGCCTCCAAGACCTAGTGGATTACTCTGTAGAGGGGACAGGCCAGGTATAGCAACAGACACCTGAAGCCTGAGTGAGCAGTAGACCGAGTTTGAGATGCCCGAGGCCAGAGAGGACCGGGGCCAGAATCAGCCCAATGTGTGGGGCAGTAGGCCTGATGCCCTGTCATAGAGTAGGGCCCAAACCGGGTGGCCTGAAGGTCTGCAAAGGGCCAGAACCATGAGTATAAGAGATGAAGCCTGAAAGGCTGTATAGAGTAGGGAGTCTGGGTGATCCTAAAGGGCTATGCAGAGTAGGGCAGTGTGAAAGAGGCTCTGCAGGGGGCAGTGTGACTGTGGCCCAAGAAAAGGGGCAGAGTGAGTGTTGCCCTGCTAGGGGGAGTATGACAGAGGCTCAGCATGGGACTGAGTTAAGCTTGGTAAGGGGCCAAGACGAATTGTCACCTGTATATGATGCCATCTGTGAGGCATGGGTTCAGAGCTGTGCATTATGTCCTTGGTGTCCAGGCATTAAATAGGCAGCCTTCCACCTATGAACAACTTTAGATGAGTCAGGTGGGCAGAGTGCCCTAGACAGGTGAGCAGGCTGATGTGACCAGCCTCATGAGCCTCCCCTGTTACAGAAAGCAGCACTGCTCTTGACATTCAGCTGGCACTGCTGGCTTGGTGCTTGGCAGCACCACTCACAGCAGAAAGGGCCAGGCTTGGTGCTCAGGTGGTATGTCCCAGGCAGTGCCACTCGCAGGGGATGGGGGCATGCCAGCTGAAGGGGAATGGGACAGGCCTGGGCTGGCATGGGTCCACCCCCTGTGAGTGGCACTGCCTGGGCCATGCCAGCTGAGTGCTGAACCCAGCCCCCTGCACTGCAAGCAGTGCTTCTGAGTGCTGAGCCTGGCCACGCCAGCTGAGCACCAAGCCTAGTGATGCTCGCAGGGGCTGGGGCTGGGTTTGACACTCAGCAATGCCACTCACAGCAGACGGGGCCAGGTTCAGTGCTTGGCTGGCATGGCCCCATTCCCTGTGAGTGGTGCTGAGCTCAGTACTGGGATGGAACAGGCCAGGCAGTGCCACTCACAGGGGATGGGGCCGTGCCAGCTGAGGACCAAGCCTAGCCCTGTCCTTGTTCTTGTCGCTTGTGAGTAGTACCAGGCTTGGCTGGTGTCAATCTATACACTGTGAAATACAGTATATAGTGTATGAGTAAAAGATAAAAATGGCATATTAATTAAATGATTATTATGAAATTTGGACACTACCTTACACAGGAATCTTGGTGAGATCAACATTATGAGAAACAGTGACTGGTGGGTCTGCCATAAGGGTATAAAAATAGTTTTCCTGTCTCACTGGTTATCACAAAACCTATTTGAATAGAAACATGAAATAAAGAACCATGTGCCAGGGGTTTAAAAAGAGGATACATGACCTACATTACAGCTAAGTTAACTTCTTATGATGATGGAACCAAATCTTTTCTTGGTACATATTTACTACAGCTTTTAACCTATTTTAGCTATATCATGGGTAAAGACAGATTTATTACCTATGGGTACACGATACACTGCTATTCTCAGGTGTACTTTAAGGGAGGCCAGAGACTTTAAATGCAGTAAGTATTAAAGAATACACTGAACTGCTTGTGTAGGATCTACATGCCTGACAGTTATCCAGTTTGCAAATCTACACCACTTAAGCTAATAACACTTTCTGGTTGATTCCTTCCTGGAATTAACCAGACCCCACCATAGCTCTAAGTGCAACATTTTTCAAGGCCCATTAACATCCTAGGTCGTATTCAGTTAGATGTAGTATAAGGAGGTCTGAGTGATAAATCTTCTCATCCTATTGACTAGAATTCTATTGATTATAAGTCCAGCATCAGAAGTTTGTGAACCTTCCTAGAGAAGTGAGGATGATCTATGCATCTCTGTCTTATACATGCATAAGCAATTAGAATTACTATGGCCATCATACTTTTCTCTTATTCAACCTCTATAAAAAAGATAGATTAAAACACATGTAACAGGTCATTCTGCAGTTCTGAAAAAAGCATCTGAAAGGGGAAATAAAATTTATCTCTGGGCACAAACAGGTGTTAGCTGCTAGCGGTAGAAATTTCTGAGAAATTTCCACCAGTAGAAATATTGCCAAGAGAAGGAGCATGACTTTCAGCTTTCCACCACCCTCTTCTCCCTGCTCTTCACTTTTCTGAGACTGGGCTGATCCCAGTATGGAAAAGGTGAGAGGAGCAGTGGCTGTTTCACTCTTATTACAGAGGAAGGTTTTGGGAGGAAGAGGAGCTTTCCCCCCTCACTTTACTTTCCCCCTGCAGACCAGTCCAGGAGTTTCTGGTCCATGGAAGTGCAGGGAGCATTGCCCCACTGCCCTGGGGAGAGCTTTCCCAGCCCCATGAGCATTTAAATTGCTGCATGTGCTGCCCACCTGGCATATATGGCAGGGCTGGCAACTGGGGTGCAAAAAGCCTTCCTGAGCCCACATTCAAGCACTGCTGGCTTTTAAATTGCCACCCTTCCTCCCTGATAGCCCCACCCCAAACCATTCCCCATTGTGAAGCTGTGGGTATGGGGAAGCAGGCTCAGGGAAGATGTCCCCAAGCCCATTTCCTGATCCTTCTGCCCCTGTCACCCAGAGCCTCCCTGAACCCTGTTTCTTGGCTCTGCCATAGCCATACACACTACCCACCTGGCAGCTCCTAGTTTGGAGAAGAGGCAGGGAGAAGATTCATTACCAATGAATTGGGAGGAAGTTGACAAAAAAAAGGATTGTATTATACTGCTTTTTCTATTTGTTGAAGACCATCTAAAATTTGAAGAGAGTCAATTTCTTGAGTTAGAACCCAGAAAACTTAGATAGTCTCCTCTTCAGCAACAGATGGGTGCTTTAATTTTATGGTCATACTTTTGATGAAATCATAACATGCAACATATCCTCCAAAACTGAAGAATTTGCAGCAATATCAACATTCTTATCCAGTGAGATTAATTTTCAAACCAATGATATTACATTTGAATCACTGACTCCTCTTTTTCATATAAGGAGTCTGGCACTATCAAGGAAGAATGTTCTCTGTAAGTTAAGTACAGTGACTAGACCCATAAGTTTCTGATCCAGCATGTGAGCCTTTTTCTGATGTAATCAGAAGTAATTGCTTCCAGCAGAAACACTGATATAGGTTTGTAAAGACTTGTAAGTAATTTAAATATAGTCATGCAGTCCAGAGTGTCTCTTTCCAACCTTGCTAATAACCAAGCTCTAGAAACATCTTTGTAAGGCAAGATGGCAAAGACCTCTCTGCAGGACAAGATGGCCTACAAAACAGTATATATTCATAGAATTATAAAAGCTGGGGTTGGAAGTGACCTCAGGAGGTCATCTAGTCCAACCCACAGTTCAAAGCAGGACCACCCCCAACTAGATCATCTGAGCCAAGGCTTTGTCTGGCCAGATCTTAAAACTCTCTAAGGATGGAGATTCCACAAACTCTTTGGGTAGCCTGTTCCAGTGTTTTACTATCCTCCTAGTGAGTTTTTCCTAGTATGTAACCTAAATTTCCCTTGCTGCAACTTGAGATTGTTGCTCCTTGTTCTCTCATCTGCCAGCACTGAGAACAGTTTAGCTCTATCCTCTTTGGAACCACCCTTCAGGCACTCATGGGCAACTGGTGCCACCTTAGCCAGGTGGGGCATGTGCTCCCCCCTCCCCCATGACCATGGGTCCCCTCTTGGCTGATCTTGCTGACTGGGGGTGGGGGGACAGCCTGTAGCTGTTCCTACCAACTGGCACTCCACTCCACAGCTGGCACTTGCAGAGGGACATTGGCAAGTGTGGTCAGTCAGGGGGTGCATTGACACTCTCAGGAGGTTCATGTGCATCCCCGTGCACTCCCTACACATCACCACTGCAGGTAGTTGAAGGATGCTATTAAATCCCCTTTCACTATTCTCTTCTCTAGACTAAATAAGCTCAAATCTCTCAGCATCTCCACAGAAGTCAAGTGCTCCAGCCCCCCTCACCATTTTTGTTGCCCTCCATTGGACTCCCTCCAATTTTTCCATATCCTTTCTGTAGTGGAGGGCCAAAAACTGAACACAATACTCCAGACATGGCCTCACCAGCGCTGAATAGAGGGGAATAATTGCTTCCATTGATTGGCTGGCAACACTCCTTCCCATGCAACCCAGTATGCTGTTAACTTTCTTGACAACAAGGGCACACTTCTGGCTCATATTCAGCATATTGTCCACTTTAACCCACAGGCTCTTTTCTACAGAGCTGCTGCTTAGCCAACCAGTCCCCAGCCTGTAGAAGGGCTTGGGACTGGTCCATCCTATGTGCAGGACTTTGCACTTGTTCTTGTTGAATCTCATGAGACTTCTTTTGGTCTAATCCCTCAATTTGCTAAGGTCTCTCTAAGTTTACTTTCCAGCATACTCCCCCGCAACCTGATGTCACCTGCAGACTTGCTGAGATTTGCACTCTGTGCCATCTTCCAGGTCATTGATGAAGATATTGAAGAGGGGCACTCCACTTGATACTGGCGGCCAACTAGATATTGAGCCATTGACTACTACCCTCTGAGCTTGATGATCCAGCCAGTTTTCTATCCACTTTACAGTCCATTCATCCAACCTGTGCTTCCTTAGTTTGCATGCAAGCATGTTATCAGAGACTGTATCAAATGCTTTGCTAAAATCAAAAAGACATACAAAAAACTAGAACTCTTGGTTTCAAAATGATACCTTTTATTAGACCAACTGGAAAATGGCAAGAAAATTGTCCTTTTCGGCAAGCTGCCATCTGAAACCTCCAGGAAAGGAATTCTACCTGATCAACACATCAAAGAGCTACTCAATACAGCTCACAAAGACACGCATGGAACCAGAGGGACAGACTTCCATCTTCAGCTCCCTCTGTGCAAAAATGAAGTTTATTTCCTACCTATGGGGACTTTTTACCATCTTGTACCATCTACACTTT
>JAGPOW010001296.1:55488923-55518519 GCA_030014935.1 Caiman crocodilus
ATCTTCAGCTCCCTCTGTGCAAAAATGAAGTTTATTTCCTACCTATGGGGACTTTTTACCATCTTGTACCATCTACACTTTTCCCAGAGCCTGACAAAGTGACTTAGATCCAGAAAGCTTGAAAAGGACAATTTTCTTACTTGTTATTAGACCAACTGGAAAATGGCATCATTTTGGAACCAAGAGTTCTAGATTTTTGTATGTCTTTTTGTCTCAGACCAACACGACTACCAAGTACATTGCTAAAATCAAGGTATACCACGTGCATTGGTCTCCCTGCAGCTACATAGCCAGTCATATCATCATGGAAGGCAATCTGGTTGGTCAGGCATGACGTGTCCTTGGTGAATTGATGCTGACTGTTCCTAATCACCTTCTTCTCCTACAAGTACTTAGAAATGGATTGCTTGGGGATCTGCTCCTTGATTTTTCCAGGGACTGAGGTGAGGCTGGTCAGTCTGTAGTTCCCTGGATCCTCCTTTTTTCCATTCATAAATATGGGCACTATATTTGCCCTTTCCAGCCATCCAGGACAAATCCCAATTGCCAGGTTTTTGTGACTGAAAGCTGGGAGAAACAGTTGTAATTTTAATGCAATGCGACTTTTTCAAAGTGTGGATTCAATCTGAAATCTGACAATGAAATGATTGATAAAATCACTGATCCTAACATTTGAAGAGTAAAAAAGAATGATATAATTTTTTAAGCGAGCCTGATGAAGTCTTAGGGGATGGGAGGAAAAGTGAAAAAATTGTGGTAATAGATCCTCCTGTCTCTTCTTTTTATTTGGTTTCTGGTGATGAAGAATGAGAAAAATGATTTGTAGAAACTTTCTTCCTCTCACACTGAGGAAACACTAACCTTTGTAAATTAATTCTTTTGAGCATTGGATTTGCCCTGGAACCAGTAGATGGCATCTAAGACCTATTTAAAGTTTGCTAAAAAGTGGTAACCAAAAATGATCTAATCTACTAAGAATTATTTCCAATAACTGTACTAAGATAGGGCACTAATTGGTAAAGTGAAGATCCAAGAGATCTAAAGAACTGTATATATGTCTGCTTCAGTGATTAGAAGGAACTGAGGAAGCACAATCTCATTTTGCCTTTTTATAGCCTTTTTATATTCAGAATATTCCAGGAAACAAAAGGAAATATGAACACCATGGATTCATAGATTGTAGAGTTGGAAGGGACCACAATGGATCATTGTGTCCAACCCCCTGCCCGGCAGTCAAGAGGATTGAGGTCAGATGACCCCAGCCAGGTGTCAATCAAGCCTCCTCTTGAAGACCTCCAAGTCAGGTGATAGCACTACCTCTCTTGGAAGCCCATTCCAGATTTTGGCCACCCTTACTTTAAGCAATGTCTTCCTAACGTCTAACCTGAATCTACTCTCCACTAGTTTGTACCCATTATTCCTAGTTACTCCCAGGGGTATTCTGGCAAATAGCGCATCTCCAATTCCCTGTTGTCCTCCCTTGATAAACTTGTTGGTGGCTACAAAGTCTCCACTCAGATGTCTCTTTTGGAGGCTGAAGAGATCCAGATCTCTCAACCTCCCCTTGTAGGGTCTTTCACAGAGGCCACTAATCATGTGAATGGCCCTCCTCTGAACCCTCTCCAGATTCTCTGCATCCCTCTTGAAGTCCAGTGTCCAAAACTGGGCACAGTATTCCAACTGTGGCTTGACCAATGCTGCACAGAGGGGGAGCATCACCTCTCTCGATCTGTTGGTCATGCATCTGCTAATTCATGACAAGGTCTGATTGGCCTCGTTACACTGCCAGCTCATGTTCATCTTGGAGTCAACTATGACTCCAAGATCCCTCTCACCCGCTAAGCTGGTCATCCCCCAATCTATAGGTAGGTGTGCTGGGGATTCCTCCTCCCCAGATGGAGTACCTTGCATTTCTCTTTGTTGAATTGCATCCTATTTCGTTCTGCTGATCAGTACTGCTCACCTGTAGAGTACTGGGAATGCTGAGTCCAGGGATCCTTTGCTTTGGCAGGCACCTGAGATATGGGCAGGGAAGTCCATCAGCAGAGTAGTCATGTTGAATCCATTGATTTGATGCAGAAATCCTGCTTCCACACTGGACCCTGCTGTGAAAGAACTGCACTGTCTAGGCTGTACCAACCAGTGTAACCCACAAATGGGACTGTAAAAAGAAGACAAGCAATGCTGCATATCTTTCCAGTTAGGATCATAGGAATGTAAGGCTGGAAGGGACCTCATGTGGTTACCTAGTCCAGCCCTCACTCAAATTGCCCCTTTGCTTTTCTGAATAGGATTCTTCTTTGATTTTTAGAAATATACCTTTAGGGTAAACACCACACTGTGATGATAGCTTAACTTGGAGGGATGTACATGAAATTATTAGCCTGCTTCCTGGGAATCTTCTCCTACTCAGGAAGGAATATGTAATAGTAATTTATAGGGAATTACACTATCGAGCAGGGAAAATGCACTAGAGAGGAAATATCTATAAAACTTTTAAACTTGTCAAATCCACATTAGCTTCAGAAAATGCAAGGGAATGGAATTTCAACAGGATAGAAGTAACATTTTATTGTCATTGTGGAGATATAATATTGTTAGGGACCTACCAAATACACGATTTCATGGAAATCCTGTAATTGGCAGTCTCCCATGAAATAGCCAGTTCCCTGTGGAAAAAGCACGGGGAACTGGCTATGGTCAAACAGCTGGCAAATATCTGGCAAAAACCTCTCTCTCAGAATGGTGCAGGGAGGGGGAAGGGAGCAAAGAAGGGAAAAAAAAGGCAGACTGCCCAACTCCTGAAGTTGTGGGGTGGGGTGGGGAGAGAATGGTGGGGAAAGTTCCTGACTCCATCTCCAAAAAGGGAGGGGGAGTAACAAGGAAAGCCCACCAAAAGTCCCCTTCTCCTGAAGCAGGGGATGGGGGAGGGAGAGAGATAGTGTCCCTGCCTCTGGGGGATGTGTGTGTCTACTGTGGGTGAAGGAAGGAGGAGAGGGCAGGGGAAGTGTGCAGTAGAGCTCCCTGGGCAGTGTGGTCCACACTGCCCCCATGGCGTTCTGCATGGGCCCAAACCCTGCTAGCTTGCAACAGAGCAGCTCGTGCTGCACTCCCACCAGCACCTGTAGCCTGGCCAGGTGCTGCTCTGTACCACCTCCAGTTCCAGGATCCAGAGCTGGATCCTTGACATGCCTGCTGGGCAGGAGTGGCACAGTGTGGTGCAGCAAGAATGAGAGGAGAAGCTGCTGCCGGGGGGGGGGGAAGGGGTGCACCAGAGAAGCACCCAGCTGGCTGCAGCTGCCCTGGGAACAACCTGTTGCTGTCTATGGTGGGCTGGATTCAGCCTGCGGGCCATATTTTGCCCACCCTTGAGCTAGGGTTTTCAATCGTACCTGAGAGGGGTGGTACTTGCGGTGCCTCTCAACCAATCAGAGGCGTGAGGGCCCACTTTGGTCCACCTTCCAAATGACAGCCCTGGCTATGATATGGTATGAAATCAGGGGCCCCAGCCATGTTACAGCTGCACTATTGGCTACTAGGGCCCATGAATTGTGTAGGTCCCTAAATATTGATATTGATATAGCAACTAGTTATGTGGTTTCTTTGTTTTTCTAGTACTTGGCACAACATGGCATACACAGGAAAGTACAGTATGAATCTGAGCACCTAGCCAACCTCTGAATTAAAAAGAAAGGATGAGTGAGGACATGTCTTCTGATCTTGGCCCAAGAGAGGCACAAGGTAAGAGGGATTCATGCTAGAAGAGAGAAAAAGGAAGGACAAGGACCATGCCAAGAAGTTGTCAAGGGAGTACATGGACAGACTGGACAGAGAAAAAAATGCCCTAGAAAGGATTTTGGACATAATGCATGCCAAATTTTTAGATTAATTTGCTGAAGAACACTATTAAACTATTTTTATATATTACTCTAACCTAATCCTATAAATTCTTGCAAACAGAGGACACTGGCAAATCCTTAAATTCCCTTATCTAGAAAGGGTATTCCCACTACATTTTATAAGTCAAGGCAAATAGAAAAGCAACCATACCAAGCAAAAGGAAAGATTTTTTTTTGTAGGTCAGTCATCTTCAACCTTTTAAAGTAGCAGATCACCTTTGGCATTTAAAAGCAACCCAAAATCTACCACTTGCTGCCATGCCACACTCGTCCCCCGCCCCAAGCAGGTAAGTCTGTGGGGAGGCAAGGGCAGGGTGCAGATTAAAGCAAAGGGAGAAAAAATTATTTGGAGGTGTGCCCCTTCAGCAGGTAAGTCTGTGGCAAAAGAGGGAGGGAAAAGCTGGCAGATCCTGGCCCAGCCCTAGCCCAACTTCCTCCCTCACCACTGGGGCCTCGATCTGCCACCCCCCACAATGGCAGGGAAGGAGGGAGTGGGGCTGGAGCAGGGGCAGGCCCTGCACAGTTGGGTCATAGGATAGAGTTGCGAGTGGCTTTGTGAGGAGCCATGAGGAGGAGGGAGGCATGCAGCCCAGTGGGGGGCATGGGAGTACTTGCCCCCAGATCTGCACACTGGCTGGGCCAGCTGCTGCTGCAAGCTGAGGCTGGGGTGCACCAGGTGGTGCTGGGAGCAAGGTATGTGGTGGGCTGCAGGCTTCTGAAAATTTGCTGTAGCCCCCACCCTTCCCAGCACTACTGTCTAGACTAGGCTGCACTGCGCTGTGGTAAGGCCAGCTATGGTGAATTTTTGGGAGCCTGGAACCTCCGCATAGTCCCACTCCCAATGCTGCCTGGCACATCCCAGCTTTACCCAGCAGTGGTAGCCAGCCCAGCCAGCATGCAGATCCAGGGGCACGTTCCCCCTTTCCCATACTCTCCCGTGGTGCATGCCCCCCTTTGGCCCCTGGATTAGCTGCTCACAGCTCCATCCTGCACTTCAGCTGTGCAGGGCTTGTCCCTGCTCCAGCCCAGTTTCCTCCCTCCCTCACAGCTGCTGCAGCTGCTCGTGCTGCCTGGCATTTTTCTGTGGGCTTTGTGCCCTGAGCCCCACTGCAGCCCACCCAGGAGCAGCTCAATGTCACATGCATCTTACCATGAGCTGAGCTTTGTCCTGTGCCCATCCCGGGGCTGTACACATGTGGCATCTGGCCACTCTCAGGCAGGCTGCAGCAGGGCTCAGGGCACAAAGCCCAGCCTGCAAGAGCAGCTGCCTCTGCCATGTACAAAGGAGGGGCACATGCCCCCTGGGGCCTCCACCTGGGTGCACACAGTGGTGGAAGCCCTCCCCCCGTGCCTCTGGATGAGCTGCCTGGGCTCAATTCTCCTGCCACCCACCTAGCCAGGTCCCCACTCAACTTACCCCTGCTCCTGACTCTGTGGCACTCTGTCCCACACCAGAGGAGGCCTCAATCTGGCTCCTGCCCCTTCCCTCTGCCATAGACTGACTTGCTGGGCTGGGGGGTGGGGCACACGCGTGCATATACACATGAGCTCAGCCCCCCATCCCAGCCTCATATTGACTCCAAGAGGCTCCGAGATTTACCAGTTGATCAAGATTGACTGGTTGGTGACCAGTAGCTGATATCTCTTATTGGACCAACTACATGGTTAGGGTAGACTTGGGCAAGCTTTTGAATGCAATGCATTCTTCTAACTTGAGGAATGGCCTCTCATGTATTTCCAGCATCATCACTTCTACAACATCATTCCAGCACTATCAAACCATGCCAAGCATACATTTTTTGTGACCCCATCAGCACAATTATGCACCCATTCTGGAGGGTGGCTATTTCTAGACCATTATAGTTTTTTTACTTTTGTATCGTTTTGTTACAAATCAAGTCAATAAACTCTTTTTATTATTTAAACTTGTACTTTGTTAAAAAATCATATTTGCTCTCCTAATAACACTGATTGTTTATATTACATTGTGCTCACAGTCTGAGAGCAGGTTGTAGGAGAAGAAAATTAATTAAATAAATACACTGTTTAATTGACTCTGGATTCTTTGATAGAGGCACCTTTTTCAGTTGTTTATGGCATTCTGAAAGCCCTCCACATATGTTTCCCTCAAACAGCAGTAATGCACTCTCTCTTTCTCACTACTGTTGTGCAAGTACAACAAAGCACCTGTCACATGAAACAGATGTCTATCAGAAGTCCCTGGCCATATCATGAGATGCCTTCACCTTGCTTTCGGTGTTTCACTTTGCTGTCATTCTGTAGCTACGTGGGGTACAGTTAAGTATCTTCTTTCTCCTCTGCAAATGTCCAATGAGGTCTGTAAAGTATAGTATGCTAGCTTGACCTTGGTAATAGTATAGCTGTTTTAACATGGCATTGTGATACTGTGGCTTATCTAATTAGCTTGATTCAGTAGCATAACTTGGGGGTGGAGCGGGAAGGAGGAGGGTCAAGCAGGGTACCAGCTGGGAAGGGCCAGTTATAAATCTGATATATAAATTGTAGACCTACCCTAAAATGTTTCATAAACCAAGGAAGAGGAAGACAAGCTAAGTCTTTTGAAACCAGTTTTTCACTTGGAAATTACAAAGATTTTCTGTGTACTTTTGCAGTTTGAGGAATAACTTATATAGATATTTCCACTTTTACTGAGTCATGGACTGCAGCTGGCCAGTGTTAACAACAAAATATGTATTCATATCAGGAGGCTTATAATGGCAATTTTCTTCTCTTGCCTACTTCCAAACCTGCATGGAATGATTAATAGAGAAACTCCTTATAGGAGATGTACAAAGATGGAGATCAAATGTTAGGAGTTTGTAATGTAGGAACTCCCTTTTCAGCATGTCTTCTAAGGAATGCAAGAAAACTTTTTTTGGAAAAGTTTGGTCCTGCCAAACTTAGTGCTAATATCTTGATGAACTTATCTTAAATGTGTATAGAAAAAGTGTGTTACATCAGATACAGCATGTCAAATTCCAAATGGCTTGGTCTGAACAAAGCGAATGCATGCTCATGGAAGCTAGCCTTTGAAGGAGAACCTTGTTTATTCTGTAATGATAGAGTCAGTACTGTCTTTCCCTAGAGTCTTGATCTTACCTCTCTTACATTACCACCTAAAAAATGTAAACAGTATTTTTCATATACATCACAGAATTATTGTTTCAGTTTTTAAATATGTGGAAAGAAAAGGTTAGCTTTTCCATATGTACAACACAATCCATGTTTCCTTTGTCAAATACCATAAAACTGTAAGTAAGACAATTTAGCAACTTAGACACACAGTACTTGTCATTTAATTTTAGAGAACAAATAAGAAATGATAAAAGCAGTGACTTGTTTTCACAAGCACGAGCAGTAATTTGAAATGCGTATACATATGAGATGATGCTTGCAGTCTGGCTGTTGTTTTAGTATCACATTCAATACTCTCACAATCTTGTTTGATGTAATATTTTTGTGTTCAATATACTTTATCACATCATTTGGTTTATCTAATACAGTTTTTTCATTTCTTTTTGGAGATTAGTTTTGCCTGTTGAATCTATTCATTATTCAGCTTCCTATGAACTGTTTTTTTTTCCTGTATATATTTTTCCTTTAATAGTATTTTGAGGAAAAAATACTGCACTTTATGTTCGTATTCATACTTGATTTTTTCTTTCCTTTTCTGTCTCTCTCACACACTTCCCTGTTATTCTTCATAGATCAGGCACAGGAAAGCAATGGAACTGCAAACACCCCCATATGCCTGACAATATACTTCACCCCATTTTGGAGAAATCATTTGTATGTAAATGAAATACTTTTATTTTTCTCACCACTAACCCCTTGTTCTTAAATTTTGGATTTCCAGCAAGACTGGCAATTACCTCATGTGGTAAATGGAATGGAAATCACAGCATTAATTTCATGTAGACTATCAAACAGCCATTGCAGAGAAGTGACTTTGGATATAACAATCTTCATTGGATTAGAAGGTTCGTCCAGAAATAGAAGATAACAGCTTGGTAGCCATTGCACAGCCTGTCTGGTTAGCAAACAACGTTAAGGTGTCTCTTATGGTTTAAAAGAAATTCTGCTACATTTCTTCCTCCATATGATATCCTGAGGGTCCTCCTCTCATATCCTAAGCTCATCTTGCTATGCTGCATTTCATGATCCACTTTCCATAATTTACACAACAGAGTGAAGGGGGATGGGAAGTAGATGTATGAAATGCGATCCCATAGAAAATTGTTTAGACTCCATTGCTCAGAGGTTAGGATTGAAAGGGAAAGTAGGGCTGAAAGTGAACTCATGAGCATATTTAGTCTAGCCCTCTGCTCAAGGGATCATCCATGACTAAACCATCCTAGTTAAAAGTCTGTTTGACTTTCTCCTGAAAATGTCCAAGGATGGAGATTCCACAATTTTTCTAGTTAGCCTGTTCTAATGCTTGACTACCCTCACAAAAAAATCTTCTGAATGCCCAACCTAATGTTTAGCAATGGTATTTTTAGTTGTATAAGCATGCATTCAGAGTGTAAGTGCCTGAACAATAGACCACTGTGGTCTTCATGCTTTCAATTTTAACTTTCATGCAGTAAGAGAGGATTCTACCCATGTTATTTCAGATTAGGGTAGATGTTTGTTTCACATCTAGTCCAATTATTGTTAGCACCCTCCTTCTTCTCCCCTTTTAAAAGTCCTTTTCCTAATTTCTGCCATTTTTTATTTCTCCCTTTCTCTCTCTCGTTTTCTCAGGTGCTGCCCACTCCACTGTCCCTTGTTCCACTTTCCAGAGCATCAAAGGCACGTCCAAATACAATAGAGCTATTTGAGCTATGCTCTCATATAGAAATACTTTTCCTCTAGCAAACAAGCAGCAAAATTAAAGACTGCATGACCTTTATTAGTTTCATAATGCCACAGCTGTTATGGGGTCAGATGCTACTTTTGAAGTCCTAGCTGTGCTCCAAGGAGAAAGACATTACTTTCATAGTGTATATGCAACTCCACTCATGCTTATTCTACTGTCTCTTGTAAATTTTATTTTCCTGATGAAAGTCCATACCTCCTGGAAATACACTATAATTTTTTTATTAAATGTGAGGCAAACTTTTCTTCCTAATGAACATTTCTACTGATCTTGGAGTTTTATTTCTTTTTCCTTTATCTATAAACCATAAACAAGGAATATTGTTGGAATTGTCCCTGGCTTTTTCTAAACACTCTCTTAAACTCCTCTTCTTGTTTCTGAAATATGGTTATTATTAATTACCAGAGATCCTGGTTTTCTTTTTTAAAAACAGCAAATTCTCTGATAAAATTTGCGAATTCTGGATGGACATGGTGGCGTGGGCTCCCAGTGGTAGTACTGAGCTTCCCTGCCTGGCTGTGCCCTGCCACACCAGGTCCTGTCTGCTGAGCCATGGAGGCCCCCAGGAGGAAGGCAGCAGGGCAAGGAGCCCCAAGCCTGGACCCCAGCCTGCATCCACCCATGCCCCATGCATGACTCTGGGGGGGCATGTACCCTCCATGTCTACTCCAGAGGTGCACAGAGTGACTAGAAGCCAAAGCCCCTTCACCCCAGCTCCCCACTGCCCAGCAGAGAAGCCACCCATGGCCCACTTTAACTGCTGCTTGGGCTGGACCTGTGCCCTGTAAGAGTGCACTTTTGGCTGCCTCAAGGGACACTGGAGCACCCTCACCACATGCCTTGAGTTTGCCGAGGTCAAACTCCCCCAGGCTATCATCACAACCTGCATGCTTAACACCTGCAAGGCCTGGGGGAGCTCTTTTGTGAGGCCTGGATGGAGGAGGTGTGGCGGACAGAGGATACATGGCACTGGGAACACCTTCTGTAGCGGCAGTGACAACAGCAACCCACCCCGCCCCTCTCCCCCAAGGCCCCAGGAGAACTGTGCACCCGTCGGAGGGGGCCAGGGCACCGGGTATGGGAGGTGCTGGCTGACCACTTCCTCCAGCACTCCCTGATCTATCCTACCTGCACTGCCACACTTGGACCCCCTTGTCCACTCCCAGCACCATGCTCACTACAGACACATTGCAGAAGAACAAGTTTTTATTTCTCTCACATCAACCAGAGTCCCCCCTCCTTGCGCCTTTCCCAATAAACAGAGTCCCTCCACCACACAGCACACCCACCAACAATAAAACATCTTCTTCCCCATGAAAACTTTGTATAGTGTCCTTTGTGGGGTGCCCTGGTGTGGAGGGCTGTGGGGTAGGAGTGCCTGGGGGGGCAGAGCCTCGAGACAGGTGGCCAGCCCCCTAGCCTCTGGCTGCTCCCCTGTGGGTACACATGTCATGGTGAGTGAGGGGACTCAGGGACAATAGTGGCTGGTGCTTCCTTGGCATGGGTGGCTCCCCGTCTAACAGGAAGCGTCCAGATCTAGCAGGGCTGGCATGTAGTCCTGGTCCCACTGCAGGCAGCTCCAGCTCCATGCCCGCCTGGAGCTAGGCCGAGTGGCGGGGCTGGGCCCAGACTGGAGAGTGGGGGGTTGGGTGGAGCTGGACCCAGGGTGGGATCCAGGGAAGGGGCTCCTATATGCTGAATGTGGTGCAGGACCTCCTCCCAGACCAAGGTGGGGGCCTGCTTCTGGGCGGCGGATGGGTCCCAGGGGGCAGGCAGGGCTACAGTTGGGGTCCAGGCAGCAGGTGGCATGAAGGCAACTGCCAGGGCCAAAATGGTGTCCAGCAGCTAGAAGTTGTTGTCTGTGGCCTATACTGCCCAGGCCAGGATGGCATTTTGGTTCTCCAGCACTTCCATCCACTCATGCTCCAGGCCAGGAGCTGCAGCTCCCTTTCTGCCCAGTCCCATGCCACCTCATGCTGGTCCTGTGCCTCCTTGCACCAGTCCTATGCATCCTCATGGGTGACATCATCTGCCTGCAACCTGTCCTGGTGTGCCATGTCATCTGCCTGCTAGACCTGGGTGTCTGCCAGCTGGTCCTGTGACACCATGACCAGGTTGGTCCAGGAGTTGGGTCCTGCCCAGGGTCCTCCTTTGGTGGAGCTGATGTATCTCCAGGGCCCTGGCTGTGGACGGTGGCAACTGAGGCCACATCCCAGCTGTCAAGTGCAGCCTCCCCCAACCACATGCAGCTGCAGGCCCTGTACAGCCATGAGAAAGACGTTGTTTGTGTGGATTTACAACATTTCAGAGATAAGATGCTTTGGACCAGGAGCCATATGATGCCTGGCCTCAGATCAGAGGTCAGGTGTAAACAGGTGCCTAGGGACCATGACAAGTCAGCTGGGCAGGCCTGGGCTCAGGCAGCTCCCATCCCCAATTGCTCCCCTGGGGCCAGTGGTCCACTGGATGCTGGATGCACGCAGCCTGCCTCCCCTACCCTGTTCCCAGGGTGGGATAGGCCAGACTCCCGGCAGCACCTGCTGCTGCAGCTGCAGATTCCACTGCTCCGTCCCTCCTCCTGCAGGCCAATCATTCTGTTGCACTGCCACCCTGACCATGGCAGCCAGGCTTGCGGGGCATGGAGCTCCTGGATAGCTGGGATGAGGAAATACTCACATCCCTGCCCTTCTCACAGGGGGCTTCTTTGGGGAGGCACCCCGGTACCAGCTCCCCATCCCACACCACTGGTGCACCTTATAGTAACATAGTAGCTACTACACCTTCAGTATGCCCATGCTGTGCATGCCCCAGGAGATGCTCAAAGAGGTTTTTTCACAGACCAATGGGTGCCTGACCCACTATATCCTGCTGCTGTTGATGGCCATGATGCCCTGCACCCATGCACCTGAGCTTTGATGGTGTGAGGGGTAAGCCCAGGTTGCCCCACAACCTCTGCCACCACCTGGAGAGCTACTTGTGACTGTGCTACATGTGTCTGCCCCTGACATTCAAGGAGGATATCATCACTGGCATCAATGCATTCCTCAGTGTTTGAGAGGTCCATGATGACCTAGCTGTCAGGGCACAGGCTGCCTAATAAAGTTTTTCACTGTCTCCCACCTCCCTGCATGCTGAAGGGGCCAGAGGAGTGTAGATGGGTCAGGCAGGTAGGGGGGGCAGAAGCTGAGGGCAGGGGCTGAGGACAGGGGCTGGGAGGGCCATGCTTCCAGTGTGGAGCTTACCATTTGGCTAGGGTTGGTGTGGCTGGCAGCTCCACCTGGTCACAGTTGGTGGCAATGGCATGCAGTTCCAGGTGGTGTCCTTGGACAGCAGGGTGCAGTGGGCTGGCCCCCCCCGCACCCATGAAGGAGCTGGTGTTCCTGGCAGCTAGTGGTGTCATGGGTGGCTGTACCTTGTGGTGGTAGATGGGGATGCGAAGCTGGTGCAGCAGGTACTGGCTTGGGCTCCCCAAGCTGCTCATGGATGGTGCATCCAGGGAGCTTGGTGGGATGGGATGCTGGACATCCAATGACATGTCACCGTGGGTGCCAGGCGAGGGCAAGTGCTTGGGCAGGTTACCCATGCTGCTGTACACAGCACAACTGCAGCCTGGGTTGCAGGGTCTGAGGATTTCTGTCAGTTGTCGCATAAAGGGCATGAAGTTACAGGCACCGCCCAACCAATGATTGTGGCCAGTGATGACAACCCACTGAGCCTACAAGGCCTTTACCTTTGTGTAGCATTGCCATGCCAACTGGTTGTGCCCACACTCCCACTTCCATCCTGATAGCCCCTTCTAGATGTGAATGTTTGAGGGCCTAACCTGCTTGAACTGGTGCCGCATCTCTCTACCTAGCCCCACAGCTCCATGAGGCCACCAGTCTCCTCCATGAACCAACTGGGGCCCCAGGTAATGGGCACAGGTGTAGGCAATAACAAGGGCATTTTGGGTTCTACACCAGTTCTGTGGGCCTTTGTGCAGTTGTCCCTATGCTGCTGGGCATGTGCCTGTGCTACTGGGCTGCCTGCAGTGCTCAGCACAGGAGCCTTGCTTGTGACTGGCAGCTGTGCATCAGAATCAATGCCCGGAAGCACCTGCAGGCTCAGGATAGGCTGCTGGGGGTGTACTGTGGGCAAGTGAAGCTGTCTCCAGCAGCCAGAAGCTACCTACAGCTAGGCCTAGGGGCTGGCGGACCTGGCTGAAGCCTGCAGCAGTCTGCAGCAGCCTAGAGGCCTAGACTGTGCGGGCGTAGCAGCCATGTAGCACTGTGGTAGCAGGCAGCAGCATCAGGGTATAGGTAGGTTGGGGCAGCTGGTCTGTGGCCTGGAGTGCCCTCAGATTCCCTGCATGTGTGCCTCAGGTCTCAAAATGCCTGCAAGCTTTTAAAGGCCCAAGGCAGGGACTGCCATAGAGGCAGCTTAGCCCTTGGGTAGAAGAAGATTCCAGCTCAAAGCCCTGGGGCTAGACTTAGGCAGGGCTGACCTGGGAGCAAATTTGCACCTGAGTTGTATCTACACATGCATTACTGTACAGTAATTAATCATGAGTAAATTTAATACCTGCATTTGTAGGTATCAAATTTACTTGCGATTAGGGGTTTTTAATGTATACTAAGCATGCACACGTGTAGACGTGCATGCTTACTGTGCAGTAAACTATACTACTGTGCAGTTAAGTGTCTCATGTAGACATACCCACTAAGGAGGTAATCTTGTAGAGACAAAATTATGAAGTTGTAGAGGGCAAGAATTCATAAAGCCAATACAGGGGATCTTTTTAGAATGTGGTTCATGTGTTACTATTTTCTTAATTAGCAGAAACATCTAACAAAGGAAGTTTTGCTTATTTTAACACATTACCTTATAGAATGCATACATTTATTGGCTGTGTTGGTCTAAGGACATAAGCAGACAAGGTTCCTTGGCTGAATTTGATATCTTTTATTAGACCAACCCAAATAGCTGGAGAATAGTTATTAAGCAAGCTTTTGAGTTCAAAAACCCTTCATCAGGCTAAGGAAGTTTCAGCAGCTGGTGTGTGCTCTTCCTGGATGGAATGAAAAGTAAAGAAGCCAGGGGCTGGGCTGGGTAGTCAATTGCCAGGCAGATTGTAATGTGTCAAAAATCCAATGTCTGTTTAGTCCATGATCTCTAGTATCCAGGAGGTTGATGAAATGGAGCTCATAGGCTCGTCTCTGGGAAGTGTTTTGATATTATCTTCAACTGACAGTTTGGAAAACCAAACTTATCTCTGATATTTTTATTTTGAAAAGATCCTTGGAGGAAACTTTATGAAGTTTTGCTAATATTTTTCTTATAGTTCATAATGTCTTTATACATTTTTTTAATGCTTTAAATTAAAATGACATTTTGTCTTCAGTGTATTGTCAAAACCAGACTTGTGATTTGAGTGCTAAAACACACATGCTGCAGCTGTGACTTTATAGATGAAATTAAATGACTGTCTCATAATTTTGCCTGGACTCACAAGTGGAATGGAATATAGCATCTCTAAATTCGTGATCTATATGTGTGAATAGAACTCACTGTGGTAGTTGTAATATCTCTAGATCAGTGCATGCACCATGACTGAAAGTGCTATTTTTAATCATTCTCTCAGTAAGGATTACACTACTGTAATAGACATCTCAGAACCTTTATTCTAACAATAGTAATTCATCCCTCTCTCTTTCCTGCCACCCTGCCTAATGTGATCTTTTTTGCTCTCAACTCACCTTGCTTTTAGATAGTATATTTTTTAAATCTACCAGATATATGCTGTTCCATAACAAATGTAGCATATCTGTGACTATATTGAGAAAGAAGGCTTTTATGTTTCTGTCTATAATTGCTTATTTACAACAGCATAGTCAAAATGACTGAACAGTGAATAGCTATGTATCATTTAATTTTGCCTCTTACTTCAGTTCAGGCTATGTTTTTCAGTTTGCATTAGCAAAGGAAGGAAAGGAAATTAGGCTCTGGGATTTGTTCTTGATTTTTCAGAAGATTGGAAATATTTTGTCAATGCCTTTTCTATCATTCAAGAAGCATTATCAGGATATTGGTTTATTATCATTAACAGGATATTGATTTACCCCCAAATAAATCTCTTTTGCATTTTGTTTATATTGCTCACTTTCCCTTAAGTAGCAATGCTTTTGGTTACTCTCTAAGACGATGAGACTTATAAACAAGAAAACAAATATAAAAACATTTTTGCTGGTGATATTTAGCTTGTAAGCATCTTTAGTCTTGCATTTCTACTTAGTATAATCAACTAATGATGATCACAAGCTGGTTATCTCAGAAGGCCACAGGTAAGTGACAAAACATCCTTTTATAAAACTTATGTTACAGTGGCTTACCCAAAATGCAAATGGAGGGCTCTGTATTATCTTCTGTTCATTATAGAAAGTATAGACAATATGATAAATCATTAACTCCTACATATCTGAGGACTCCTATTCTGCTACGATCCAACAGGTGGCAGTACTTCCAGGAATTTCTATAGTTTTTCCTGCCAAAATCCTATATTAAGCATGGCCTGAAAAAAGGCAGAACAAACAATCATAAATAGGGATCTACTCAAATTGAAATTTTGCAGATTTTATGAAAATTGTGAAATTTGGTGATCTCCATGAAATCAACATGGAAAAAAACAAAAACAAAAAAACCTTACTTCAAATAAAATGCTGGAACCCCAGTGGGAGCTGGCAGTTCTCCTAGATGTGTAACTCAGCATGAAGCGAGTTGCTGGCACTAAGCTGAGCAGGCAAGATGACTGCCAATCCCACCTGCAGCCGCTGATTGGCTAAGAGAACTGCTCTTCATGTGCCCCTGCCTGTCTCCACCAATGAGAGGCAAGGGGCAGGGTCTTATGATGGACAGCCCTCTCCACCAATCAGCGGTGGGGGGCAGGGCAGTCAGGCCCTTTCAGCCAATCAGATGGGAAGCTCCACCATGATAAGCCCATAAAAATGGTGGCCTGACCTGTCATACTCCTGCAAAATTTGCTCACCATCACCTTCAGTTGGGTAAACCCCTAATCATAAACTATAATGAAGTGTTTTATACAATTAGATTAATTTGTATAATGAATTGGGTACGGGGAAAATGCAGTTGGCTCTTTTGGTTGTCAAACCGTATTACTGAAGTTTTTACTTTTTCTTTGTAAATGCATGAAGGGTGCATCTACATGAGATGCTTTACTGCACATTAGATTAATATAATGCATAGTAAAGCATCACTGTCTACACTTGTGCAGCAATTACTGCACAGTATATTAGTTTAATTTGCCCTTTTCAAGTACTTGTAGATACCGATACTAGAAAAATAGCACATTAACTAATGCACCATACTGCACATGTAGATGCTGACCAGGAGCAATTCACAGCAGGAGGCCACAGTGAGGTAGGGACAGCTTCCCTAGCTTGGTGGGATGCTGCTTCCCAATGTCATGAAGATGGAGACGGGTCCCAACCTCCATGTGGTTGGGAAGCAGCTGCCCACCCAGTTGGGATAGCTCCTCCCCATCCCCTACTTGGAGCCAGCCTGATCTCCTCTAAGCTGGGATGGAGCTGCCCAGGACAGCTCCCCCTTGCCCTCTGGTGCTGGTGCTAAGCCACCATGGCCCCTTCCAGCCTGGAGCTTCCCCTGGCTGCTGTAACGGGAAAGAATAGGGCAGGAGCAACTCTGGATTGGGCAGTGCTTGTCAGGCTCAATTTTCTCCCAATGGGAGTGCATATGTAGGTGTGTGCTGCAGCGTGCTTTAATGATCCAGAAAATTCAGACACTTTAATTGCTTGTGTAGATGTGCCCACAGCGGACACAATGATAAAGTTAATCTGGTCCTAGTAACATTATTGGCACTCTGTTTTAAGTATAGCAATCTCTCTAAAACTTGAAAGCACTTACCGAGTGTGTTCACTCTATGCTCTACACACATGAGACCAAAAAAGTAAAGGGCCTATATGTAACCATGAGACCAAGATGGCAGCCCTGTGTAGCACAAAGAAGAAAACCATTAGGAATAAAATTTGAGGAAGGACAAAAGGCACTGACCCATACACCCTGAAAAAGCAATGGACACTCTAAGATAAGGGTAGGATAAAAAGGGATTACAATACAAAAGGAAAAAAAACAACACAAGTTCAGATGAAGAATGAGCATTAAGCTTTCAGTAAAGCAGAAACTGCAAATGCAGACCATTTATTTGTCACAGCCCAATGGTTGAGAGGAATTGAGGAGCACGAATCATGCACTGCCCCTTAGCTTCTTGGGGAATGGGACTGCAGGCGGTGAGGCAAGGTTAGATTGCACTTTACGGGTAACTCCTGAGGCAAAACATCTCTGGTCAAAAGTTCAGAGGCTGAGCATCTAATAAATCAATATGGACAATTACTTGAAGAACAATTTGTTTATAGGGAATATGCCTTAATAATTCTCTGTACAGTTGCCAGACACAGCATCTGCTGGCTTTGGAAATGAAAACAAGTTAATGAAAATATAAGCTGAAAGGAGGAAGAATAGTCTTGTGTTATCATTTATGATCTATATTCTGACCTCAAGTATATTCATGCAATTTCAGATAGTCACTTTGGAATGAACAATTTAACCAGGGGTAGAATTTAGCCACATATTTTAAAAACTTTTAGATAACTTTTTCCTATGATGCAAATGAATGACAATGAGCATCATAGAATCACAGGGCTTGAAGGGATCTCATGAGGTCCTCTAGTTCATCACCCTGCTTCAGGCAGGCTCAAGGCAGGATCCTGTCTAAGCTATTCATGTAAAGTGTTTTTTTTTAATTTGCATTTACAAGTTTTCAGTGATGGAAATTCCACAGACTCTTAATCTGTTACTGGGTAGCCATCCTCATAGCCAGAAAGTTTTTCCTAATATTCAACTAAATTTCCCTTATTGTAACTTGAACCCATTACTACTTGTCCTGTTCCCTTTGGGCATAGAAAAGAGTCCTATCACCACCCTTTTTATAATAGATGTTTTTGTATTTGAAGACATTATCAAATCCCCTATTAGTCTTTTCTCCAGACTAATTACAGCTCTTTCAACCTTTCCTCATCTGTCACGTTTTCTAGACATCCAATTTTTTTATTGTTCTCAATTGGACTTTTTTACAATTTGTCCTCAACTTTCTTGCAGTGAGGTGCACAAAACTGGGTATAGTATCTGAAGTAAGGTTTTTACAAATGCTGAAAAGAGTGAAAGAATCACTTCCTCTGACCTGCATGCAATACTCCTGCTAACGGAACTTAAGCCATTAGCTCTTTTTTGCAACAATAGCATACTTTCGACTCGCATTCAAGTTATGGTCTACAACAACCTCCTATTCTCCTCTCTGCATGTCCTTTCCTAGCATCTGAGAAAGTGAATAAGTGTACATTTCATGAAACTCATGAAAGTGTATACATTTGATTCAGTTAGACTACAAGATGATTTTCCGCCTTCTCCCCTTTTCTGCAGTAATGCAGTCTAACCAGTCATTTTCCAATTTGCACTTGTGCAATTAATTGTTCCATCTTAAGTACAGTACTTTCTACTTGTCCTTATGACATTTCATTCCATTTCAAACCACTTTTCTAGCTTGAGGGTCAATTTGAAACCTAATCATAACCTCCAAACTGCCTACTGCTCCACCCAGCAGTACATGATGTCATCTGCAGATGTACTAAATGTGCACTCATTTGCATCCTCCAAGTTATTAATGAAAATAATAAACAATACCAGACTCTGAACAGACCCTTAGGGAATCTCACTTCAAACTTCCTTCATCAGGCAATTTATGACTACTCAGAAAATGATCCAACCAGTTATGCACCTATCTTACAGTAGTTTCAACTGGACTATATTTCCTTATCTTACTTATGAGAAAGTCATTGGAAAAAGTACAAATGCCTTGCTCTTTTGATATAGTTATACTCAAGCTATATCACATGCCTATACAAGTCAGTAGGGAAATGTGGGGTGGGTATAGCCACACTGAGTCCCACACTATGTGTAAGTGCCAAAAACTGCAGTTACATGGTTACATAAATTCCATTTAGGTATGTGAAGATGAAATAGGACCTAGTACTGGGTTAACAAGGCAGACAGGGACAGAAGAAGTGATGAGGGCCCTCCCTGGTGGCAAGGGAGTCCTTGGTTCTGCTCCTTGCTCATGGGACTGTTTATACATTTTACATTGTTGTGTGTTAATGGAGAGAGAAACCATTTATTATCTCAAAAAGTGTTCGGTTAAAAAGACTTAATTCATAGCATGACAAAGTGAACAGATGTGCTCCATCAAACAGACAGTATTTCTTTAGATCTACAGTCAGTGGGGTGATCTGGACTTGCATCTTTTACCCTCCGGTAGAACTGAGAGTTATCTAAGGTTGGGAGTCACTTAGGACAGAAAGAACTTTGAGCATGGAAGGGAATCTCTATATTAGGAATGTGTTGATACCTTTATAGCACATTTTTCTTGTCTGCCAAATTTCACAAATGAAAATGCAAAAGAGCAAACTTCAGATTAATGTTTGTGAATTAAGTTGCGAACGCCAACATCCTTTCAGAGAAAAATATAAGTATATACAGAAAATTGGCTGCACAGAGTGCCCTGATTTGTTTTCATGGAGGCATTTCTGTGGTGGTGGCAAATGGAGTAGCATTAGTGATGCCAGTGGTGGCAGTGGCCAGGCTGGCAGTGCAGTGACAGCTGTTTTTGTGCCTCCTCCCCACCCCCTTAACTCAGCACTTGGAGCTAGTGTCCTGGTTATCCAACCTTAGCTACTCTGAGATGCTTTACTTGGGTTAGAGCTAATTAATGTGCAGCAAGCATCATTGTCTACATGTACAGATGCTTACTGTGCAGTGATTTGTTCTAATTGGGAGTAAATTTTCTACATGTAAATACAAGTAGAAAATTTACTCTTGATTACTTACTGTGCAGTAGCACACATGTAGATGCCCAACTGGGAGCACATTTGCTCCCAGTCAGCTGGGCAGCAGTGGGTCGGAGATTTCTTCCTGCCCCTGGGAGCTGCCTGCTACTAGGGCAGGTTCTGCCATCAAAGCCTGGGCAGGGACAATGTCCCTCTGCCCTGGCAGCAGAGACCTCCCAGCCCCCACTCTGTGATCGTGGGGCTGGGAGATCCTTATCTCCCATTCCGAGCTCTGTAGTAACAGGGCCCTGGCTGGGAAATTCTTATCTTATATCTTATAAGAATTTTATATCTTATATGACTTATATTTTATAAGAATTTCCTAGCATTGGCCTCACGACTGCAGAGCTGGCACTGGGAGCTAAGGATCTCCCAGTGTCAGCCTCACAATCACAGGGCCAGGGTTCGGAGATAAGGATCTCCTAGCTTGGGGCCCTGCAACTGGGGAGCTCAGACTAGGAGATAAGCATCTGCCAGCCCCAGCCCTGTGACCACAATCATGGAGCTAATTAATGGGGCTGGGAGTTCCCTGCTGCTGAGGCAGAGAAACATTGTCCTAGCTATGGCTCCAGCGGTGGAGCTCACCTGGCAGCAGGCATCTCCTGGGGGCAGGGAGCAATGTCTCAGCCCCTGCCAGGAGACAGCTGTCTCCTGGCCCCATGCTCCCTGTCAGCCCCTGGGCTAGCACCCAGGGGGGAGTCTAGAGCTCCCCATGACTGCTGCAGGGCCAGCAGGGGGAGAAGCTGATTGCTGCCATGAGCAGCAAATCGGCTTCTGCTTCACCACATGTGTAGACACCTGCCCAGAGTAGGTATACTCTAGAGTAAACCCACCCCAGAGCATTTACATGTGTTGACTTGTTCAGTGGGTAGCATTTTATTATCAAAACAGATCATAAAGAATTAGAATAGTTCACAAAACTCTTCCATAATTAGGTGCTACCTTGTAACACAGTTTTATGATTTTTTCTTTTAGTATAAACTACAGCACAAACATTTACCAACAGATTACTTCTCCTGGTTTATCCCTAATTCTGGTTAAAGTGTAGGATAGAAGTACAGCTGGTCACTAGGGAATCAAGAAAAGGTCTCAGAGAAGAACAAATTTCTGCTTACTAACTGTTAGGTTTTATTCCCTATTTACATTTGATTTCGGCCCCAAGACTATAAATCTGAGAAAAGGAAGGGTCAGTACTTCCCTGTTTTTCCTTGATAGAAGATCAGAGGCAATCAATTCCAAAGTTTGAAAGACTAGGAAGCCAGCTCTGAAAATATTATTTCTATTACCTGAAGGCTGAACTAAAACCCTGTTTCAGACCGTCTGCATCTGCAGCAGAGAGGAAGGAGTATACCATTTCAGGCTGGCAATTCTTGACAGCACAGGGAGGGGAAATGGTCTAAATGTCATTCTTTCAAAGGTAAATGATAAATATACTAGGATAGCATGAATGTCCTTAATATGCACACTCTTCTGGCTCTAAGAGAACTTGGAGGGAGAGACCAAGGAGGAAGTGAATGTTTTAGAGGAAGCACAGATAGGCTAAGTACAGACAGTGAAAAAGCCAAAGGCTGAATTGATTCAATCTTTGCAGGTTAGTCTGAGCTGTGTAGATTGAATTGATAAGCAAGTGAAAAGACATTCTCTTTTGATTCTGGAAATGCAGCCAGGTGACTGCAGTGGCCCAGGCCAGAAGTGAGGGGGGAAGAGAGGGCATAGAGCATACCTCTCTGGTGGTCTTGAACAGACAGCTTGGATGAAGGGCAGCCCACCCACCCTGTAAGGGGGAGTTTGTGGAGAAGGTACAAAACATCCTGGGGTGCTGGGGGACTGTGAGTTAACTTAATCTAGAGGAGATCTGAGACAAGTTCAATAAATTGATTTAACCTAAATCAGTTGAGTCTGATACTGCATTGTTCCAGGTTTATCTTAAACTTGTTTCAGCTATTTTGAAAGCGGTTTATACTCACTGAACTTCTGTTATGTTACAGATTTGAACCAGTTTCCAATTACTTATACCAGTTTATGTGTAATTTCTTTCCATAGCAATAGTGAAGAAAGCTTGTACATCTTTGGAGAAACTAATTTCCCCGTGTGACTTTTAATCTCTAACAGATGTATAGTGCTTATTCTTGGGATATAATGCTTTGCAATTTAAACGTCTGGTGAGTACATTAGTTATTTATATATCCTTGTAAAATGCAAATTCCTTTCATTTTAAGTTACATGGCAGGGACAAGGTCCCGGCCCCTGCCACACTCCCATTGAAACAGCCCTGCAGGTAGGGGGTCTGGGAATTCACTCGGCTGGGTCTGGAGGCACAGTGTGCCTCCAGCATTCAGGGGAACAGAGCTGCCAGCAATTCTGGGAGCACAGAAACCTGTACTCTGGAGAACCAGGCCTAATAGGCCCATAGGAGGTGGTGGGTTGTTTAAAGGGAGAATGAAGAGGGAAGCACAGCATTTGGCATTCCCAGGTGAAAGACACCAGAGCCTGCAGGAGGGGAGACCTTAGAAGAGAAACACTTCCCCAGACACCGGACCATAGTTGCTGTGGGAAACAGGACAACCCTGAGTGAAGATCACCCTCCCAGAGAGATAAGCAGGGATCCTGGTCTTCTTTGATTTAAAAAAAATCCCCAAGTTTCGGTTTAAAAAAAGTAATCCTAGATCCACATTTTTCTGTGATTTAAACGAAACATCGCTAATATATAGATATATATGTATACATAATGGTGTTTCATTTTAGTCATGGAAAAATGTGGATGTTGGGTTACCTTTTTAAACCAAAAATTGGGGATTTTTTTTAAATCAGAGAAAACCAGGATCCCTGGAGATAAGTAAATCTGGATGGGGAGAATTATGTGGAGGTTTGTCCCCACAGAAACCTAAACTGGAATCCTGGTGAGAGAGAACCCTGTGAAACACCACTGGCATAACCCAGCTGTGTGGAGGGAGATAAGGAGACAGAAAGAAAGCAAGCCAGCTACAGGGAAGAGAGAGAGAACTGAGAGGGAAACTGAAAGAGTTGACCTAAAGGAAAGGGTTAACATGTACTGCTGGTAAGAGAAACTGAGCAGAGGCATGGAGGCTAGGGCAGAGCATATCTGGGAGGAGGGAGAAAGACTCCAAGGATCTTAGTGATGAATGTAAATCTTTAAAACAAGAACCAGGTTGAGAGGCATGTCTAAGAGGTTTTTTTGTTGTGGGTGGGGAAGAGGGGGGGCATCATTCTGTCCTAAGGGAGATGTATCCTAAGATGGGAGCATAAAAAGGAGAAAATCC
The DNA here is from genome assembly GCA_030014935.1 of Caiman crocodilus. Classification (NCBI taxonomy): domain Eukaryota; kingdom Metazoa; phylum Chordata; order Crocodylia; family Alligatoridae; genus Caiman; species Caiman crocodilus. The sequence continues at coordinate 55,511,935 of JAGPOW010001296.1, forward strand.
TTCCTCAGAGATTTGAGTTATAGTTAAGAAAGAAACAGGACCAGATTCCCCAAAGAGGGGACAATTAAGAAAGCTGAGGGTCAAAGGAGGATGACCAGCATGGGATTATCTTCAAGGGACTTTGGAGGAATAATACATGTATGATTTTAGGAGTGTATCCTTAGAGTAACTGACTGGATGAAGAGATAGAACCAACTCCTGGGAGCAGAAGACAGAGAGAAAGACCTGGACAAGCTCTGCCCAACACCCATAGAACATAGTGACCACCCACCCAAGAGGAAAGGGGTAGGGTAAAGGGGAGGTTGGAGCCCTGCAGAAGATCCATGAGGAGACCAGATGGGCTGCCAAGCCAGAGAGTCCATCCTTCTGAATAAATCAAGGCATAGCAGGAAAGTGTGGGGGATATATACAGTGAGGTCCCAGTAACTCGATGTGGTTCCGAAGCAAGAAACTATGACCTGCTTGCTGTGAAATATCCTCTCCCCTCTGTTTTTTTATCTCATGTCTGTGTTAGGCAGAAATACTGCATCTGAGTTTTGTAATATTGCAACAGGGACTTTGAACATTTTGGGAACAGAAGAGTAAAACAAATCAAGTTTCATATTAAATTAAATAAACTAGAAGGAAAATGAATTAGGTAACATGCCTTTTAATAGTTTGCAATATATTAAATTGGAGGAATAGAGAAGCTGATTGTGTTAGACTGGGACTAGAGTTCTTATGACGATGTAAGTTTAGTCTTTGGTGCAAATTTAGATTTGATGTACAACACACAATATATGATGCCCTGACCTTAAAAGCGGTGATGGCTGCAGTGGCATCCATATGTTGCATCCAAGCAGTTTGTTGCACAGCTTTGAGAGAAGACTTCAGTCATCAGTTAATTGGCCACAGACAATGCCATTCTATTTCCAGCCACCAAACATACTCAGTATATTCATATATTTTGGCAGTCTGGTCCTCTTTCTTTATTTGCAGTAATGCCCTGTATGTTGAGCATGCTGATCTTAACAGGCAGGCAGCCGGTGAGGTTCCTCCTTGTCTTCTCTCATTATTATGCTTCCTTTTCTTTTTTCCCTCCTGGGCCTTCAGTAAATATTAGCTTGTCTTGTAAAAGGAAGATGTCAGCCCATAGTTTTCTGTTCTTCTTCGATGATTGTAGAGTGGTAATACAGTGAACCCCTGATTTGGCTCCTTGTTGCTAGTGTTCATCATCGTTGTTCTCTGTTATCTTTTCCCTTTTTCTTCCCTTGAAAAAAAATGAAATGAGAAGAGGTTACCAGTGATATCGAGTGAAATATATTTCTCATCTTATTTCAAATGCAGAAGCATGAAAAATAAGTTAGGACAGAAACTATGTTGATTCCCATAATCTGAGAATCTATCCCTCAATACTTACAGCTTTTAGAGTGATGGGGCTCATCTCAGGGTCATAGGTATGCTCATTCTTATATGACAAGATGTTAAATGACAGAACAGTGATATGCATGCAGCCATAGATATCCCAATACAAAACCAAAAATTCCTATTGATATTGGTCAAGTTACAGCAGACTTTAATTATATTGCTTGATTGTGAGTGTTGATATCTGGCCTGCGGATGGTAGACCATGTCAATTACAGAAGAGGGATATGGGAGTCTCCTTTGCTTTAAAAATTCATTGTTAAACTGTCAAGATGTATAATTAAATGACTCACTGATCTTAAACTCAGTAAGCAGAGGAGGATCAAAGCATTGATAAGCTGTTTCTTGTGCTCAATAGCTACCCTACTTCCATCTCCTAGGTGCACCTGAGCTGATTCATTAATAACAATTCCTAGATAGATCAGTGGTACCTGAAAAATATCTTTTTTTGTGAATTGGCTTTAATGCTGCTTGTGTCTATTCTGAAACATTTACATTTTGTAAGTCAGGTAACATTTTGGTGTCAGTAACAATGAAAGTCAGTTGCCAATGGGAAGATATGCATGCTTTTGGTCTCAAAATGAGACGGTTACAAACAAGGCAACTCCTTAAAGCAAGATGTATAGCAAACATAGGAAATGTACTAAATAATGTAGTGATTCATTTATGTGGGCAGTTGGTTGAGGCATTAATGCATAAAGATTTCCATACCATGGGTGTACGCAGACTTATAAACAGATATGTAGGGGAAAAATGGGCAAAATACCATTGGAGTCCATATCCACTTTTAAGTTGACAAAAATGGCTATGCACAGCATATCATTGAGTCTGTCCTTCAGCTCCACAGAAACACACATAGGAAAATCATGATATTAAAAAATGCAAAATACCTTGCCTGGTGGGTTCTTCTTCTGAGTCCACTGCTTTACCCCTTGCGGTGGGCTCTGCCAACAGGTTCACAGACTTGGGAGTTTCCTGATCCCCCTCCATGGCATAGTTTCCATCTGTTTTCTGTTCCTTGCTGTACTCCTTTTCCAAATCCTGCCCTTCCACCAGACCACCACCAGATTGTTCCTTGAGGCTGTTCAATAGCATGGGATGTTCAGTGAACTGAAGAAGTTTGACAATCTGTTCCAACTCATTTAGGAAGGAACAGATGTGCCTTCCTGCCCTAGAGGTCTGGCTGTTGTCCAAATACTTGTTCAAATGCACTTGAAGGGCTTTACATTTGTCCTAATGCTGGGCTGGATCTGATAAATGTTTATATACACCACAGTGTTTTGGATTGTGGAGCTGAGGTTGGCCAAATGGTGGCAAGGGTGAGAAGTTTAGAGAGGTTTAATATTTATTTAGCAATAGTAGATCCAATAAATATGGAACTTCTAATCATACTTTCATTTGCAGTTTATGAATAAACAATGCTTAAGATTCAGAAGTGTTATTAACAGGTAACTACAATCTTGAAATCAAAGGAAAATAGGCACACCAAAGAAGATGTGTAAGAATTTCCCTCAAATTAAGATTTTCCCTCAAGGTATAAAGAACTCTAGCAATTGCACCCTGTTACCTGGAAGAAGAACCATTGCTGCACAGAATCTACTCAGAAAAGAATTACACCTTTGTATAAAGCATGACTATCATGTCATAGCTGAATCAGCAGGGACAGAATCTTAATGAATATTAAGAACATTTTATGGTGCTTCTTAAATTCTCTCTAGAATTCAAGTTTTCTAGAAAAACAGCTTTTTACCTTTGTATGGGAGAGAGGATAGATTACTCAAGACCTGTTGGAGATTACTGTCAATTTAATCTCTTCATAGAATGCAGGGGTAAAAATACATTACAGACCTAAATTTCATGGACATTTTCTCAGCTGGTGTAGGGTTCTCCATACATACCTGATACAATTTGTAATAGTGCACTGAGGCACATTTTTATTTTTATACAATATTAATACAGAAGCAACAAATTGTATGATAGTCATAGTTAGAAATTACCTTTATTTTATTAAACGATCACAATGCGTTGGAATAAAAGTGGGTTCCTGCATTCACTAGCACTGAAGAACAGGAAGAGAGGAAATTCAAGAATGGATTTAGTATTAGAAGCTTAGTTTTATACAGAATTATACAGGCCAAGTAACTTCTACAAATCTCTATTGTTGCCATTAAACACAAGTGAGAGCAAAACTCTCTCTGCTGCAGAGATAATAAAGTCAAAGACCACAGAACTTTTTTGGACTGTAAATTAGTTTGCAAACTCAGACTGCCTCCACTCAGTTTCAGAATACACTATCTTCCAGCAGAAAGAAATCATTTGGCCTCATAGATAAGATCACTCATATTTGGATTGCTTCCCAAACAGCCATGCAGAAAAACAAGCAACAATCAGGTCCAGAAACCCAACAGTCTTTCCTGGCTGATGATATCTTCTTCTTGGTGGACAAGGATCATACATCTATATTTGGCTTGTACTATTATTTTGCAGCATTAGTTATTATTGATCACCAGATACTACTGTACTACTTCCAAATGGCTGAAAGGATTTTATGAAATGAAGTTGGTCCTCCCATCTTCCTTCGACCAAATCCAGAGGGCTGTTTTGAGCACCAGCGCTTTCTCAAAACCCATCACTTGTTGAGACCCACTACTTCAACCTTTTCTCCTTATTTTTTTTAATACTCAACCACCATTTTTCAGTGTGGGGATGCTGATACACATGATTCTCTAGGCATTTTTATTTAACGTGGCCTCTGGGGTTGCTCTAATTAAAGACCTTCCCAGAGCATGTCTATAAATGCCCCTAATGTCCCAATCCTAGGAAGCAATTCTGCTACTTACAGAGAAAGAAAACATTTGTGGTTTGCCACAACTGCTTTCTCCAAGAAACTTTATCACAACACAAACACCATTTGGCACTCCTTCAAGGACTACAGTATTTACATGTAAAGAACTTGTCACATGGGAAAGTTAGCACACAGTAAGTCAGGATGTAAAAGTCACTCTTCACTGACATCCTACATGGATGCGCTTAGAAAATGCTCAGTAATCTGGGAGAACTCCCCTAGATTTGTTCTCCAGGTAGAAAAACTTACCTGGAGATGCCTGAACAGACATTGGAGGCCTGAGCCCCTGAAGAGTAGAAAGCTTGCAGTGCTAACACTATGCAGCCAGGGTGACCCTGTTCATACATCTCAATAAGCTTGGCAGAGTCCCTCAGTCTGCCTAGAGACAGAATGGCAGCAGTGTACAGGGCAGTCCTGATCAGCTGACCCAGTCTGTCTGTGTTGCCATAGAACAACATGTGGGGAATGTGAAGGGTACAGGTTCTGTTTTTTGCTCGGTTTGAGCTACAGCATCCAGTGTGTAATGCACTGTCTTGCAGGGTGGAGAAGGGGCAGGGGTGCAGCAGGGGGACAAGCACCTTGGGATGCTGGAGGACTGTATAGTAGCTTATCTCAGAAGAAGAGGCACCAAAATTAGCTTTACCTAAGCTAACTCAGGTGCCAAAAGCTGTATAGACAAGGATCGCCATGCAGACTAATGCAGCACAGTTCATCTTAAACAATGAAACTATCACTCAGTGGGAAGAGGCTCATGATTATGAGAGAAAAAACTTGTACAGCACCTGGGGCCAGACTATGGACCTCAATGCTATGAAAGATATTGAGCACCAAACTCACTGCTTTCAGAACTAAATATAAACCTTTCCTTTTTGTCTTTTCATACAAAAAGCAGGCACATGAAATTACACTAATCAACCTAGTTCTCTTACTGTGGGAAAAGGAACAGAGATGGAGATACATTTTTATTATTTCTATTACAAATATGCAGCAAGCTGTCACATATTAATATGATGATGCCATATAAGTTCCTAGCTTGATCAGATAGACATGTCAAAGCACAATATGTGTGTATGTCATAACTTCCCTGATTTCCCTGGTAAACACTTTTGACAGTCCACACTTTGTGACCTGGCTTCTTTCATAAGACCTTAACTAATCAAGGAAACAATAATCTAATATACCTTGATCAGCTTCTTCTCATCTAAAGGTGTTCAAATTTGGACAGATCACCTAAACACAGCTTTCTTTGATGTTCATATAACAATAATCAAGAAAAATTTGATTTAACAATTAACATTATTTCATCAAACCAAACATGTTCTTCCTCCTGTAACTGAATTCAAAGTAACTATGATAAGTTGTGTGACATCTGTTAGTCAGTGTTGTTTTCTTAATGGCAAATATAGTATATCACACATGGACAGGCATCTACCAACTTATGTCAAGTTTGAAAATGTAATGCAAAATTTCAGAAAATCAGATATCTGTCAAATTGTTATACTTCATGAAGTTCTGAATAATGTTGAAATAGTTACATGTTATAAAATGAAAAGAAAGAAAAAATTAAATGCAGCATTCCAGGGCCATCTAGTCTAAACTCCTGGTCAATGGAGGAACACCCCTGTCTAAACCATTGCAGTCAAATGCTTGTCTAACCTTCATTTAAAAACTTCAGAGGATGGAGATTCTTCAGCCTCTCCTGGTAATCTTTTCTAGTGCTTAACAACTTCTAAATTAGAGATATCTAACTTAAATTTCCCTTGTTTCAATTTAAGATGATTATATCTATTTCTGTCCCCAGTGGATACAGAGAATAGTTGATCACTATCCTCTTTAGAACAACTTTGTTTTGGATTTGAAGACAAATTCCACTCCTGCATTCTCTTCTCAATATCAATTCTTACAACCTTTCCTGGTATGACATTGGAATTATGTATGTAGCTGTACAAGAGCCAAGTACTCTGGATATAGTGATTCTAAAAGAGTACAGACAAATAATTTAACTTATTTAAAAACCAGTTTATTATGTTCTGGAGAAGCTTTTCTCAAACCTATTAAAACAAAATAATTTTAATAACAGCAACAAGGAAATAGTATCTAGGGTCAGAAGGGGCCTAGAGCAGGCCATCTAGTCTGACCCCCCGCCAATGGCAGGAATGAATGCCAGGGTCACAGGATCCCAGCGAAGCATCTATCCAATCTACTCTTAAAGATGCCCAAGGTAGGAGCAAGAAAAATTCCCTAGGAAGCTGATTCCACGTCCTAGCCACCCTAACTGTGAAGTAGTGCCTCCTAATGTCCAACCTAAACCTGCTCTCCAGTAACTTGTGACCATT
>JAGPOW010001296.1:55518619-55554597 GCA_030014935.1 Caiman crocodilus
CTCTACTCCCACCTTGGCCTTCCTAATAGCCCTCCTACACTCCTGAGCACAAGAGGAGTACTCCTCTTTGGAGGCTGCTCCCCTCTTCCAAAGATAGTAGGCCTTCTGCTTTGCCCTCAGACAATAGGTTTGAGAAATGTTTCATTATGCCTCATAAAATAAATGGTCATTCTAGAGTCACATCCTGGCCATGTACAGGCATTATGTTTCCACTGGAAATTGTAGAAATTGCAAGTGTACCGGCATATATTCAGTTTCTAGTGGAGGAAATGTGCTCCTTTCATGAGAAAGATTTTCCACCTTGACACATGGAAGTTCACCCTTGCATGAAAGTTTCTCTTGCTAGAGTGAATGCCTGTATGCTTGACAACACTGTGATTGGGAGGAGTTTAACAGCATTTTCCCCTGTGTCTTTCTTAGATTAGGGGAAATCCAGTCTGTGACTGGCTGGGGGGGCGGCATTTACCACAGCTTGACTCCTCCCAATGAGAGGAGTCATGGAGCTGCCACCTCTCCTCCCACCTTGAGGCTTCTCAAAGACATGGGGAAGACACGGAGAGCAGTGGCAGCTGGACTCCTCCTGTGCGCAGAGTGGAAATAGCTATGTCATCTAATTTCTCATTTGTGCTAACTTAACATTTTTTAAGGAAGCACAAATGCAGAGCAAATAGATGTCTATAACCGTTGTTGCACCACTTGACAGGAAAATCAGTGGTGCAACAAAAGGTAGTAATAGACTCATCACTTTATTGCAGTGGATTCTATTATCTTGTGGCATTTTTCCCACTCAGCCCCAGCAGGAAATACCAGGTGTTTTCCCTCCCAGCCAGCTCCATAGTGTGTGGGGGCATTGAGGAAAGCAGGGAGATCACATTACCCCTTGCCATGTGGCACAGCTGAATCGCTCCATTTTGTGACGTCCATTTCTAGCCTTAGCGTAGACACAGTCTTAGTTAACAATTCAGCTGATGATGTGCCAACTAGAGAAGACTCCAGCTCCTTCTCTCTTGCTGTTAATTATATTATAGCACTTACAAGCATATGTTGTGAACCAAGACCTCAAGAGAGTCCCTGCTCCAAAAAGCATGCAAGATAAATACTGTGTTTTTTCTATAGTGCTGCCAGGAGTAAAATGCAGCAGACTTGTACTTACAGAATAAACGACATTTATCTAAGTCATATGTTGTTTCCCGCTACTAAATATCCTCAGGGAACACATTCTGGCATCATAGGGTGTATGTAGATGAAACAGAGGTCCCAAATTGAAGTGGTGGGTTTATAAAAACACCACTTCAATTTAGGGCAAAGTAAACCCCGATGTTGCATACACCCATGTCTTATTCACCTCTCCAGCAGCAGGGAGGGGAGGGTGAACTGCCAGCAGGTAGAGCGGTCCGTGGGCTGTAGGGGGGAGTTGCTTCCCTCCATGGCAGCAGCGCCCTCCCCCCAGGCAGCACCTGCCCACAGGCACTTGGCTCAGGTGGTCTTGGGGGGCACTGCAGCTGCAGTGGGAAGGACGGTCCCTGTGTAGCTCGTACAGGCAGGCAGGCAGGCATCAGGATTGCCACTTTTTTCTTTTTTTCTTCATTGGAGCCTGCCTTCTTGGGCTGCTGCCAGGTTGCCTGCATGGGCTGCCTGCGCAGTCCCTAAGCTGCATAGCGCCTGGTGCTTTGCTCCATGGCTATTGGCAAAACTAAAACTCTTCAGAGATGTTTTAGTTTGCTGTGCCTCAAAGTCATTTAAGGAGCATTATGCCGCTGAATGTTCTACAGTGGCTGGAATTAATGCGCAATATGCCACTGACGCATGCAAACACCAACACCATTAAAGCAGTGTAAAAGCATTTAACTTGCTTTAAAGTATTGTGCACGCATGCCCATAGAATATTTGTGTCTGGGGAAATTGAAAGTAAAATGCTGGAATGTAAATTGCTAATGAGGGGTTTGATTTTAACTGGCCAGGCAAACGATTTTAAATAATCAGCATGTCTATCATAAATACATAGATGGTTCTATAACTGGGCTATGACCCAGCTTTAAAGCACAGTTTTTAAGAGGAATGAACAGTAATAAAATACATCATTATAATGAGCTCAGGCTGCTTATACAGTATTTACATGATGTCAAAAGGGTATATTACAGTCCACATTAGTATTTAAATCTTTCCACTGCTGCTTAATATGATAGTCTTGAGTAAAGGACAAAAATGACTACTTTTTGCACTTATTAAACCTTGCTCTTGAGATCCAAGCCTTTGGGCTTTCATGGAGAACTGTTTCTACTACAAGATAGTGATTACAATGAGACATAATATAACTCAGAGGAAAAGTACCAATAGTAAAGTATGTCCATTTGTTACTGCAGGTAGAGATTGTTGTGGCGGCACAGAGCATGTCTGTATCTAACAAAATCAGTATAAAGAACAGGTTGATGGCACAAACACTGCTGCCCCTTCTAGACTATCATAAGTGTACACAGGGATCTGACTGGTAAGGGAAGCAAACACAGAATCTGCACTTTTAAAAAAATAAGCCTTTTTTAGATTTTTTTTTTTTTTTTAATTTAGAAAGACCTGGACCTGAAAGGAAATTCTTCAGTGGGCATAATTGAGGAACTTCCCTCATTAGCTTTTTAAACTTTCCCAAATACATAGCTATTTCAGTAAAAGACACTACACAAATCCTAATTCATGCTATTAACTAGACCATACAAGCTACAATAACACTACACTACTATTACAACTTGTTCACACAATTGTTCATATGCATGTATATGCTGTTCTAGGAAAGCTTGTGTCTTCAGAAAGGGTGAGACCAAAGTAAAATAAGTAAAAATAAAGGGCAAACAGACTAAAAGGGTTGCAAATAAAGTGTTGAAAAACATGATTTGCAAGTTGACAGTGATAACAAGGTCAGTCAGAAAGCAGGGAACAGTGGCACTTCATAGTAAGCCTTTATAAGCCTTGTTTATGAAAGCTTCTGCCTCTCTGAATTAGCTGGCCTATAAGGTGCAATTCTGCCTGACTTGAGACTAACACAGCTAATGACCTCTTTTTGAAAAATGCCAGTGTTTACATCTTTTCCAGATATGAAGATTCTGAGACAACCTACTATCATCAAATCTAAATTCTTCAGATAACGCAATCCAGATAAAATAAGAGCACCACATACTTAAGAGTTGTTGCAAATCTAACTGAAGGCACTGAAGTTTAGAAGACAATTTGCTGGCTGGACTTCACGATGATCTTAATTAGACTGGTAGAAATCAAGAGAAATGTCACTGAAATTAATGCAGTTATGACAGAATAACTCTCCTTCATGGCTCCCTGACTTTTAGACAGAATCTAGAGACAGAATCATTGAATCACAGCAAAATAGGGCTGGAAAGGACTTCAGGAAGTCATCTACTCCAACCTTCCTGTGCAGTGCAGGAACATTCCTGTCTAAATTTTCCCAGTTAGGTGTTCGTCTAATCTGTACTTAATTTAAATTAAGAGAGATTCCACAACCTCTCTATGTAATCCATTCAAGTATTATCCACTCTCCTAGTTAGAAAGTTTTACTTAATATCCAACCTCATTTCCCTTGTTACAAATTAGGCTCATTATTTCATGTCCTATATCCTATGGACACAAAGAATAGTTGATAGCAATCCTCCATATAAGAATCTTTTGGTATTTGAAAACTGTTATAAAATCTCCTTCAGTCTGGTCTTCTGTAGACTAAATAACTATGGTTCTTCTAATCTTTCCTCATTAGGTTGTGTTTTCTAGACCTCTAATCCCTTTTGTTTCTCTGCATTGGATGTTTTTTAATTTGTCCATGCCTTCCTTGAAATAAAGTACCTAAAACTGGACATAGTATTCCAAATTATGCTTCTTCAGTGCTGAATACAGTAGAAGAATCACTTCTGATCATTTTCATACAATACCCCTGTTAATACATTCTAGGATGCTATTAACTTTTTTTTTTGCAGCAGCAGAACTACACTGTTGACTCATATTTGGCTTATAACAGTAGGTTCTTTTCTGCAGTACTGCAGTTTAGCTTGTCACCCCTCAATTTGAATGCACACATTTGACAGTACAATGTTTGAATCTGTCAAAAGAATTAAAAATTTGTCAGATCCAGCTATAACATTTTTACTCTACCTTTGGAAACTCCATACAACAGATGGCTATTCTAGTAATAACAGTACCCAGTGACAGACACTATTAAAGATATAATAGAAACATTGCATTGCATATCCAAGAAGAAAAGAACAAACAATCATCCTTCAATTTTTTGAGTGTGATTACACAGTATAGTTCGTAAATTACAGTGAAATGGCTGTTTACTTCTGTTAGTTTTATTCTCAAGAGTCAGGCAAACTCTAGCGATCAGACCTGCTGAAAATGATCTTGTTTTCATGTATCACAGAGAATTCCAGCTATTGGAAATTTAAAGATTTGCACCATTTGTTTGTCTAAAGAAAGATCTAGACTAAAATGAAGCATTATAGGATTAGGCTCACTATTCCGCTCTCACAAATCACATCTTCCCCTTCACTTGTTTTCTGTACTATCATGTATCCTAGTATAGGTCAGAATGATGTCTCTTAACAGCCAGCAATCTTACAAAATAGCAATCCAAATATCTGAAAAATAAACTGAAAGCAAACATCATTTTAACTCATGAGGTTCCTGAATGTATTCCAGAATCTCAATTGTAAAGATCATGGAGTTTACACATTTCAAAATGATCTCTGTTATATCACCTGCTTCACTTCAAATGGTACATTTTGGCAGAAGGAAATATTGAACATCTAGGCGTTCTGCACTTAAAGCTGGCTACTGAGTTATTAATAGTATTATGCAAAGGGGTTGGCTACTAGAGAATTAATCTCAGCATATGCCACTTTTGGAGTCCAAAACCCTTGTTCTAAGTGATCATACTACCTTTGTAAAATATAACCCCCCCACAAAGGTATTCCAGCACATAAATCACAATCTGTTGTATATTTGATCTGTTACTCTATGTGGTATATTTAGCCTGCATCCCTTAAATTTAGAAAGCAGCTCATCACACTTTCTATTCATTTGATATTGATAGTTATCTATTCCAGGGCAAGAGAGGGACTATGGCATTAAAAGAGATGCATCCCTTTCTTGTGGCAAGAATTTCTCTAAGGTATCTTTCCCATTTGTACCCACAGCTGGTTTTGTCAACTTCAGTCAAATTAGAACACTTCTAAGCACATCCCAACATTTGTTATATTCCTTTATTCTGCATGTTGAATGTTATCAGACAGGTGGCTGACATGACAATTTCTTTTGACAATTTCTTTATCCAGGAAAGCGTTTTTTCTTTCAACTTCATCCAATACCTTAACAAAATCTTCTGGAAACATCAACTATACAAAAATCTGATAGCCCAGTACAAGCTGCTGGGTCAGACTAGGACTTCAGGGTGCTGTAACTTGTGTAGGGAATATGGAGCAGCAAGAAGTAAACCATTTTTCCTCTATAGGTTGAAACAGCAGATGCTGAGAAGTCTTACAACCTTACGGGTTTGCACTCAATACAAAGCCTGACTTTTCAGGATTCTCTAAGAGTAGGGGTAAATTTCACCAAAAGAAATAAAGAATGATATGAGCAAGGGGTGCACAATTTTAGAGAAGATACTCATCTGAATGACTGCAGGTGCCATCAAGCCCTAGAAACAAGGCAGCATGAATGTTAAAGAAGAATAACTTGATGTAAAGATTGAGTTAGCTGCAACTGCTTTCTTCAGTCTGAACTGTCTATAGAAAGGGTAGGGTTTTCCAACAAATTGATTAAGTAGCTAAGTCAGGTGGGAAATATGGAGGAAGCTGAGAAAGGTGAATTTGGGAAGGAGGATTGCCTCCCTTTTATTCTGCTTTTTCATAATTACCCATTTTCTAAAAAAAATAATGTGAGTTTTGTGGATTACTTTTGAGCAGTTATTTGTGAATATACATTTAAAGCAAAGTACTGCTTGCTCATTAATTTTCACTGGACACATGGTTCATCTGGCATGGCTTGTATTCCCTGTGTGTTTGAATCAACTTTCTGATGAAAATACTTAAAATCTGCTTTCCATAACTATCTTGTAATATTTGCTTAAATTTTATTTTGTCCATGAACACAATGACCATTAAACACATGCATTAGCATATCAGTGGAAAGAAAACATGGATGAAGGAGGGTTTTTGGCTATAGCTGTGTTGCTCTAAGGACATAGGTAGGCACGGTTCTTTGGGTAGATGTGATATCTTTTATTGTTCCAACTTCTCAGTTGGGCTAAAGTTCTTTGCAAGCTTTCAGGCACAAGCTCCTTTCTTCAGGTGCAGGTAGACTCTGCTGTTGTTCTGAGAGCTCCAAGGAATGAAAGAATGGAAGGAAGCCTTCATTCCTTGGAGATCTAAAAAACAACAGTAGTCTCCCTGTACCTGAAGAAGGGTGCTTGTGCCCGAAAGCTTGCAAAGAACTTTGTTCCAACTACTCAGTTGGTCTAATAAAAGATCTACCCAAAGAACCTTGCCTACACAGATGAAGCAAATTCAGCTTTTTTGTTCAAATGAATGCTGAATTTGTAGAAATTTTTGAAGTAGATACCTACCAGAAGTAGGAAAATGACCAACTATATAATACCCAAACCTGCACAAAATGGAAAAAAACAAATGCTTGTGCTTGACTCTTGTAGCATTTAAAAATCATCAGAAAATATTCCAATTATTTAAATATAGTAGTAGATTAAAGCTACAAAATAAACTACAACTTAGTTTCCTCTCTTGTATGGTAATGTTCAATGAGGTAAATTCTGCCTCTATTTGTAACTACACAACTAGACAAATTTGACAAAGCTGTAGAGGTAGAATATAGGACAAAAGATATCTCGTGATGATTTAACTGATAAGCAATAACTAATGAGATTCAATAATGCTAAGCTCTCTTATACTAGCATATATGAGAAATATATTAATATATCCATTAGGTACTATCCACATATTTAGGTTTTAATACACAACAGTTAGAGATGTGAGTATATATGAGGGCAAAGCAGGATGTTACAGTTACAGTGTACTAAAATTCTTGATACTTGTTAGAAGAACACTAGAACCACCTAGTGGAATTTTCATTTATTACAGTGATTATAATGCTATTTTGTAAGCAGTAATTGCAAAGAAGCTTAGTTAAAGGGAGGTTCAGTGACATATGTGATACAACTATTAAATCATAGGAGTTAGGGATGGTGAAGACTCAATATTATTAAATTTTGGTTCATCTTCCCACCACTGCAGAACCATTCCCCTCATTTACCTTACTGGTTTTCACCTAGCCTGGTTTTAAATATGCAAGTGAGGAGATTTCCAGTACTTGCTTTGGGAAAATGTTGTATGGTCTCATTAAATAATGTATGGAAGAATTTCCTTTAATTTATCTTACAATACAATTTTCGTAACACCTTTGTTACTTTTAATTATACTTTTCAACATAACGCTAAATAAATTCTTGCTCCTTTGTGTTTTGCCCTAAATCTGTCCCCCTTCCACAGTGCACAGCAAAGACTGATATACAGAGGTACTGATACTTAAGTCTTTAATGTTTTCCTCTGAATCAATATTTCCAGCCACTAAGTAGATTTAATTTTTCTTCTCCAAATGCCTGCTGGTTTATCCAATGCCCAAAACTGAAAGAAATATTTCAGGGATGAGAACAACAGACATTGTCAGCTCTCAGTCCTGTTATACTTTTTCAAAGTAAAAAAAAAAAAAAAAAAAAATTTGGCCTCCTTTTTATGGTTGCATCATACATCAAATACAGTATCTGCTGTCACACCAAAGTCTGTCACATGACTTCTTTCCAGGGTTCTTCCTCTTGTTATATAACTTTCCTGTTTCTAAAGTAAATCTAATTTTCTTGTTTTCTACCCTCCTAGATTCTCTTGTAATACTGCCTTATCTTCACTTTTGTTTGCAACTCCTCCAAACAGAGTAAAAACTTCTGTGAATTTTATTTACATGGCATTTACTCTCTTATTTAGGTAACTAAAAGACATGAGATTGCAATTATTGTAAGTTTGCAGCAGACAGTTGATGCAAAAAATGTTCTGGGCCATTAAAAGAGCTAGCTGTACAAACCCAATTTTAGGCACAGGATTTGCGATCATTCATGCACAAAGACATTACATGTACTGCTTGTGCACTAATATAGTGGGTTACCTATGTAAGTATTATAGTTTACGTTCACTAGTGACTGGACACAAAAATTACACCTAATTTATGTGCACAAATTATACACACAAATATTGAGTGTGAGTTAAGGTACATTTTGATCATATGGCTCTCTCACTTATTCAGCTTAACCAAATTTTCCTCATACTCTAAACCAGGAATCAGCAACTTATGGCCCATGATGGAGCCATTGGATCTGGCCTGTAGCAGTGAGGGTCTTCAGTGGTGTTCAGGGGCTTTGTGTTGCTTCCAGGAAGCTGGGCAGTGAGAAGTGGCAATGGGGTGAAGTGGCAGCAACAGCTGGGTCCTCAGACCAGCCTGTTTAGGACCTAAACTGGGTTATCCTGGCCTGCCATCTGGAAACCTTACCAAGCCCTCCTCTGAATGAAATCTAAAAAATACAGTCTATAGCTAATGAGTTCTATATGTGTACCTCCTGATTTTTCTATGCATAGGACAGAATTAAGATTGAATCCTTCTTAGCCTGCAAAACACAGATCATGCTACATAGACATCTATGTAAAAAGGTGTTAAAAAGGATTTCCACATCTGAAAGCTAAAACTTATAGTCCTCAAACACAGCAATATAACTGAGATAATATAACTATATAACTGTATATAGTTATACAGTTATATATAACTATATAACTGTGTATAGTTATAACTATATAACTATATAAATATAACTGAGATTATATTCACAGCAAGAATTTGGGGTTAAGGTTCCTTGTTCTTCCTGCCAAACAAAAGATAGATTGTGTCTACAGAGCACAAAAGAATCATTTATCTCTGAACTCATCTTAAGGAGCGAATTTAGGTTGAAATCTAAGTAACTTTGAAAACTAGACTCCAATTGACTTGAACAGAACTTGACCTGCTTGAATAAAGAATACAGGTTTTGATGTGAATATTTTGAATGGGAGACAAGGATCACAAAACAGTCTAAGAGTCTGTTCTACATCAGTTTATTGTAGACATTTTCTACCAAAGAATATCAATCACAAAAAATAAGATGAAAGCTAAAATAATGTCTGCCTCTACAGTCTCCTAATTCATTCTGAATCCCACCCCCAATTCAGACTGGTCATTATCTGGCATGAATTCCATAATAACAAGTGGTGTATACTAGCAGGGTTAAGGAAAAAACTCCACAGCTCCAACCAAAGAAAAAGCTTAGAAAGTGTGACAATCTTTTCTACTTCTCTAAGACATGTACTCTAAGCAGCTGTGTATCACAACTATGAGATATTTAAACAACTTGCCTGGCATATTTGTATTTATGCAATGGAAAAAGAAACTTTCCTAGTTCTGAGTTGATGAGAAACACGATGCTCCTGAGTTTTACTATTACTGCTATAGTACTGTCTAAAACCTGGAAACTAGAAACATTCAACTCCAGAAGTTCGGGAATGGAGGAGGAGATCTAGTTAGTCATAACATAAGCAGATTGAATAGGTATGGTTTAAATTACAACACCTGGTTCAGTGATGGTGTAATGACTCCTTTTTGTTTTACTGATTCTTCATCAGGTTTTTCATCACACCTACACACCACAGACTTCCTTACTGCAATACTATTTTGCTCAGACATTTAAGAACATTCCAAGAGTTTCATAACAATTAATATAGGGGATATGCACAGTGGCTTACTAAAATATCAATGAGCCGTATGGGAAGATAGATTAGATCTTAGATCAGTGGTTCTCAACTTTTTCAGACTCAAGGCCACCTCAGAAAATGCCAGCTCTTAGCTTTCATTCTTTTCTTGACTATGGAAAAATACTGAACAAGTCTTCTATTGCAAATAACTCAGAAAGACCATAATAGGTCAAATTGTTTTGAACACTATGAATTCCTATTGAAATTTCTGGATTTCTAGTCTGATCACCTGAAACCTGAGACCATGCTCCTGCTTTTGTTCGAGGTAATTTGCATCATCACAGAGCCTCATCACACAGTGCAGAGACACCTTACCACATAAGAAAATGCCTGCCCAGAAGAGCATTCCATCTATTTACTAGGGGTGTGCAAAGCGGGCTGTATTCGATTTGGATTTGGTCTGAAGTGGGGACAGTGATTCGATTCGTTGATTTGGATCACTGTCCTTCATTTGATTTGTCCGGATCTGAAGATTCAATGCTGATTTGAAGAATCAGTGGTTTGGCCATAGATGCAGCTTTAAATGTTTTATGTACTTTGAGGTGCCAGGTGCAGCTTATGAATGCTGTGATGTTGGGGAGGATGGAGCATCCCACAGGAGGTTAAGCCCCCACACCCCGTGTGCTTGGTGGTGAAGCCAGAAGTGGACCAGAAGTACATCTGGTCCACTTCCAGGTCCTCTGCTGAGCATGCAGGGGGGCCTTCCCACACCCTCCTGTCTTGGAGATTAGTTGCAGGGGGACCCCAGGTGCCGCCCCAGACCCAGGTAGCACCAGTCACTGAGCCAGTTGGGGGTGGCGCACTTCCGGAAGACCCAGAAGTGGACTGGAAGTGCTTCTGGTCCACTTCTGGGTCTGCTGTTGAGTGCACTGGGGATTCCCCTGAGCTCCTGCAGGACGCTCCATCCACCCCACCATCACAGCATTCACAAGCCGCCTGGTACCTTGAGGTATGTAGAAGAAATATTTAAAGCTGTGTCTATATCCGAATTGTCCAATCTTTCTGAATGTCTCCGAATCAATTTAGAGGGTTCTAATTTGATTTGAAGAGATTAAAGGGTCTCCTGATTTGATTTGGATTCAGAGATTCAGCCACTGAATTGGGCCAAATCTCTGCTGAATTGAATCAGGGAATGAAGCTTCACACAGCCCTACTATTGATTTCTCTGTGAAATGTGCAACACCATAACCAGAAGGAAATATGACTACATCCTGCTTTCCAAACAACTTTGAGGTAAACAGTCTATTCCAATTTTTCTCTGTGCCTAATCTGCATATAAAACAAACTGTTCCAAACAAATATTCAACTCTCCTATGAAAAATGAACTTTCATTTCTACTCAGGAGAACTTTTAGTTTTTTCTCCTATGGCTGATGAAGGGTGTTTGTGCCCTAAAGCTTGGAATTAATGATCCCCCCCCAAATCTACTTGTTCTAATAAAAGATATCACCTCTACCATGAGTCCTGATTGCTTTTTCCTGTAGACCAATATGGCTATAACTTGGATATCTAACATGTGTGCTTGTGTACAAACAGTGCTAATATGCAGCAGCACATTTAAGACGATCTTGCAATGCTGCTTGAGAATCAGAGGACTAAATGGAAGTACAAACTTACACATAAGCACACGCTGATTTGCATATGCACTCACAAGCCAAACAGCTATCCTAGGCACAACTTCAGTTCAGTTGTTGATCCCAAAGTGATGTTTTTGGTGACAGATTCCTTGTTACAAGTTTCTCAATATTTCTTAGTAATTTAAATTCATCTTTACCTCATGCTCTTGGAAGTTTAATATTTCTTGACTTTGACACACAGGCTGTCCAGATGAATGTGGCTGTGTGGTATGTGGCACTGCAGACATGTTTGTGGCACCACATACTAAACATTCATCTGTTCTCTGTGCTGCGAGGTAGCAGTGCATGAGGGAGAAGGGGGGTTGACCCTAGGAGATCCTGGGATAAAAAAACCCCATGCTAAAAAAAAGTGGAGTTGCGCATGTGGGGGCAGTGTGCACTGGCCAAAACCAGAGCCTGGCTATCCAGAGCCACACTCCAGCTGCCAGGCTCTGAGTGGTAGGATTGCTCCTGCAGCACCAGGAGGCTGCTGGGGTAAGCCCCAGCCTCCCCTACCTCACCTGGTGTAAACTGCTATGCACCGGAGGCTGAGTGGCACAGGCATTCCCCAGGAACTAGTAGTAGCAGCACAAAGTGTCACTGCTTCTTGTCTCTGGGGAAACAAACGTCCATGCTCGTGTGGATGTGGCCAGATGTATTGTCTTATGGATGGATTACTGTGACCAGTAATTTCCTTTAAAATAGAAAGGCGGTAACTTGTTGCATACTTTAACTGTAACATGCTACATATTAGAGCCACAGAAATAGAGGAATACACAAGGCTCTTCTGTCAATGGTAAATTGGCAGGATTAAATATGTAACCCCTCCTTATTTGCTTAGCATCCCATCTGCAAGAGACCATGTGGAATTTACTCCCATTTGATTGGAATTTACTTTGAATTACAGAGGACTTTCCTGGAGAAATACAGTGAAGGAATGGCTAGCTGCAATTTTGCTTCTTATCAGAATTGCAAAACATATTCACAAAACTTTTAGTGAAAAAAATTAAAGAACATCAAAGCAAAAGCCCAAATAAAAATATCTTCCCAAGCACCTCACTTTAAAATTCATATCTTCAAATCATGCATTCTGCAGGAGTATCCACACTAATGAACTCCCCACAAAAACAATTGTATGTGAAAGTCCTGCATGCTTTGTCTTGCCTGTAATATAGTGTAAACTCTCTGAGGCAAGCCCAGGGTTCTTTAAATTTGCTGAAGAGCACAAGCCTGGTTATTAGCAGAGTTTACATCTATGGACTATGTCTAAGATGGTGTTCTTTGAACTTTCCAGAAGCAAATGCAAACAGTTTGTAAAAATGTTGCAAACTAAACAATGTGTAGATAAAATGAAAATGGAGAAGGGATAACATAAATTATGAAAATAACCTTGTATAGTATGGATTTCCCACCTGTCACATTGAATTTTCACTTGTTTGAAATAAGCCTGGTCTCCATGTAGGCTTTTTTTCTGTCATTTCCTGTTATGGCATTTTAAATTAACTACTAACAATCCGTTCTCTAACCTTCTAAGTTTGACATTAGCATATGCTTAACATTACAACTTGCAGCTATCAGTTCTTTCCCTCATCCCCTTGCTTTAGTCCTTTCAAAAGTATAACATGGAGTGTAGATGAAGAATTTGGATGAATTCTGATGATGTCAGTGGGCTCTTGAAGAATTTATTTAGTCACTTAATGTTACCAGGTTGGTATATATGAAAGTCTGCCTACTGCAAGTCAAAATCCTAAAATCACCACTGTACCTATACTTCTCCCAGAGATCATTTCCATAAACATTTTGTTTTAAAAACACTTCAATATTTTAACACTCCAATAGTTTAAAAACATATTGATGTTTTGAGGTACCTGCATCTTTTGGTCTTCTGACAGTGACAGGATACATATTAAGAAGCTTGGTCAATATGGAGATTTACTAATTATGGGATAGATCATGCTTGCACATAGAATACTAAATGAATGCATGTACAACCTAATTTGAAAGTATTTTCTTGTACTGGATTAGGGTTTGCATAGTAAATTGTAACAAAAATTTAACCAAGAGGCAATCAGCAGATATCAGATTTTCAGGTTTTTAGTGATAGTTTGGTTGAACCCCAATGTCCAAAACAGCTAAAGTAGAAACCCAATGCAGCTGTGGATAAAGTAACACAAACTACTATGCTTTTAGAAATGACTAGTTTTGATATTGTAAATGAAGCAATGTATTTAATAAATGAAAAGCTCTTTCTGTTGAAAGAATAGTAGTAGCTGTGACTTCTGGAAGGTATGATGCTGGTAAGAGAGGTTGTAAAAATTCAGTCTTGAGGCCACTTTATATTTCAGTACCATTTATTTTGAACATGCAATGGAGCATGAACTGTGGGTTCAGTTAACTCTTGTTAATCAGGAGTTATTCTAAGGCAAAATGATCTTAACCAGCATGTAAATCAGACCCTTACATGAAAAGACTGGTGTATTTAAAAACTCTTGACAGAAATAAAAATATTTAACTTCTTACTGAATGCCTCAATCTCATTTCTCTATCTAACTCACATTTTATACTCCCATAATCCAGGGAGCCACAAATTAGCAACCTCCCACACCCAATTTAAGTGTCAATTGACACTTAAAATGAATATGGATCCACTGCACATATCAATGTTAATAAGATTAAGGAATAAGAAAAAGCATATTTTCACAATTTTTAAATTCATGACAACCTCTAGCAAATTGTAATTCAAACAAAAGAATTTGCATACTTATTCAGTCTACAATTACTTTTTTTATAGTGTATATTTAGGAATTGGTCCAGAGTTTTGCCATCCAGATTTCCTCAGGTACTACTTTAATTTTTAGTGTTAATATAAATCTTCTAGATGTTCAAGTCATAAGACAGGAAGCACAAAATGATTTGGGTTTAGTTATATTTATTGAAAACATGGTAGAAACATTGTGAACTGGGGAGCACAAATGTTTTAATTCACTTTATTCACTTATATAGATTTTCAAGAGTCTTGCTCTATTTCTGTCCAGTCTATATATGGATTCCTTTGTTGCTTATTGGAAGGACAAGTATTTGCAGCAGTTACATTATGGCTGTATTTTGTTTCTTCAGGTGGCTTACACATGAGGAAATGATGATGAGGGGGAATCCTCTTTGATGATGTAGCTGGCCGGTCACGTGGGAGGCAGCTCAGCTGTGCCTACCCCTGATGTTTAGTTTTGACTCTCTGATCTTGTTTTAAATAGAAGTGTAGCATCTTGGTGTGTAACCCCTGAGGAAAGCAGGATGGCCAAAACCTTGGGCTGATTCCTGTATGTATAATAAAAATAGCAGTTAGGAGAATGGATATGTAACTAGGTTTTCATCTTTGACTAGGAATAAGTTTTTTGTGGGAGATAGGAGTCTCTTATCAAGCAGGAGTCTGATCTGTTTTTACAAATCCAGATTAACTCCAGGTTTCAACAAGTTAACAACAGTGTATTTAAGATCAGAATCTTACTAATCTTTTTCAGTGTTTGTACCATTTATTAGCCTAACTAATGTGTTTATTATTTGTTCCTGAATAATCATAGATTGAATATTTCATTTGAGATTTTCCCAAATGCTGTGAATCGCATTAGTGCTTTTTTGTGAAAAAGTAGAAAGATCTCTCAGGTTCTTTTATCGAAAAAAAGAAAATCAGATCTACAAAAGTACACCCTATTATGTGAGTTCTCTTCAGTAGGTCAGTAGACATGTACAAACTTGTACACTATATTTTGTTAAATTTCTATCCAAATTATACAAAGAAATGGTTAAGGACATATACTACTTCTGAAGAAAGCAGTATTTTTAACTTCATTGTTTTAGGTTGAGAAAATTATTTATAACATTTAAAAAATAAGAACACTCCAAAACATCTATAATCTCCCCAAAACCTGGAATTTGAAGAAACTGAAGTGAGAACAGTTCAAAAGAACTATGTGTATGTAAGCTTGCTAAATCTTGACCACTAAGGGAAAGGGATAATGATACCAGCCTGTAACTCTCAAGGATTTCTAAGCTGCGCCAGCTGGGACTGGGAGTCCCACAGCTGTAGGACTCTCCATCCCAGTGCTATAGGGCTGCCACCAGGATGGAGAGCTCTGTAGCTGCAGGACTCTCAGTCCTGGTGGTTGTGGGGTGCAACCAGAAAGAAGAATACCCTCAGCTGCAGGACTCCCAGCCACCAGCTACACACAGTGCACAGCTGGGAGCTCGGTCAGTTGACGGGGCCCCCAGTCACAGGGGCAGACCTTGCTACACATGTAAATATAAGCTGGATAGCAACCAGCTATAAAGTCAGTACAGCTTTTTAGGTCTAACTTTAGAGCTGGTTAGGCATTTTAGTAGCACAATAGGTACTCTGCATGTAGCTGGTCTCAGTTAATTAACCAGTTAACTGTGCAATATATGTAATGTGTAGAGGGGGCCTTAGAATCTTGTCCTTCCTTGTCATAGACAGCAGGACAATTTTCCTCATCTTTATGTCAACCTGTCAAATATTTGAAAATACTATGCAATCCTTAATCTCTTTTTCTACAGTCTGAATGCATACAGTTCCTTTAGCCTACCATTGGAGTGTACAGCTTACACCCCAATACCTTTTTCATCATTGTCACTTACCTCTGGACCATCTCCAGTTTCTCTACACTTTTTAAAAATGTATGCTCAAAATTGGACACAAGATTTCAGGACTACTAGTGCTAGCTAGAATGATACTATCATTCGGCCTTGTATACAATGCTTCTCTTAAAGCAACCTAAAATTGTATTTGGTTTTTTTTTACAACATCACACTCATGAGATTGCGATTCATCATAACCCCTAGATCCTTCTTCACTATGCTACTGCCAACCCAATTATCCCTCATTCTTAATGTGTGTATTTTTTCTTCTCTATGTGCAATAGCTTATATTTCTCTTTCTTGAATTTCATTACCTACAATGCATTTCTCCAATTCATCAGATTCTTTTAATTTTAATCTTATCTTCCACTCTGCAATCCTTCCTAGTTCTGTGCCATCTGTGATTTGAACAGTATCCTCACTATGCCTGCATTAACATATTTCCCAAAGTGAACGTGGTAAACAGCAATGGACCCAAGACAGACTTCTGTGGAATGCCACTTGAGACCTTCTGACATTGATCCATTAATAGTCACTCTTTGCCTATGGTTATACAACCAATTAAATATCTACTAAATTTTATCCAGCCCATATTTTTTCAGCTTACTTATAAGAATGGCATGTAGGAACACACTGACAATCTTGTGAAAGTCCACCTCATTTCTCTTATCGACCAAACCAATTACTCTGTCAAATACAGAAATCAAATTGGTTTGGCATTAACTGCCCTTTATAAATCCATGTTGGTTACCGGTTGGCTACCCCTGCATCCTAGGCAGAAAGCTTAAGCCAGACAAAGGCCCAGAGACACAAGATGCAAGCAATAGCAAGACACAGTCAACAGGTCAACTAATAGGACAATGAGTGGGAGGTTGCAGGGGGATTTTCCTCATCTACAGTTCAATACCTTTTTTAAGTTTAAGGCTGCTGAGCAAAAGTGTAAGAGGGGGAGAGGGATTTTTTTCTTCCAAAGAAGCTGCACTGTAATGGCTAGAAGACACAATAGCAAAACTTATTGCTCCTTTGCTTCTACCTGTTGAGGACTTGTCCACATGCCACCTCCAACTTCTGAGGCTTCCACCTAGGTTGCAGCCTCATTGTGTGAGAAAAGTGGCCTGCATGTCTCTGGTAATGACAACAAGGTGGGGGCGGTGGGAAAGTCTCTGAAGAGAGAGGTCCTTACTAGTAGATTCCCTCAAGAATATGGTATGAGAACTCAGGCATGAGGCCTGAAGAAAGAGGTGGCCAGGCTCTGATTTATCCATAAACATGGGGACAAGATGTAACAATTTTGAATAGCAACAAGGGAAACTTAGGTTGGGTATTAGGACAATTCTTTTAAGTATATGGGCATTAAGAAGTTATGGATGTTTTTAAGTGAAGATTAGACAAATGCTTTTGTGGACTAGTTTAGACAGGGATGACTGTGCCTTAAACAGGGGGGTAGAGTAGATGACCTTCCTAGTCCTAATATTCTATGATTTACAAATTAATGTTTTATAGCCTGGTCTAGTACCTTAACAGGTACTGAAGTAAGGCTAACTGGTCTATTATTTCCTGGATCTCCAAGGGAAGGTTTTTTCCTTTAAAATTTTAACACTGTTTGCCAGAGCAGTAGGTTAGCTTCCCCTTATTTTCTTTTATTAATTTTACAAGTCCTCTGATTGCAGTTTATTTTTTCTGTGAAGACTGAAACAAAGTAGTCACTAAGCAGCTCCACCTTCTTTGATCTTCTTCACCAAGTACAACATTGACAAGTTTTTTTGGTCTTTCTTTTTCATCTGACATTTGTAGAACTTCTTATTGTCTTTAATCCCTCTTGCCAGTTGTAGCTGATTTTCTGCTTCTGCTTTCCTGATTTTTATTCCTATGCATTTTGTGGCCTATAGGATCTGATTTAGGATGCAGTAAGATTAAATAGGAAAGCCTTAGGATCTATGAGACTAATTTTGACAGGAGTAGGCCCTGGACCTGACTAGACTGAGCTTGGCCTAAGTAGGTCTGACATTAATAGATAACTGAGACATGAACTTTATCATCCATGTTCAAGAAAAAGGTGGTAAACAAATATGTTCAGTAGGACAATAAAAATGTTAGGAAAAGAAAAGGGTTACAAAAATGTGCTGAAATTCTTATTATAATCCATCTCATCCCCCTTATCCACCAAACCAATTGCACTGTCAAAGGAAGAAATCAAGCTCATCCTAGGCAGAAAGCTTCGGTCAGCCAGAAACTCAGTAACACAAGTGCTCAGTGACACCTCACCCCAGCTTGAATTCTGCTAAGATGTCTTATGCGTTTCCACCCTGACCTGCAAAATTCCTTACCCATCTACACCTATTTTACTGTAAATGCTCAATAGTGATCCACAATGGCCACTTAGGTGTCTAATCCAACATCAGTAACAGATCCAGAAATTGGGACAAGGGGGATAGGTCCCCCCACTTTATTTGTGCTGTGCATGCACAATTAGCTCTGACTTCACTGCCTGGTCAGTGTGGGTTCCTATTGGAGCTCCATTCAGCTCGTGAACTCCGAGCTGAATGGGAGTCTGACCAGAGCTCCTGCTTTCAGGCAGCTGCTGAGTCCAGGGAGCGAACACGGCCACTGTTAGCCCCTCTCCTCCCTCTGCCTGTAAAAGCAGGAGCTCTGAGCAGACCCCCACACCAAGAGCTCTTGTGCAACATAACCAAAGGGATGCTTCACTGCCAATAACACAAGAAACCTGGGTTGTGGATTAAGTTGATAGCATCTTAGAAGTGAAATAGGATCTGGGTCTTAGATGCACAACTATACTGATCACAAATGTAAGAGGTACAGCATAGGATTTGGTACTTCAACCTATTCTCTATTTTTCTTTCAACAGACATCAGGGAAGCTAAAATCCCCCATTATTACTCATATCTATTAGGTATTCTTTTTACTAGCTTGAAAATGCCTTATCTACCTCCTCTTCCTCCACCCACTATAACTTCATTATTCTTCTTCTAACCCTTTTACTTCAACCACTCAACAGATCTACTTTTCTCTTCCTTTTAGATCTCAGAGCAAGCGTATACATTCCTGACATACAATGCAACACATTTTTTTTCTTTTTTTACCTGTTTTTATTTTTCTGGAACAAGCTATATCCTTTCATGTTGATATTTTAGTTGTGGAAATCAGCCCACCAAGTCTCTGTAATGCCAAATGATTCATATATATATATTTTTACATACTATGACTGCAGTCCATCCTGTTTGGTCCCTATATTCCTTTCATTGATACAGAGGTTCTGAAGGAGCATTGGAGACATTCCTACTGTTTTTCCCCTTGCATTTCTTTAGCCTTTCCCCCAATGTCTTCTCCAGAATTTAGCTCTTTTTCCCTTCATCCTAATTAGGTTATTGCTGCAGTCCCCCACAGAACCTAATTTAAAAGCTCTTCTCATCAGATCTGTCAGATTCTTCCCCGTGACCTCCATATTTGGCTATGTTTCTCCTGAACAGAGGCAGCAAAATGGATTTATAACATAATATATTGTTATAAATCCATTGCTCACAAATGTAGCACAAGGATATTTACGTTCATTTTTATCTAAACTACATTTCAATTGCAATCTTCAATCAACAAAATCTATTTTAAAATGATCTACACTCAGAACTATGAGACAGGTTTTTGGAGCACAAATATTACCTGACTTCAGGAAACTTATAAAAAAAGGTTTGAGTACAAAACCAAAATTTAAATCATCAAAATGATTTAGGCTAATCTTCTTCTATCTACAACATTTTTACTGTATTAAAGGATAATATCCTAAGATTGTAGGGACTAAAATAAACTGAGATTTCTCTCAAATGCCTTAAATAATGTAAAATAAAATAGCTGGATACAAGATGCACAACTGTTGACTAAAATCCACATTGTACATTCATCAATACCAAAAGAGTTAAGAAACTAAAGTATAATTATTTTGTGCAGGGCTGTTCAAATATACTGTAGGCAGAACAAGTAGTTGCCTAGGGCAACAAAATGTTTAGTGACTATTTATTTTATCTGTTTTTTTGTATGAAGGATTGTGGGCTGTGAAGAGGGCTTGCTTTCTAGCATGCTTAAGGGCAGTAAGAATACACAGGGTGGGCTTGAGGTTATTATTCTGCTGTTGTACACCGTAAAAGAAAGATACAGTTCTGAACTGTAGGAACCTCACAAAGGAACCTACTCTCATGATACTGAGATTTAAGAATGGTGAGCAGATGATAGAGCAATTTATTTTCTTCTTGAATCCTGGAAAATTTCCTCAGGATGTTTCCAGGGTACATCATTTGCTGCAGTAAATAGACAGAGTCTGTGTAAAATATATCTTGCATAATAAATGTATCATTTACACTACATACTGTGTTACAGGACAAGAAAATGTTCCTACAAGTAGAACATAATTGGTGCTAAAATTGCTCAGCTTTGATTATTACTGTTTAAGACTGCTGCCAATCAGCCATTTCAGTACCTGATCACAATCTGTTTTGGAGACAGTGTTGGGGGAGGCTGGTAAGGAGAAAGAAGAAAGAGAAAAAGAAATTGATTTGTTTCTCACAGTTCTAATATAAAAATAAACTTCTGTTTATCAGGAGAGGTGTAGGTGGCATTATTGATATTAGTGACATTCTTAAATTTAAAAACTTAAATGGGAAACTGGAAACTTTGGTTAGAGAATATGAGTTCCAATTCCCTGGACTGCTAAACCATCTATACCATGCACCTCTGATTTAGTTAGTCTATAAGGTGCAAATCTACCCTGCTTTCTGCCAGACTTCAGACTAACACAGTGAACTACCACTTCTCTAGGTCTACTAAATCAAACATATTATGATAGATGTGGTGTTTGTTCTTTTTAACCAGAAAACATTAATGGTTAACATTAATATTAACCACATTTCTTGCGGTTGTCATTTTTATTAAATTGACAACTGCAAGAAAATAGCATATATAATGTTAAACTGATTATTTCAGATTTTCTTAGATTGTCTTGTTCCATTGCTTTCTGAAGTGAAATTGTATGAAGATGGATAACAACAGACTTACTACTTTACCAGCAAAGTACTTATAATACTGATGAGATCCACAAGGGAAATGCTCCATCTCTTTTGCTCTCCTTCTATGAGTAACTCAAATTGAACAAACTATTTCATTTTAAAATGATGAACTGTTTACCACCAATTTTGCTTTGAGTTTGAGTCCTGCTGAGACCCAACATAAAGCAGGAGGAAACAGTAGTGCAGAGGAAGATTTTAAAAAATTGTAAAGGCTTGCACTGCAACTTGACCTTTAGTTAGTATCAGTGAAGGCTAAAGATATGTATTGAATAGGTGCCTTTTTTGTATTACCATCAAGACTTGGGAGAACAGTTTGTACATCAGACCAATCAGCAAGTATACAATCATGGTCCTCAGAAAGTAATGTCAGTTATAGAAATCTTAGTGTGGGAATCCCATGAAGCAAGTGTAACCTCAGCAGAAAATCCAAAGGTTGTGAAGTAAATTGTTATGACATTTTGCTAATAGCTGTGGGATACTACATATAGTTAACTACCTATAGGAAATCTGAGAGAAGATAGCAATATTAAAACCATAAAAGAAGCTTTTGAAAGACATGCAACAACCACAGATGCTGGTGAAATAAAAGATTGATAAAGTCATTACCGTTAGTCGAAGTGGGAAGAAAAGTATAGCAAAAGGTTATAGACCACCCACGATCAAGATTCAATGGAGCAAATGTACCTATCTATATGACTACATTTTTTGAGCAGAAGAAACTTAGAAGTATAATACAAAGACCTTTCAGAATCTTAGTAAGCAGCCTAGATGAGTCAAATGCACAGGATCATGGTATGGGGAAATAAATCACATTATATAGTCTTTAATGCAGTGTGCTTATTGAATACAAATAAATCACGGATAGTATTTCAAAGAGAAAACTAGTCACCTAGGAGCTGTCCTTTGGATTTTAAGTTGTATAAGCTTGGCCCAAATTAATTTTGTGTGGTGAAGTAATGTTCTATTAATTGTAGGAACTATAAAAGAAGCAATACTAGTGACATACTAATGATCTCTATGTGTAAAATAATGGAACTGCAACTCAATCTGCTTAAAAGAAATCTTTAAAGACCTCATAAATAAATAGACATGAAATACCTAGTTCCTTATTTAGTGTTATGGAATGGCATAATGTTCATATACATTTGTGCAAGGCAACAGACACATTCTCAATCATTTAATGCTGGCATATGATTCTGAATCTTGTATGATGCCACAGCTCTTTTGGCTCTATACAACTGTGAGTTTCAATATATAGATATGAGTGTACACAACAAATGAAATGTCTTGGGAGGTCTTGCTCTTGATAAAATCAAAACACACAAGAAAGTCTCTATTATGGTGATTTCAATGATAATTTCTGACTGTATCAGACCACTCACTCAACACCACAATTAGCAGCACCTTGAAGCATTGTGCCCAAATCAAAATCAGTGCATCCAAGATCCCCTGCACAGATGGTTATTGCCATATGTTGCATTCTACCAGACTGCTGCCTGGTACAGAAACAAGGTATGCTATTTTATTATCTAGAGTAGAAATATGGTAGGCTGTAGCACCACATGCATTTGACCACTTAAGAAAAACTAGCAGTATTATTTGTTCTGAATTACTATGGAAAATAAAACTAGGAGTATTAGTTGTTCTGAATTACACACTAGAACTTCAAGGACAAGGACTGTGATTGACATTTCTGTACATCAGGTTGAAAGGTTGAGAACAGACTCCAATTCCTTTGCACTTCCTTTTCATCATACACTGAGCCAGCCAGGATGTGTTATTTTGATACGCTGGTACTCAGTAAAAGCCATATAAGCAAAAGTGCACTTCTATGAACAAATTCATGCTTTTCAAAAGGGTGACATCTAAAAACCCCATAACAAATAGCATTGTAACCATTTAGAAACTACTTAACCTTTAGTACAAGTCTGATCCTAAGGACATGGAAGTAAATGGCTCTCCTAAAGTTACCCACCAACATTTTAAATACTCTCCATCACTAAACTAGATATGAGAATTATTACGTTTTAACTATATGCTTTTAAAAAAAATTGAACTCCACAGTCACAGAAATCAAGTTTAGCAAGTTTCACTGAAGTAATAACATATATGTAAACAGAACAGCAACCTACAGAAATCAGAGAAAATGTTCCAAAATAGGAGACAGTGCTTCTGCAGAAGATGCACGTAGAAGATTTGCCACTCTCAAACATAAATAACATTCATCAACCTCCAAATATCATTTTAACAGGAAAATTATCAAAAATCTGAGTTCTGAGAATCTATTACCATATTTATTTGACTATAAGATGACCCTGAATATAAGATGGCATCCAAATAATTAGATTCTATATATGGAAAATGTATACACAGGAAAGAAAGAGAGCCCAGCTGTGGGAGCAAAGAGGAAATTCATATGTATGTAATGTAGTAACTCATCCTGACTTGAAAAAGAGTCGGCACTGAGGGGAACTGTACTTGGCACTACTATGGGTATGGACAGACATTACAAATACATTGGTTTAAGTGATCAGAAACTTGTTTAAACCTGTAACAGAACAGATGTTCACTGCACATAAACCAGTTTGAAAATGGCTGAACCCAGTTTGGAATGTAGTATCAGACTTAACTGATTTGGGTCAAACTGGTTTATGAATTTTCTGTCCCAGACCCTTTGCTGGTTTAAGCTAAACCAGACAGCCCAAGGACCCTGGCATGCTCTTTAGGTTGGGCTCTCTACTGCACAGAAGAGCTGGTCCCTCTCCTTTGCTCCCTGGCTGAAGCTTGGCAAAGACTTACAGGCACAGCGGGGTCTGCTGGCTTCCCTGTACCCTTCTACTCCCCCTCACACCACTCACTGCTTAAGCAGAGATCCTTTCCTCCTCTCTCCCACAGCACAGACTGTAACAAGCATGTGATATGCTAGCGAATACTGTGTAAGGCACATAGAACAGTGTCTGCTTAGGATTTTTTGGAGGCAATCAACAGCTCAGATGGTAATGTCCCTACATTCCTTCCTTTGGAAAAGATAGATGAGGTTCTTTGGGTAAATCTGATCTCTTTTATTCAACCAACTACATAATTGGAAAAAATTTTCTTAGCAAGCTTTTGGGTTTAAAAACACTTCATCAGGCTGAGGAAGCATCTGCAGTTGGTGTGTGCTTTTCCTGGATGGAATGACTAGTAAAGGAGACAGAGGTTGGTATGTATTTTCCTTTGGAAAAAGCTGCTTAAGAAGAGCTTGTAATGAGTGAGGCTTTGTTTTTGATGGGGTGTTAAACGCTGATAACAGTGCTAAAAAATGCTCTATTGTCAAGGGGGGGGACCCCTCCCTAATTACAGTGTCCTGCCAGGGCCTGGCCACACACCCCTAAGTTCAGTCCTGTACAAGGGAAGGGAGGGCTGCTCTAGCACCCCCCAGTTTCTAGCCTGAGCCACTGCAGGCATTTGCCTGCATTTCTGGGATGTCTATCTGATTACAAAACTGATTTAGTCTAGCCAGGTTAGACTAATCTACAAAGATTGAATCAATTCAGGCTCAAGCTTTTTGAATGTCTGTCCCTAGCCTATATGTTTTATTCAGATAGGCTGCACTAACTTATCCTTGTGGTAATTTTCTATCAGCATTTCAGCCTTTTTGGCTAAGATTAAAATGAACCGCAGTTCTGCATCTGATGGACTCTGAGAGCTCCTCTCTAACCACAGACCACTTCTCTCCACCCAGCAGCGACCCCCATGACAGGACACTATGGACTGAGTAACTTCTTCAACCTATTCCCTCTACAGCTATGGACTATTGTACGGGTTTGTGTGCATCTATCTTCTTTCTCTCTAAGCTTCACAGTCCCTTCCCTCCCCGTCCCCCATCCCTCCTCCCTGCACTTAGTCTCAGTTGGCTAACATTGTACTTTCTGTAACCTAGTTGCATTCCCCTCCTCACCCCCATCCCTCTTACGTTAGTCCCTCACTCAGGCACTCTGTATTTCCCTTATGACTTTTTCTTTTTTTTTTCATGACTCTTAACATTTTCTATTAAAATTCATTTTTGGCACCAAGGGGAGGGTGTCAGGGCTGACTCTGGCCCTCCCAGTGCCAACCTGATATTGCAGTACCTCCAGGCCTGGTGCCAACTCCCCAAGGAGAGAACTCCCACCCATTATTTGTTTTCTTTTTTAGCCCCCCAAAAGGTTTCCATTAGCAAGTATCCATTTTTTTTAAGGGCCATGCACAAAAAATGTGGTAGGTTCCTGTCAGCATGTCTGCCATATACTTTATAATCAAACTCAGTGTTGGTTGTATTTACTTAGCTTCATAGCTGATTTCCATTACTGAGATGTATTGCTTTTGGCAGCAATTCAATGATAGACAATGTATTTAATGAGTTTTCCTTGTATGTAAATGCAATTTGAAGGGCTTTTTTTCCTATGCTGAGGGGGGAAAAAAACCTTGTCTTATATTCAAGTAAATATGTTACTTCCACAAAGCAACAATCTTTGAAGCACTTCTCTGAACCAAGAATACAGGAATCATTTGAAAAGCAATTATAATTGCTCTCATGAGTTCCCCTAACAGTCAGAAACAAATGTTCTAGTAGAATCTAAAGGACTGTGGCTCTAAACATCCGGTTTCTTTCTACTATTTGAAATCTAGCACAAGACTGAAGTAGTGAGGTAAAAGACTGACAGATGTGGTTCTAAAGAAACAATACTATCTGAGAATGCCAGTTACTGATAAGCAACCTTTCATTCTCCTTCAGAAATTGCCTCTGCAGATTGGAACTGTTGGGAGATTAAGAAGTAATAACAGCAGGAGAAGAACTGAGTAATTCACTGAACAGAGACTGAAGGAGCATCTGATTTAGGCCCAGGATAGAAAGAACAAAGCTCAAGAAAAGTAAAGACCAAGCTCTGTATGGCATCTTTCCAAATGCACAAATGCCAAGTATACAATATGGATCTTTTTAGCCAAGCTGACTCTTCTCTATTGGAGAAAACTGTAAGGCTATTTAGTGAGGCACTAGCCGATTAAAGCAAATTTGAATGTAGCATGGTCCATTTTGAAACTTAATGCAAAATGTGATCTATTTTGAAAATTTCCAAACAGACGCTATACCCTTGAAATTCTAGACAGCTTTGAAAAGTGTTTCAAGTAGTAGCCTAAAGCCCTTAAAACTTATCTTGTGGAGTCTCCCAGCAGAAGCTGGGTGATTCTGAGAAGAGGAAGGGAGTCAGGTTGGTGCATAAATGGGATATTCTAAAAATACCTTCTGATCCTAATTTTTTCCCCTCAGAATAACATCATCTTCTACCTGGTGATCTCTTCCAAAGGTTGGTCAGCTATAAATGCATAAATTTATCTTTTCCTTCTAGTTTAAATAGTCCCAATCAAGAAATTAAATTTTAACTAAAAAGGAACACTCCCTAATAGGCTTAAAGTATGGACATACAAGTCTGATTAAAAAAAATCTAAGAAGCCATGTAGGTAGGCAATAATCTACCAGAAGATAAAGGCTGGATCATCCATGTAGAACTATTTTAAAGTCTATTTTAGTACACTGTAAAAGCCTGAAGATTCTCATATAGCAGGGATACTGTAGCTTTAACTGGCAGATAAACTAATGAGCTTGGGAACCAAGGATGAAATAAACCTCCTGGGCCACTGAATGTCCCCTGCATTCACAGGCAACTCTTTACCCAAAAGAACGCCTCCTATGTTTTCTTTCTTTCAACGCAGCTCCATGGCACCTAGGAAAAAACCCTACAGTGTGCCACAGGTTGATGATGGAGGAGGAAGGAAGAGAACTGCCTTTGCCTTACCACAGCAGTGACAGAAAATTAGTTTAAAGTATGCTCAAGAAGATAAATAAATTAGACTTCTTAAGGGAGACTTAGCAATGCTTAATAAGTGATTGAAAAAGACTGAGGACCTTTCTGTTATTAGTCACACAGAAAAGTATTTACATTCTAGAGTACAGTGCTTTACTTTAGATAGATCAAGGGACTTCAAAATCTAACCTTTCAGTAGGACAGATTGATTTTTGGAAAAGGTCCAAAATATTCCACACAGCTAAATAAAGTGAACCTGAATCCATTATTAGCATTTGATTTTGCTTGTGACCCAAAACTATCTGGGAGACAAGAGAAGAAACACTGGAAATCCCATTTTCCAGGAAAGGAGGAACAAGTATTTATTCTAACAAGTTCAGGCTAGGGCAATTAGAAGAATGCAAGCTCCATATGTCTTACTTTCCAGAAAAATTGATGAAGGAGGACTAGGGGAGAGATACACATTCTTGATCCTTATAGAGGAGATATCAATTCAGTCGAGTTTAAATTCCAGAATCAATTGCCCCTCAGAAGGGATGATGATGATGATGATGATGATGAAAGTTTGAAGCCAGGAAGAAACAGAAATGTGTAGTACTTTTTTAGTGATTTTTAAAATCCAACTTTTTGAAAAAGGTTTTTCCAAAGTGCTAGAAATAGGAAGGGATTAAAAAAACCTAAGGAAAGGGACACCAAATCTGTACAAGACAGGAGTTCATAGCTATTAAGCTGTATATCAGATGTGCTGCTTTGAGGTAATGACATGGATGTAGGAACTACAACAGTTAAAGGGCAAGGCCTCTGCCACTGATGAAAAGTCAAACTGTTTCCTTCTCCACCTTTCTTAGAAAATTGCTGTCCACTGTCTTGGGGTGGGATAAGTTGAATGGTGACCATTCTGAAACTACTGGAACTAGCACTGGAAAATAAGAGCAGTTCTTCTGTAGGAAGGTAGCAAAATGTAGAGTCTCTTTAGATGGCTTGTTTGGGTGGTCAACATTTCTGTGCTATCAAATAGAAGATTAGTGGATGAAACCATTGCTCTTCACTTGTATCATACATTGTTACTATTAACATAATTATAGAGCTGAGGCAGAGTCTGAAAACTCAAGGCCTTGAGCCTCAGGTGCATAAATGGACATTCACACAGAGGAAATAAAGGAATAAGGAATGTTTACCTTTAAAAAATTCCTGGGCAACTTCCCTCTGTCTTCCTGGAAGTGAAGCACTAAGTGAAATCTAGAAGACTTTGCATGGAGCTAAAAAGGATTTCAGTTTTAAAGACCCTATTGATACTAACTGTAAAAATCTTAGGTCAAAAAGAAAGGGTGCTTATACCTGCAAGTCATTATTATATGTGCTATTGGATATTTGTGCTGGGCCCAAGTAGGACACTGTGTCTTGTATTTGACACTCTAAACTTTCAGCACCAAGGACAGCCACACCAAAGTTATAAAATCAACTATGAGTTTCATATCTGAATCTTTTTTCCCCCCAGTGTTTAAATCTAAACTACTAAAAACTGAAGCTATAGAGCTAAACTTACATGTTTGGGACATTATAGCTTGTTTCACAAAGAATATTTCCATTATAAATTTCTACTTGAAATCATCTGAACACAAAGTAGAAGGAATTCAAACAAACAGAATGGTATAAGATGGACATTTTTTTCTGATGGACACAACATGCTTCAAAATCCCAATTTTCTGATATAGATAAGATGACAAATTAAAACTGCAAAACATCAGTAAATACTCAGGGAAGCTAAAGTTTTGTTCTTTGAAGAGTGTTTTTTATATAACTCTTAATAATAACAACTAAAAACTAATTCACAAGAATTAACAAGGAAAAATGGGAGGGGGGGAAAACAAATGAGCATATTAATCAATTGAGTACTCCTGTACAGCCTAGTCCAGAGTGTACATTGATAACTATTGCTTTTTATATTTCTGGAACTCATGGTAAAAAGGTATATGCTTGCAAATAGGGAGAAGTGGGAACAATTCCTAAAGGAAAACATACTGTGAAGTTTTAAATATTCTAGGACCATATTCAGATCTGACTTGTACCAGTGTAACACAAGTATAATGCTGCTGACTTTACTGCTGTTACTCCTCTTTATATGAATCTAAGTGAGTCAAGAATCAAGCCATTAACCTTTAATGAAATTTTAATGATCCACCTGGGGGAGCTAAAGGGCAATTTGTTTCCAAATTGATTATGGCAAAATGTTCTGGATGCATAATTAATTTGGCGAATGTAATGTAGGTAGGGAACTGTAAGCCCATGACCAATTCCCTTTTCCCACTGGTACTTCGTGTAAATTTCTAAAAAAAAAAAGCTTTTTTCAATTGCTTTTAAGAATTCCAGACATTTCTTTTAAATACTTTAAACAAATCAAATTTGAGATGTCCATATCGTGTCTTGGTACAAGCATGCAATATCCATTGAATTCAATAGTCTTTGGATATGCGTATAACTTAATGCAGAATTTGGTCCTAGCTGTTATCTATTTTCACGTTGATAAGTTATTGTAGCTCAAGTTAAATGTAACAGGATTTTGTTTGAAGAATAAATCACAACCATCAGAAATATTTTCTTTTAGTTTATCTTTTTATAAGCCCTAGTCTTAAACTGTATCTCAGCTATGCTCTAAACATCTCATGGGGTGGTCGGAGTTGGATTTATATAATTTTTGTGTCTTTCCTTTCCCAAATCTAAGGCTAACTGGAACCTGGGCAGCTCCCTATTATAAGTCAGAGCAGCTGCTCTAGCTTATGCTTAGCTGCCTATAGTCCCCAAGGGGGCTTTTCTGAAAACTTAAGGTTGATGAGCTGAACAATCAATGTGGTAATGCCTTCCACACTAAGTTCTAAGGTGCTAGATATAAAACCTTGTTAGTTTGTGGGAAGAAAAAGTATGTGGCATAGGCACTCTCTGCCAGCTAGAGGATACTCTACAGACCAGCTTACCTGACAATATGTTTGTCACAGCAGATTCAAAGTCTTACCATAAATGTTTTAAAATGGAGAACAATTCAGTTATAGATACCTTAATCTATTTTTAGGTTCCGTATGATAAAACCATGCTATTACATTATTGATTATAATGGTGGGAATTTAGATTTTAGTCATTATACAATAAATGTTGACAATTATTTCCATGTATTTTGTGCATGTCAGTTCTATCTTACCTGAGAGATAAGAAAGCAAGATTGAAAGCATGAGTAAGAGTGACAATATTTTGAATCATTACCATCATTTCTAGAGTACATTAAAGACGTCTTTGCTCTATACCTAGTTTGGCCTAGAAAAAATAAATTGAAAGCAATCTTATAAAAATAGTGTTGCTATACTCTTTTTAACCAAACTGGAAATAACATGTTTTGTAGTTGTCACCTTTGATATCACATAATTTTTAGGAAAGAAAATGTTTCTCTAAGAATCAAAAATCCAGAAGCCAAAATTTAAACTGTGCTAATTAAGTTTCATGATTAAGACAATTCAAGCATATAAAAGTAAAAGGTATATTCAACTCAGGTACAGAAGTTATAATCATTAATTGACAGGAACAATACTTAAAATGTAATTCATAATGCAATTTCTTTTCATATTACACCTTTAATTGGTAATAGAATAGATTGAAGTGTGTTTAAACTAAGTTTTTTTTTCTTTCATGCTGTAAATAAATCAACTTACATTCATTAGTTCAATCTCCCAGATTTTTTTCACTAGGTCCATCGCTGTATAGCCATTAATCAGAAAGGATTTGGTATAGTCACCCAGTTCAATGGAGTCCAGCCACTCAGCCACAGAGGAAGGGTTGTAGCCATCATGACCAATTTGTTTCATCTGTAATATAATAACAACTAAGAATGACTAGAAATATTAATTAGTTAAGTACTTTTTAATACATTAATAATGTGCTCTGTACTTTGGGACTGTTATTTTATTTTTTCCAATATTTCTGCAATGGTTACTACATGTGAAAAAATGGAGAACTACTGGCATTTTGATTTACTTTTTAAAATTCTTCTGAGCTACCACTTAGTAAAAGAGCTGTGATTTTTCTTTCAGAAACATCTCTGAATGACAGTTGAAGATTTGAAAGTTAGCTATTAAAGATAAAATACATAAAATCTTTGCTTGTTCAGTTGTTTGTGATGCACTGTTTACATGAATTTTAAAGAAACATGTAAGAGTGGATCAAATGGTACATGGAAGGAGAAGAAAGACAGACTTATGAAACAGCCTCAATGTGCAATAATATTATATGCATAATATCCTTATACAGAAGTTTAACTGCTTCTAACTCAATAATATATTGCAGTGGTAAACTTTTAAGAAGATTTAGGAGGTTTAGAATGCCTTATATTTGGCACACAATCTATAGTGTTTGTAACAGTAATATAGTGCATGCTTGAAGCCATTCTCCCATTTTTGTCTGCTTATATACATTTCTACTTTAAAGGAACAAAGCGAGTCTGACAGGAACATAATACTATTGAGCTTAAGTTTGAAGCGAATGACAAAGTGATTTAAAAAGTAGAGATTTCTGAACTTAAAATCTTGCCTGAACCAATTTATTTCTTTACAGTTTATTTGAAATGTAATTTGAATTCAAGTCACTAAAAAAAAAAAAAGGTTTCTTTTTGAAAGCTGAAGTAATGCTTGCCAAAAATAAAAAGGACTGTCACTTCAGATAGTTGACAGGAGCTAGCACATCATGATCTTGATCTTATTTTGTTGGGGTTCCCAGAAGAAGCAGACAAAACTAAGCATACTGTGCTATGAGGCTGGTCACAGTCGTCTTTGGCTCTTTGTTGCAGGTGCTAGATATAAAATTTTAACATAAATATTTCTAGGATGCCTGTGAGACTGACATCCTACATCATAAAACAGAAACTAGAAGTTTCAGCGAATTAGTAATGGGATATTTAGTTTTTCTTCTCTACTTTTGCAAGAGGGACTGAATCTCTCTTGTCAACAAATGAGATTTAATATACAGCAAAACCTGTGATACAAAACTGAGCTATGGATGGCTTCAGTAGACAGGATAGAGACCTATAGTTTTATTTAACTGAGGACAATGAAATACTGGCTTTGGTTTCATTCTCCTCTCTGGTTAGCTTTGTTGGAAACCTTGGCTCCAGGGTTTTTTTCTGCATGATATGCTGTGTCAGATCCAGAAACCTAGTTACTCCAATTCTGTGGCAGCTCACCTGAAAAGCTGCTGCAGCTTGCAAGAGTTGCAAGCCTCCCAATTGGGATGCCCAGGTTTCTAGCTCCTCATCAATCTACCATACGGGCTGCAGAAATCCAGGACCTGTGAGCTGGCAGGAAGCAAGGCAAGGGTCCATGAAAAACTTGCCTACTTTCCACTAGAATTTAATTGGAATTAACCTTGTCTCATGGAATGTTTAGATTTCAGCAAACTGGGATAAAATGCTTAGTTGAATTTTTTTCTGATGAATTCTAGCTTTACCTAAACCTGGGCAAAGAAATATGGGATGTTCTTCACCAAAAGGCAAGATGAGATCAGCTAAGATTAATGATAAATAAATGAAAGAGGGAACTTAAATAGTTCATCCACAATCTCTCTCATATAAAGGGCAGATGCAAAGATTTACAAACCCCTTTGTGTCTGTGCTAATGAAAAAGCTGGTCTTTCAAAAGACCTAGGACCTGAAAACCAGGAGCCCTGAAACACGGAAGGAAAGAACTTTCAAACCTGGAGGAGAAAAGCTGTGTATCATACTGTCTTTGGGAGCATACCACTTTTAAAAACAATACTTTCACTATAATTAAACAAAGGGAAGCATACTTCCCTGAACCTTTCAAAGTAAAATGTAAATGTAAACTCCTTATTTTGTTTATCATTTTCTTTTTTTTTTTAATAAATCCTGATTTTAACATAATCTGACTTACTGCATGTCGCCCAGGAAATTTCACACAGACTTCTCCAAAACAGCGGTAACCTAGCATTCTCTAAGGAAATGAAATGAAAGTTATAGAATTGCAAAATTTTCCACTCCCATGAAATATGGACATAAATATCTTCCTCCATTATGGTGTTGCATGGGCTAAAAATACAGGTGAAAAAAGGGGGGAAAGTTTAATAACCAAGAAGCTGAGAAAAAAGGAGGTGCCTCCAAGGATTTCACTGTTTTGAACATAGTGCCAATAGATGGAGACAGTTATCCACTGTTGACAATTGTTAGTTTCTGACACAAAATAAGAGGCTGTCTACTAGGCAAATGTCTAACACCAAACCCGCTGACAAAACAAATATCTTTGCTGTAAATTCTGGCTGAAAGACCAAACTCACCTCCACAA
The DNA here is from genome assembly GCA_030014935.1 of Caiman crocodilus. Taxonomy (NCBI): domain Eukaryota; kingdom Metazoa; phylum Chordata; order Crocodylia; family Alligatoridae; genus Caiman; species Caiman crocodilus. The sequence continues at coordinate 55,552,009 of JAGPOW010001296.1, forward strand.
AGCTCCAACTACTTTCTTATGCACATGATATAATCTCTCCATGTAATGGTCAAAGTATATGGGTTAGCTTTCAGTACTAGCACTCTAACAATTCTGTTACTTATTGAAGTTACCAATACCAGCTAATCTATTAGCTCTTATATAGGGGATGTTGAGAACTAGGGGAGTGCAAACCGGGCCCTATTCAATTCAGATTCGACGTGAATCAGGGACAGTGTTTTGATTTGTTGATTCAGATCACTGTCCCCGATTCAATTCAGCCACACCTGAATCTGAAGATTCAATGCTGATTCAGAGAATCAGTGATTCAGACATAGACACAGCTTTAAATGTTTTTTCTACATACCTCGATGTACCAGCATGGCTTGTGAATGCCATGATGCTGGGGCACATGAAGTGTCCCATAGGGGTGTGGAGGGCCCTCCACTTGCTCAGCAGTGAACTCATGTTAAAATCAAGGTGAAATCATGTTAAAAATCAAGATTTATTTGGCGGCGAAGTACTTTTGATCCACTTCTGGGTTCACTGGATAGCGTGCAGGGCCCCCTCCCCCACCCAGCTCATCAATTAGCCACAGGGGGACCCTGGGTGCCCTGCCAGACCCAGGAGGCACTAGTTGCTGAGCCGGGGTGGGGTGGGGTAGGGGGCAATGCACTCCCTAGCAGACCCAGAAGTGGATTGGAAGTGCTTCTAGTCCACTTTCGGGTCTGCTGCCGAGTGTGTTGGGGAGCCCCCTGCACTTCTGTGGGACACTCCATGTGCCCCAGCCTCGCAGTGTTCACAAGCTGCCTGCTACCTAGAGGTATGTAGAAAAACATGCAAAGCTGTGTCTATGTCTGAATCTCTGAAACTCTCTGAATCAATTCAGAGGGTTCCAATTTGATTCAGAGAAATTAAAGGGTCCTCTGATTTGATTGGCAGGGGAATTAGCAGGCGTTATCGCAGGACCCCTCACATGGATTTATGAGCACTCGTGGTGCTCTGGCCAGGTGCCGGATGACTGGAAGAAAGCCGATATGGTCCCCATCTTTAAAAAAGGGAAGAGGGAGCAACTATAGGCCCGTTAGTCTTACTTCAATCCTGGGGAAGTTCTTTGAGAAGATTGTCAAGGAGCACATCTGCAATAGGCCAGCAGCAGGGATGATACTCAAGGGTTTCATCAGGGGCAGGTACAGTCAGACCAACCCAATTGCCTTCTATGATCAGGTCACAAAATCATTGGATGCAGGTGTCACGGTGGATGTAGTCTTTCTGGATTTCGGGAAGGCCTTTGACATGGTCTGCCACCCCATTCTCATTAAAAAGCTAGGTGACTGTGGCACTGATGCCTACACAGTCAGATGGATTGCAATTGGCTGAGGGTCATACTCAGAGAGTGGTGGTGGATGGGTCATATTTGACCTGGAGGGAAGTGGGCAGTGGAGTCCCCCAGGGCTCAGTCCTTGGGCCCACATTGTTTGATTTATTAGCAACTTGGATGATGGGGTGAAAAGCACCCTGTTTAAATTCGCAGACAACACCAAGATTTGGGGTGAGGTGGGCATGCTAGAAGAGAAGGACAGACTATAGCAGGACCTGGACAGGTTACATGGGTGGGCAAATAAAAATAGAATGGGATTCAATACTGACAAGTTCAGGGTGCTGCACTTGGGCAGCAGGAACCAGCAGCATACCTATAAGTTGGGGAACTCCATTCTCGAAAGAACAGTGGCAGAAAGAGATCATGGGCTGACAACGGGAGGACACAGTCAGGAAGGCTAACTGTACTTTGTTGTGCATCTACAGATGCATCACAAGCAGGGCAAAGGAGGCGATCCTTCCCCTCTATGTGACACTGGTCAGGCCACGGCTGGAGTACTGCATCCAGTTCTGGGCATTGCACTTCAGGAGGAATGTGGACAGCATTGAGAGGATCCAAAGGAAGGCCACTCACATGATCTGCGGACAGCAGGGCAGACCCTACGAGGAGGGCTATGGGACCTTAACCTGTTCAGCTTTCACAAGATGAGGCTGGGAGGGGACCTGGTTGCCATTTGTAAACTTACTAGGGGGGACAAGTGGGGATTGGGAGAGACCTTGTTCCCCCAGGCACCTCCCAGAGTAACAAGGAATAATGGCCATAAGTTGTTGAGAGTAGGTTTAGACTAGACATTAGAAGGCACTACTTCACAGTTAGGGCAGCTAGGATCTGGAACCAACTTCCAAAGGAAATGGTACTGGCTCCTACCTTGGAGCTCTTTAAGAGAAGGCTTGATGATTACCTAGCTGGGGTCATTTGAGCCCAATTTTCTCTCCTGCCCAGGGCAGGGGGTTAGACTAGAAGATCTACAAGGTCCCTTCCAACCCTGCATCTATGAATCTATGGTTTAGAATCGGAGATTTGGCCACTGAATTGGGCTGAATATCTGCTGAATCAAAACAGGGACTGAAGCTTCACACAGCCCTATTGCCACCTATTGGTGGTAGCCTATAAACTGCTGAGGGGAGATAAGCAGGAAATAGGGCAGGCTCTTTTTTCCCAGGCACCACCAGGGGTAACTAGGATCAATGGTCACAAGTTACTGGAGAGCAGGTTTAGGTTGGACATTA
>JAGPOW010001296.1:55558145-55584346 GCA_030014935.1 Caiman crocodilus
GGTTGGCGAGTGGACGAGGTGTAGGGGTGGCGGAGCCTCGTGGACCACCAGGACCCCAAATCGTGAGTACCCCGCAGGCGGATCCCAACGATCAGAATATCACCACTGACCATCCTCCCTTGATATTGCGAAACATCAAAGTCGTGGCGGGCGAGAAAAAGGGGTAAAGGGACGACCTGCAGGAGCTACACACGACCCAGGGGCCCATCGCGGTCACACTTCCCATTAAGCCAATAGGCTTTGAAACACTGCAGCTGAACCCCATATTCTTCAAATGTGTTTGTAAACTGAAAAGAACATGGGTTGATTAGGCTTTTAGTAATGCAAAGTATGAATGTAAAGTTTAGACATAGGACTTAGTCACTCTTAGGACTCTACCAGTCAGAAAAGTCTATCTGGCTTTTATGACACAAATTGTTTTTTATAAAACAAATCCACCAACTTTGTTTTTATTGTTTATTATCTGGAGTATACTAATCCCCAAAAAGGCTTTCACTTGGGCTTGCGGAGAAGAAAGTAAAAAGGCTTTCACCTGGGCTTGAGGAGAAAAGAGTCCTTGGTTTAACAGGTTATGATTAGAAGAATTATGTATTTCAATAATGATACAAGTCATGAAGCTTCACTGCTTAAAAAAAGGATAATTCACTGTACTACCTTTTCTGAGCTGAGAGGTAATTAGCCCTGTAAGCCTGAAGTCAGACAGAAGATAGTGCAGGGTGTACCTTAGGGCACCTGCTGATGTGCAGGACACACATGGTGTAATTAATGTATCAGAGCAGACTTGGCATCTCATGTATTCAGTGTCTCTGTGTTTCAAAATGGCGGTGGGAGCACTTTAACTAAAGCTTGTCAAATGAGCTTTAGTTAAAGCACCCCTGCTGCCATTTTGAAGGACAGGATGCTGAATATATGAGATGCTGAGGGCACTTTAATTAGAATACTTAGCAAGAGCTGCTCTAATTAAAGCACCTGTGACAGGGGGTCGTCTCAAGACGGAGTCTCATCTTTCGTTTGCCCAACTGTCTAGGGGTAGTCTGCCTAGTCTTGCCTGCTATGATTTGATGAATAAATTATTTGTATAAAATATGGGAGGCTGCCCATTTAATGCCCAGATGCCAGGGGCGTCATATATAGCTCCATACCACCCCCTACACCATGTCCTATGCCTCAGAGATGGCATTCGCTATGTGGCTTCAGACCCACACTGGGCCTCAAAGTCTGGTGTTCGGACCCCAGCTAGATCCCTCCTAATCAGGAAGACTCAATCCCCACCATCATGCAGGGCTGTCAGTTTCTTAGACCTCTTTCTCTCTCAGGCATGGCTCCCCTCTGGGACCTTTGGCCACACAGGCCCTGGCCCACATCCAGGCCACTTGGAACCCCAGGAAATTCCCCCCAAACCCCTCTACCCATCTCCTTGAAACTTGACAGGCTTTGTGAACTCAGCAGGGACTACCATCCCTGCAGTTTTCAGCCAACTGAGGCTTAACACACACACGACATGAGTTTTGCTTTAATAAATTTGGGGTGCAGTTTCCCAGAAACTCCTGCACCTATCACCTTGAAACTTGGCACACTTCATGCTCTCAGCAGCAGCTACCATCCCTGCAAGTTTCATCTTAATCAGCCAAAATACAACAAAGGTACAGATATTTCATTGATTCCCCATTATACCCTATGGCCAAATCTCTGAATCTTTTCCGAATCGATTTGGAAGCTCCAAATAGATTCAGAAAGCCTGATTCAGAAAACCTAAATCTTCCAGCAATTCAATTCAGATTAATAGATTTGGCCTCCATATCATTTCTGAATCCAAATCATGATCTGAAGCTTTGCACAGCCCTACTGGATACGCAAGTCTTCTAAGAGCAGTGCACATTAGAACTCACTTGCTCCCTGTCTCTTCCACCACAGCTATAAATAACTACAGTGTGATCCTGTCCTTTAAAATGAGGCAAAACACACTGAGTGCTTCAGTTGTTTCCAACTGCTTCTTTCAGGTTTAAAATTGTAACTAGGGTTTTGAGAAAGAGGTAACAGTGGGCAGGGAGTATGAATGGGCAAGTACATTTCAAATCAGTTGGATACATGTGAGTAACTTTTTTCCTTATTTGTTTGTCCTTTTTACATTCCAGCTCACAGGAATTTTACCAGTGGAACCTCTTTCTTTCCTGAAAGTGGAATGAAGAAGGTCTTGCTAAACAAGGACTGTAACACTACCTTATGAAATTAGTGGGCTGGGTAGGTGTCAATGCTCCAAAATTCCCCCAGTAGAATACAATGGCTACTACTATAAGATTTTTCCCTTCACATTATATTTGGGAAAAATGTGCTGCTCTACCCAATATCTTGGGATTGAATGTGGTCACTATCCTCACATAAAATAGTTTTTGGTGGAACAGCTATGTATGGTATATAGGTGCTCCTCTTTAAGAAAAACCATATAAGACAAGACCTACTTCTATGATGAGATAACTGGCTCTATGGACGTAGGGAGACTGCTGGATGTGCTGTACCTTGATTTTAGCAAGGCTTTTGATACAGTCTCCTACATTTTCACAGGCAAACTTAAGGAAGTATGGGCTGAATGACTGCAAGGTGGATAGGAAACTGGCAGAAGCATCAGACTCAGAGAGTATTAATCAATGGCTCAATGTCAAGGTGGCTGCCAGTATCAAAGTGGAGTGCCCCAGGAGTTGATTTTGTTCAATATCTTCATTGATGATCTGGAAGATGGCATAGGGCTGGGGGCTGACTGGCTGGGCAGCAGCTCTGAAGAAAAGGACCTAGGGTTTACAGTAGACAATATGCTGAATATGAGCCAACTATGTAACCTTGCTACCAAGAAAGCTAACGGCATTCTAGGCCGCCTTAGTAAATGAGGTGTGTTGCCAGTAGGCCAAGGGAAATGATTATTGCCCTCTGTTCAGCACTGGTGAGGCCACATCTGTAGTACCATGTCCAGTTTTGGGGGCCCCCACTACAGACAGGATGTGAACAAATTGGAGAGAGTCCAATGGTGGGCAACAAAAATGGTGAGGAGGCTGGGGCACTTGACTTATGGGGTAAGGCAGAGGAAACTGTACTTATTTAGTCTACAGAAGAAAAGATGGAGGGGTGGGATTTAATAGCAGCCTTCAACTACCTGAAGGGAGGTGCAAAAGAGGATGGATCTAGACTCTTCTCAGTAGTGGCAGATGACAGAACAAGGAGCAATGGTCTCAGGTTGCAGCAAGGGAAGTTTAGTTTAGATAGTAGGAAGAGTTTTTGAACTAGGAGCATAGAAAAACACTGGAACAAGTTGCCCAGAGAGGTGGTGGAATCTCCAACCTTGTAGATTTTCAATACTTAGCTAGACAAAGCTTTGGCTGGGATGATCTAGTTGGAGATGGTCCTGCTTTAAGCAGGGGTTGGACTAGATGACCTCCTGAGGTCCCTTTCAATCTTTATTTTCTATGACTTTATGAAACTCCCATCTATCTGATGCCCAGGAAAGCCAATGCACATCAAACATAGGGAATGATGAGCCAGGGAAGATGATTTCCAGTGGTTCTGATGTATTAATATTAAGGAAAAAATGTGTTCTGCTACCAAGGTGAAGGCTCCAATGTATTGATGCTCCAAAGCTCATATGTCTAGCAATGTGCTTAGACATTTCAAAACCATATTGTTTATATCCTTTTACCTCCACAAGGCTGATTCATGTTATTTAAGATATCAGTGCACCTTACTTCTATGGTCCTAATTCGAGGACCATATCCAGCTTGGGAAGAGATTGGATCTGGCCCACAAAGGTCTGATGTGGCATATGGCAGCATGAATGGAAGTAGGTGGCACAAGAATGAAGCCCCCCAGTCCCTTTCCTCCCACTTCTCCCCCAAGGGGCATACTGTTGCTTTGGGGGGGAAGGTTTCTGCACAATTAGGAATTAATGTAGCCCCTTACCACACTTGCTCACTGGCAAATTTATCATTGCTGAATCAGCAATGACAACCAGTGGCACTTGGCAATGTGTATGAGTGGCAGAGGCAGCTGCAGGAGTGTGGGGTATGAGGGGGTCTTTACACATGGCAACTGTTGCATTAACACCCTACCTGCTAGTGACACCAGCACTGCAGCACACAGTAGTGGTATCTCCTATTGGTTGGGGAGGGGCATATGAGGCTGGTGGCATGCCAGAGGACTGGTTGTTGCGGGATGGAGATTGGTGGCTTGCGGCAGCCTGCCATTGGAAGAAGGTTACTAAGCCCTGCCCTAATCAGTTTGTATAGAACCCTTGCTTTGAAACAATCATGCACCTTGGCAATATAAATACTACTTGTGTAGTAGTATTAGCCAGTTGCTCATTGCTACTGGGCAGTAGTGTTGGTGGCACAGTTCATGCCTACTGATGCTATGGTGATGGAGTATCTCATGTACATGTGCCCACTGAGTTGGTGACTGTGCCTTAATAACGTGGGACAAGTTTAGAGTTGTGTCTTCAGAAATCTGATGGGGGAGGTTTTTTAAAATTGACTGTGGGAGAAAGGGCCAAGAAAACACCCTCAATATCTATGTATGAGATAAAAATAGAGACAATCTTGACAACAATTCATGCCATAAAAAAAAGAAAAACATTAAAGATTAGTGAGATGAATCTATTTCAGTAACCATTTGGGTATAAGCAATTATTTTCTGTCCTAAAAGACTGATTGAAGGGCGGGTGATGAAGCCACTGATATAAGTCATCACAGGTAGAGTACTCAGAAGAACCAACTTCTCCAAAATTTTGTAAGTAGACAAACAGTAGCTGCTTCAAACCCCAGACTTGAACTGGGGGAGGGCAAAAACCAGCAACCCTAGATAAAAGGTATGGTACCAGTTGAGACCTGATTAATCAGAACAACGGAAGAGGGAGAGACCCAGAAAGAATTCAGTGAGCTGCCTAAGGTAAGACAGTGTCCTACAAAAAGAGGGAACAGCAATGGGAAAAAAAAAACCTGGGGTGTTACTCCTCTGGGGAGTTCTTTGCAGAATGCAACTAGGAAGCAATGACTGAGAAGGTTCTGAAGAGAAATGAATCCTCAGGTGAACAGAGCACAGAAAAGGGCCTCATGCCCAATTATCCATATTGCATAATTCAAAAAACTAGGAGAAAGTGGAATTCCAGTGCATCTAACTCCAGAGTGTTGATAATCTGCAATGGGGATCCTGTGCCAAGGGTAACCATTAAAGAGCACTATTTCCAAAGGACCTTACCAAACATAAATAAGAAAACCAACTTTATTTGAGAAGGTATGTGACTTATTTATCATCTTATTCTTAGTTTTAGATATATAAAGTGTATTAGAAAATATTATGCGTTTCCTAAAAGAAATATATACACCATTCCCAGTGTAATCAAAATAGTGAGATACAAAACGTTTTTAACATTTAAAAAAATTTTTATACAGTGTATAATGGTGTTTTCCACCAATGAAGTAATTGACAATGGTGAGAAAAAAATCATTCTTCATTGCTGACATACATAGTTTTGGATATTAGCCCCAGATGAAATTCCCTCTCTCAAGTATCACCGCATTCTGTCCATAACAATGGATTTACAAATCTCATGACTTTCCATTCTTCCAAATATTTTTTTGAGCCTTGTGACAGGGGCCATCTTGAGGCCAATCACAATATTGGCTCACCCACCTGTCTAGGGCAGTCTGCCAAACTGATTCACTTACTGCACCTTTGTTGTAATTAAACAGTTGTTCTTAGGTGGGAGGCTGCCTATTTAATGCCCTGATACCAAGGGAGTAATTCACGACTCCATACCATCCCTACACCATGTCCCATGCCTCACAGATGGCATCCAATTCTACTGTTACTCCCTCAGCCCCTTAGCTGGGCTCTGGCCCAAACTTGGCCTCAGGTGTCCATAGACATGCATTGGTCAAGTTTGCATGCCCCCCAACTGGGGCCTCAACTCTTCCACCTTACTGGGGTCTCAAAGCTGCCCCTTCACTGGGGCCTCAACTCTGGCCAGCCTGTGCACAATCCTTCAGGCCCCCACAGACCCTACTCTACGCAGCCTCCAGCTCTCAATCTTCCCCCTCACTGGAGCCACTGGGCTTTATGTCCCTTGGGCTTCAGGTGTGTCAATGCCTGGATCCCCAACTCGGTCTATGGCCCAATTAAGCCTCAGGTGTCTGTTGACATGCCTGGACCCTGCCTCAGGCCCCATTCAATGGGCCTGGCCCCTGTGCTTTTCGGCTTTCCAGCACCCCATACTCACCTTTTACTAGGGAGGCACTGGTGTGGCCTTTCCTGAGGACTGCCTGTAACAGGGAACCCTAGCCCTGTCACCAGAAGACAGGTTGGCCCCCTTAAGGTCAGAACTTTCTGGACACAGAGTGCTGGTAAGGAGGGGGTTAAATGCTGAGCCTAGCTGGCATGTCAGCTGACCAGAAGGGGCAGGCCAGGACTATAAAAACCCTGGGCAGAGCAGCAGTAGGGCCTAGCAGCCAAAGGGGAAGGAGTGCATCCCAGAGCTCCATAGAGAGGTTTGTTCCCAAGGCTGGAGGAGGGGAAACTACAGAAGCTGCCAGAGAGACAGCAGCAACCCCAGAAGAAAGCCTGTAGCTGACAGTAGGCAGTGGAAGCACAAATCCTGTGTAAATGTAAGTTGGCATGCTGACTTTTTTTAATCACATTTTTGTTGTGGTAGTTATTGCCCATGGAAAGGACTGTTCATATTTCTTTTTGTTATTGAATAACACTGGTAGTTTGGGTGAGGCTATTTGGAGAAGGAGGCCTCATTGGGACCCCTGACAGCATGGGGATCTGGTGCTAGTGTGGGTGCAGGATTTGGGGTGCATTGACCACGACACCAGAGAAAGCACAGCGTTAGGGGTAAACAGGCCCTGGTGCTAGTGTGGGCATGGGATTTTTGGGGTGCAGTAACCCTGCCACCAGAAGGTGCAATAAAAGCCTGGACTAGTCTGGTGCACCTGAGGTGAAAATTTTATTTATTTTTTGGACTGAGATGTTGTGAGTTCAATGCCATTCCCCAACCTGGAACTTGTGTCCCCCTGGCTGTGATGCCAGTGGCTGGGCCTCTGGGCCAGGGAGGCCAGGCTCTAGATTGGAGCAGAAAAGAGGGCTATGAGCCTCAAGACAATGAAAGGCTAGCGCCTCAGAGTCAATCCCTGTTTAGTGGGTTTAGACAGGGAGGCCTACCTAGAGAAAGACCGGGATCAAGGCCTGTGGAGGCAAAAGACCCCAAAATACAATAGGCAGTCTCCCACTTATAAGAACATCAGCATAATAATTTCCATCAAGATGTGGCAGGTGAGTAGAGAGCGGGACATAAGAACCTTAAAGGGGATTCCAAGGATGCCCCACATAAGAGGCAGATTACCAGGGAAGATGGTGCTGGGGAGGGCAACCTGTTACCCTGCCCCACCACATCTTCCCTAGCATGGTGTAATTTCAGGTCATTCCCCAAAACCAATACAAACCTACCTGTCCTGGTCTTACTCCTCCTTCACTGGGCTTCTGGATGTTCCTCCTGGGCTGCTTGCTCTGGGGCAATTTGTTGCGGTCTCATCCCTTTCCTCTCAGCCACAGGCCCCGTATATATCGATATCTCTCTTCCCCCCCCCCCCCCCCCCAGGCCACCTGGCAGTAACGACCATTGCTCGGACATCTTGGGGCTGCTACCCTATGTCCTGCTAGCAGTGCCTGCAGTCAGGCTTCTCTTTGGATCACTGCTCCAGAAGCTTCTCTCTCTCTGGCTGCTGGCAAGGAGCCTCTTCTGTCTTGGATGCCAGTAAGTAAAAAACTGCCTCTGGCCTCAGCTGCCCCCTTTTTCTAAGAGCCAGGCCTTGCCCCTTATAGCCAGCTGGCAGGTGTGGGTCGTTTGCTGCCTCCTGTTGCCCTGGCAACCAGCACCTGAGGAGCCCTTTGGGCTCTCTCAGTAGCAGGCACCTTAGTGTCCTGCTATACTCCTAAAAAAAACAAAACAAAAAAACCCAAAACACTTCTACTCAGAAAAACAGCATGAAATTAGGCTGGTGCATCATCCTGGATGGTGCAGACTCCACAGGATTCATTCCTGGTGCCCTGTTCATTCCCTCTCCTCATTCACCCCCAGATATGCTTCTAGGTGCAGGGCTGTGCCTCTAACAGCAAAGCCTCCCCATGTGGTAGCATTCCCTCTCTCCTATGGGGTTGCACCTGTCTGGCTTCTATGACCAGGATGCTTTTGATGTGGAAAAGACTCCTGGGTGGGAGGGAAGGGGGCCATAATGATGCCCCTTCCAATTTGGCAGAGTTGGTGTCCTGCTTGCCTCCTGAGTTACACTATTGCCATTTTCAATTATGCTGCATTATGTACCAACTCTGACCAGCCACATGCCAGGGTGCACAAGAAGCTCATTCTTGCATTCATTTTCAATATAATCCAGAAAATTTTATCAATTATAGTAGTCTAAATACCATACCTTTCCTTATCCAGTCAACCCCATTCCACTTTAATTTTTCAGTTTGTATAATGAAGGCTAATTATCTGCTCAAATTTCCTATAGGTGCCATCAACCAATTGATCTCTTCTTACTTTTATTGTTCTACACATGCAGTCACCACACTTCAGAATACGCTATGCACCTTACACTCATCTTTATTTCTCAGCTATTTTCTTCCAGAGACAGAGATGCCTATGGACCCTTATTGGAAGCATTCTTGGGATCATGCTGGACACAACTGTCAGGTTTGGTTTGTCCTCATTCCCTTTCACTTAGGTGGCTTCTCAAATCATATAAGAATCTTTGGAATCAAGTTATGTCCTATGCCTTCCTTTACCATAAGCAGTTATCTGACCAGTTGGACCAGTCAACAGGAGGCAGGTATCGGCAAGCAGCTAGTCACAGACATTCTGGCATTCTCTCATGGCTTGAATCCCAAAGATACAAGAATCTTATCTCGATATGCCTGATACACAGTGGATGCATCTACACAAGATGTTTATTGCACAGTAGCATGCCAATCAAAAAATGTGATAAGCTACTGTGCAGTGTTATTAGGCTACTGCACAGTAAGCATTACAAAAAAATGTGCACCAGTGCTATGGTAGTTACTGCACATTTAGTTAGTACTTCATTGAGCAAGTACTAATCTAAATGTGCAGTAACTACTATGCATTAATGAACATGTAGATGTGTGCACTTTGTCACTAATTATGATCACTTTATATCCAGAGTAGATTGGAAAAATTGGTGTAAACTTTTATCACCTCACAGCCAAAGAGCAGAATTCATGAACAAAGTAGAGCAAATATAACATTAGTGGACAAGAACCAAACCATTTGTGAAACTGACTGCAATGAAATATCACAAGATTTGAGCCCCACACTAGAAGAAAAATATGGACAGATTGGGAAGAGTCAGAGAGCAGGGGACTGAACTAACGCGACCTCCTGAAGTCTCTTTCCAGCTCTACTTTCCAATGATCCTTTTTTCTATGACCCTAAGTTTCTAAACTAATATATTCTATTAGTGTGGCATTTCCAATGCATGAACAACGTATTCCTAACCTAACCTCTATGTTAAAGGCAAAAAAAAGGCTTGGGATGTATGCACAAGTTTATTTTCAGTGGTGACACTATACAGTCTATAATACACTGACAAGTATAACACACTGACAAAGCAACTGACCATCCTTCTGGATTATGGTGCATGCATAAGAGGTCACCAGAACCTGTGATGCATATGCCCAGGCATGAGTGTGGAGGCTGTCCAGACCTCCCATTCCACATTTACATCATTGAGACAGAATCCAAAGGCCAGGGCAAGTCTGGATGTTTGGTTCCTCAGTGGCTGTAGTCATGCATGTCCAGGAAGTTTTTGTTTTGTTTTGTTTTTTTATATATTCAGTTCTAAAATAATTACCACTATAAAGATGGAACTTTAACCTCTTCTATACTTTGCACTTCATGTGGTCATTCACATGTATGCAAAGTGAATTCAACCTGGATATAACTTAGTTCACCAAACCAGAATGCTAGCATTTCACATAAATTTTACACTGGTATAAATGTCACAAAAAGCTGTGGAAGATTAAGTCCTTTTACTTTAAGAAATTATTATTATTATTTTAAATAAAAGCTCTTGGCAATATATTTGGACAATAAAAGAGGCTTTACCTTTGGAAGGAGCTGGATTGCCTGCAGAATTCTTTGTCTGTGTCCAGAGTTAAGTATTCCTATTTCCAACAGATCCTGATCCTCCATTACATTGCTTCCCTGAAACAAAAAAAAAAAGATAGTATAAACCTTTTCACTGCATTTAAAATAGAGCGTTCTGCTTAGCTGAACCATGGACAATTACTAGATTGGTGGCAGCACTACAAATGGATAAACTGTAGATCCCATTAAAAATAGAATCCATATATGAAATTTTCCCCTTTCATTTGATGTGAAGAGGGACCTAGGTAGAAAATTGAACAGAAAGCATTTGTTTTCCAAGCTACCTCTTGCTTGCTTTTTTTTCCCCAAGATGGAATAAAAAAAAAAAAACATAGCACACAATAGGATCAATACAACAAATTCAATTAGAATTATTCAGCAATTTGCTAGTAAAAATGCCTTCCTTTGAAATTAATTCAACTCTACACCACATCATATGTGGTGATCAACACACATGTTTATTAAGAATATACATTATAAAGTGAGAAAACATCATTATCAGGATCAGGGCTGGTGTTATGGGCATGCTGAACATGTAGTACCCCAGTTATATCATCTCCCTACCTAATGCACTCTAGGGCAGGTCAAGAACCTCCAGAGTACAGGCAACAGAAAGAGCCTGGGTACTCAAGGAATCCGGCAGCTAAAAGACAAATCCTTATGCTTCAAGACCCTATTCTTGGAAATGGGCTGCTGAAGGAGAGCAGCTACATACATAAGAGTTTACTAAGGACCTTGAGTTCTTTAGAGGTGAACCACAGAGTATGCTTAGAGGAAAGGCAATAAAATAGACACATATTTACCAGGCTGATATTTGCTGGACACCAATTTGATCATTTAATGGTTGAGAACCCAAATGGATTGCAGTGGGTATGGGAAATCAAAGGAAGAAGACTGAAAACTCAAGGATCAAGTTGTACCCAGTGAATCAAATTAAGAGGTGTTGCGCTGGGTTGTCAACTTGGCATTTTTCTTTTAGGCAGGCATTATTCTAGAAAAATCTTGGCTTCCATGGAAAAAACATTTAGCCACTATGGTTGTGAAGAAAAGTGTCAAAATATGAAGTGCTTTTATGATCCCTTACCTTAATTTAAGCCCTAGTTATACTAATCAAGAATACAAGACTTGGTATTGTTTGCATTCTTCTAATGAATCACTATCCACGTAGAGACCTCAAAACATATATCATCCCTCCATTATCTTACAATCTAAAACTCAAATTCAGTAAAGTACTTAAGCCCTACTGAAGTCAGTAGGATTTGTTTACATGCTTAATGATGAAGCACATACTAAAGTGCTTTACTGAACCAGGATCTAAGAAAAGCCAGGAATGGTTAAGCCTACACAGTGAAAAATTCTCAACCCAGCTGTATGACGCAACAAAATCTTCCTCCATTAAACACAACCCAGTAATAACTGCCTCATCCTTTTTAGCTACTAAATCTTTACTCTTCCCGAATGTGCTAGACAATTTACAGAAACATACCATGGGACTCCCATATATCATTTTGAAGTATCTTGTACCATAGCTTGTAAAATCCAGGAGCTGCCATTTTAAGGAAATCATGGAAGCTTTAAACAAATATTATATTTAAAATTATATTGCACAGCATACTATTATGCTTTAAGACCACACAGCTATATAACCACTCCTGGAAAAAAAAATCTTTAGTGTACAAAATCTTTTTTCCATTTCTTTCATATACTCATCTGTCTTAAAACTGTTTCTGTATCTTTGATGCAAGGACTGGGAGAAATCTATATATTGAGCCAGACCTGCAGATGGTATAAACGGGTATAACAAATGGAGACATGCCAATTTGGGCCATATGAGGATTGATTCTTCATTTGAATTATACATATAAATGCGATTTAAATAAAATCTAGCTTCTGCCCTATCTTGTTTATGAACTATTTCTACCACCCCCCTTATTTATCTGTTTGTCAGATTTTTTCCTTGATTTTTCTCATTGTGTATTTATATGCTGCCACAGCAGAACTCATCATTGAGTTACTGAGCATTGTTTACTAGTACAAGTAACCTTGGCATCCCACTTCAAATCTTGATACACTTAAAGCCCAAATCTGTAGACACTTATGCATGTGAGAAATCACATCTATCTTCAGGATCAAGTCCTTGCCACATAGCAGAGAAAGTATAATTATATTTATTTCTTATGACTGCTTTTCCTTTTGCATATTGACTTGCTCAGAATTTTTCACATAAAATTTTAAGTACACATTTAAAAAGCTGTACATTAAAAATGTTAATCTTGCAATATTGTGCAATCAAAAGTTAAGAAATGCCAAAATTTATGTTGCCCAAGTGTGCCCAGTTATAGAAGTGTAGGACTTGATTTCTTAGCGTGCTTAGGCCAGTAGTTCTCAACATTTTTACTTTCAAGGCACTGCTCAATAGACTCAAGGCACCTCAGGAAAAAAAGCCAGCTCTTAGTTGTTACTCTATAAAAAACAAACAAACAAAACCTTACAGAAAACTAGAGCATTTTTGTTGCAAAGAACTCAGAAAGACCACAATGGGTCAGAACATTTTTAAAACTATGAATTTCTGTTTGAAATATCTGAGTTTATCTTGTGAATCATGTTTGCACAACTGACAATACTACCATTGTGCAGAATAAAGGATCTCAATGCACTCCAGGGTGCTCCGGCACTGGTTGAGAATCACTAGCTTAAGCTACGTAGCAATTTATGTATTTGAAAAGAGCATTCACTGATGTGGCCTGCAGGCAAGGCCCTACAGGGAGAGACTGAGGGACCTAGATCTTTTCAGCCTTTGCAACAGAAGGCTGAGAGGTGAGCTTGTGGTTTTCTATAAATTCATAAGGGGAGGGCAGCAGGGAATAAGAGACACTCTATTAACTAGGGCACTCCCTGGAATAACTAGGAATAATGGCCACAAAGTGATAGAGAGCAGATTTAGGTTGGACATTAAGAAAGAACTTCTTCACAGTAAGGGTTGCCAGAACCTGGAATAGGCTTCCAAGGTAAGTGGTGCTCTCCTCTGCCTTGGGGGTCTTCAAAAGGAGACTGGACAAGCACCTAGGTGGGGTTGTCTGACACCAGCACTCTTTCCTGCCCAGGGCAGGGGGTCAGACTCAATGATCTACTGAGGTCCCTTCTGACCCTAACATCTATGAATCTATGTATGGAACAGTTGGTGCTCATCTCCTTCTGCAGATCAGACCTTGCATTGGTTGGCTAGGAAGTGAGAAACACAATAGATACCTGTATAAAAATTTAATTTATATAAACTTCCCAAGTATCACATAGAAACTCTTTGGAAGATAATGGGATTGAAGTCAGTTTTCCAGAGTGATATTCAACTGTTTTCCCTGTGAGGCTGTCTGTCTTCTTCCCTCAGTCCTCTGCCAATTTCCAGGTTCTGCAACGAGGCAGGGGTTTTACAGTAACAACTTTATTTACAACAAAAACATGATACATTCAGTTAAGGTATCATAACAAACATGCATAAAAAGGTTAATTTTAGGTTGCACTTTCCATCTTCGTTCTAGCTTTTCCTTAGTTCTGAACACTTGATTTTGCCATCTCAATACCTTATTAGCATAGATTTTGGAGGAATATTATCAAGTTTCTAAAAAGACAAACACACTTTAAAATAGAAAAAAAAACCATCGAAAACTTAATCCTGTGGCACCATAGTGATATCCCAGTGTGGGTCAGCAGCACCAAAAAGCCCTTTATATTTATCACACAATGCTTTCCATGTAATGTTGTGGAGGAACCTGATAGTAGTAGAAAGCTGTTATCTTCTGTGAGGCCCCACTGACTAGAGGAGAATGAAGGTACAAACTTGGATTTCACATCTATTTGTAAATAGGACGTTTGAAAAAAATTGACCCACCCACTGTGACCCACTCCCTTCTATCTTTACCCTTTCATGACATTTATGTTTCTATGCTGTTTATCCTCCCATCCTTCACTTGTGCCCCTTTTTACATTTTTGCCCCTAGCTCCACAATTTCTGGCCACTTGATCCTGCCCCAGTCCCTCCCACCCAAGTTCCTGTTCCTGTCTCCCTTCCTTTGCATCATCACTCCATGCAATTCCTCACTCAGCTACATTTAGGTCAGGTGCAAGCCTCCTTCTCTTCTGTATTGCCTCAGTGCTAATAAACTAAGTACTGAAAGGACAAGAGAGATGGTCTCTGTTTTGTTCTCCCCTGCTGAAACCAATGTCACAATATCCCTTCCTTGCCACCCTCCCTCTACAACCAGAAAGAGCAATTTCAGAAAAAGTCTTGTTTTTGATGCAGATGACTAAGGTCATCTACAGAAATGGTGTACACATTTGGGTCAGCACATATAAACTGTGAAAAGATGCAGCATGATCAGAGCAGACAGAATTTGAAAACCAAACTCTAACACGTCTCTGCTCAAATACAGGTTTGTTACTCCAAATTTGGGTTACTGTTTAGAGAAGACAAAGGACATACTACAAGTGCTAGCACCTCCTGCATCCTCTGTTCACTTGCAAAGACCGATAGATTTTTGAGACCAACAAAGGATCATTACATCATCTAAATATCTGAAGATCACAGGCCATTACATTTCATGCAAATATCCCCATACTTAGCCTACTAGCTTGTGTTTTGCTAAAGCTTATCCTATAGAAAAGCATCTAATCTTGATTTGATGACAAAATGAGATGCATGCAACTGAAAACAGGAACTTTTAATGGTAAATGTTAGGAAATCTTAACTATGGGATCATTATCTATATTACCTTTAATGAAAATATAAAAAAATGTTACAAAACTATAGGTTTCTTAACTCTGTTCTATAGTCTATAGCAAATTATTTCAGCTTTGAAATGAAGCAGAAATAATCTATTAAAACAGTTTCCAGTAGATCAGATTTATAGCTCATTTACTTCTATTTATATTGGTGGGACTCCATTCACAATTCTTCTTCCTGATCAATTTATATGGAAATATAATGATTTATGCAGATAAAGCTCTAATTTAGCATGTGGTAAATTTTTTGAATTATAAATTCTATTTGTGGTTTGAAACATTTTGTTCAGTTAATTTAACAGGCAGGATTAACACTAGGAAATAAACCAACCAAAATTAAAAACGTAATAAAACTCACTTTATAGTAAATGTTAAAAAATCATGGTTTTAAATGGTAATGCTTTGAGACTTAACCTGCGTCAAACTATCAATATGGCAATTTCCTGTTTTACAGCTAATACTTCTTAAATTACATTTAATTCATTTTAAAGTAACACATTTTTAAAGTTAACTTTTCTGTATAAATAATTATAATTGTTTTACTATCTTCATTTCTGCTGATTGTTTTTTTCCTGAAAAATATTACTCAGCTTTAAAATAAATTCTTGCTTTGGAACAATGCTGCCAGCATGTCAATAAAGGGAACACATATTTTTACTGAAATTGTGTGTTTAGGTATAGATGTGAAACCCTATTGCCTTCACTAGGTTTACACGTGAATTACAGAACAAAATTGGAAGACAAAGGAATGACTTTATATATGAATTTGTTAACAATTCTGGTTATGATGCACAGGCTGGAAAAGAATGCAGTTGATGCTCTCAAATCCTTTTGGTTCTGTATAGCTCTCAGTGGTAGCACATTTTTTCTACTGATGTAAGCAAATATAACTGAATATACACAAGAAATATAATTTGTCGAGTAAGAAGGTACCAATTTCACCCAAAAATTGGACTTATAAGAAAGGAAATCTGTTTTGTTCATACAGAGGGATAGGAAAATTAATAATAAATTAACTGCCAGAAATTTCCTAAAACCTTCCGATATAGCTCTGTGCCTGTAAATAAGTTACAGAGTATAGAGATTTTACTGCCATTCATTTGAGATCACCCATGTACATTATTTACAGCATTCCCTACTCATGTTTTCAGAATATATGGTAATAAAACCTTGATATCAATTCCCCTATTTTAGATATGGATGTCTAAGACCCCCTCTACATGTTACGTTTATGCTGCAATTAATATATTAGGTGCAGCGTAAATGGCAAAAGTGCTACACATGCACCCAATTTAAGTCACTATAAAATGGAAAACCACCCACAAAAATGTTTGTGACGGGGCCATCTTGGGGCCAGTCACAATGTCAGCCTGCCCACCTACCTAGGGTAGTCCACCTACCTGACTCTCCTGCCACACGTTTATTGTAAAAGAGAAGTTGCTTCTAGGTGAGAGGCTGCCCATTTAATGCCCTGATGCCAAGGGTGTAATGCATAGCTCTTACCTCTGATTTACCATGTCCCATGCCTCACAGATGGTATCCAAAAATTACTTCCAACTTCCCCGGCCCCATTGCTAGGCCACACTCGGCCTCTGATCCAAACTTGTCTCAGGTGTCCATAGACATGGCTCGGCCACATGCCCCCAAACCGGGGCCTCTACTGCACTGGGGCCTCAACTCTGGCCCTTCAATGGCATCTCAACTCTGGCTGGCCTATGCACAGTTCTTCAGGCCCCCATAGACCCTACTCTACATGGCATCTGGCTACCACTACTCTGTCAGGCCTATGCACAGTCCTCTAGGCCCCAAAAGACCCTACTCTATGCAACCTCCAGCTCTCACTCTGCCCCCTCACTGGGGCTTCTTGGCTTTAAGTCCCTTGGGCTTCAGTTGTCTGTCAATCTGCCTGGACCCTGCATCAGGCCCTATTCTGTAGGCCTTGGCCCTGTAGTTTTCTGTTGGGGTGTGCTCACCTAGCCTTTACCCTGCACAGGTTTACCCACAAGCCAGCAGGGGCTGAGGCTTTCCAGCACCCCATACTGACCTTTCACTAGGGAGGCACAGGTGTGGCATTTCCTGGAGACTGCCCTGCCACAGGTAATTCCACCATACCATCCAACCCCAGCAGGGTGTAGTTTTAGGTCATTACCCAGGGTCAGGAGCCTCCTCCATCCCCATAGTTCCTACCCTGACCTCCAGATGTTCTGGAAACAGCAGTACTCAGGCCAGGAAATGTTCACACTTTGGCTCCCCAGTTGCAACTTCTGGCTCCACTCCGTGGGCCTGGTCTTATACTCAAGCATCCAATCCCTCCTCCAATCGGGTGGCCTCCTGGTTGCCATTTGACCCCCTGATTGGCTCTGTTATCACCTGCAGGCTGCTCTGCTGCCTGCTCAAGCCCTCAAAGTTGCAAGAACCAAAAGTGCCCTGCCACAGTGTTCTACATATAAGGCAGAACATTGTTATATCTGTTTTGTATGGTGCCTTAAATTTAGTGTGCAGCTGAGGCTGCAAGTTGTGGGGTAGAGGTGGTTTGGGGTTGGGTCTGACAATCGGTTGATTGTTGGGGCTAGAGCTGACAATCAGCTGTGTGTCAGCCCAGCCCCAGTCTGCACTTGTGAAGTTCAATCTCCTGATTGGTTAGCCCTAGCCTGGATATCCCTGAGTCTAATTTGAGATTTGAAGCTGTCAGAGCCAGTGCTAACCATCCGCTGATTGTCAAAACCTGTGCTTGGCAGCTCTGCCTGGGCTGCTGTGAATGGAGGATTAGAGGCTCTCATTGAGGTTTAAAGTCCCCAGCCGGGGAAGTTCTTTGGCTCCCCTCCATGGGGTGCCGATGATCCCCTGTACCTGGCAGCCCAGCCAGTGGTGCTGGGCAAAGGTTTTTGAGAATTAGCTGATTGTCAGCCTTGGCCCTACACTGGGGTTGTTTCAATCTGGACTGGGGCCAGTTTGAAACCCAAGGTGGTCCTAGGGCTGGAGCTAGCAATCAGAAGATTATCAGTCCCAGTCCAAATTGTTAGTGCAGGGGGAGCCCAGGATTTATGGTGAGTAGTAATGGTGCAATTTAGATCAGATCCCTGATCACAAAATTGTGCCTCCTTCTATACATGTGAGGCATGATTGTTGGGATCAGAGAGAAGATCCCATCAGAGCATTAGGTAAACATGTACCAGGGGATTAACGTATGTGTGCTCTGTTAAGATAAAAAACACTTTAAATAATTCAGTAATGTCACAGTAGAAGCAGTATTTCTACCTCTAGTGGCCTACATTTTATACATTAAACCAGAGGTGCTTAACCCCTGGCTTGTGGGCTACAACTGGTTCCTGGTGCTTTATAATTTGGCCTTGCAATTTTTGTGCCAGATCCAATGCACACAATGACGTAGGGCTCAATCCTTGCATGTGGGGCTTGTGGGGGTGGTGCAGGGTTGGGCAGAGGCAGTGTAGAGCCCCAAAGTTCAATCTCAGTGTGCAAGGGGGATGTCGAATCCCAGGGCCCCAATCCTCATGTACGGGGACTGGCCAGGTTAGCATAGTCTGGATTCAGGTGTTCAGGCCCAGTCCGGAGGCATGGGGTCTGATCCTGCCCATGGACTGGCTTTGCATCACTTCTTTGGCCTATAGGGCTACAAGATTAAGCCCAGCTTCATTAAACAGTTCAAAGACATTCTAACATCCAATCTCAGAAAAAATATTTATAGGCGTTGAAGACAATATTCTTTCATTTTAAACACAAAGCAATAATTCAGGTTTCCTTTAAAAAAGAAACTAAAGAATGTGGGCCTTACAACTCACAGGAACAAAAGTCACGTGACGATTTGTCCCTAAAAATTTTGAAACATGATAACATGTATAAGTTTGTGGTTCTCACTGCCATTCCATTTACGCACACATCCTTTTATCTTCCCTCACGCTTCCTTTGCTAGAGATGTTTTAATGAAAGACTCCTTATGTCTGCTTCTGTCTTATTAGCTGAAATAAAAATGGCAGAGAAATTTTTAAAACAGCAGTCAGAGGAATCATTAGACTCATCTGAATATTGAATCAGTGAAGCTGGAATAGAATGGGCTGGTGGGAGTAGACCACCTACAGATGTTTTTGGTCTTAATCTTGCTCTTTACCTCTATTAAAAGACTTACCATCTGATAAATATCTTTAAAAAGTTTCCATTGCAATCAAAGCTCTAAAAAAGAAACCCTGAAAAATAATAAATGCATATGTATCATTTCTTGAAAAAGTAAGCAGAAACAATGAAGGAGAAGAGAAAAAACAAATGAAAGTAAAAGATTGGGCTTTAGAGAAAGGTAACATGGCTTCATAGAAAATTAGGGATTATAGAAAATAAGAGAGGAATAAAATCTAAGACTATTAGAAGTGAAAAAGAAACATAAGAGTTTGATTGTCATTGACCAAAATGCACTGAGCCAGATTCTCTGCTATGCACAAGTTGTTTTGCATATGAAGAAAATGGAGGATGTACCTAAAGTAAAGTAATAAAATCTATCATCTAGCTTGGTATTGATGTAGTGTTCTGATTTTTGGCTGTTCTCCTGTCTCTACTTCCTGTGGCCAGATCTGCAGCAAAGCAGGCATAGTAGTCAGCTGTAGCTGCTGTGGACTCCTGCACACCCAAGTAAGCATGGGTAGGGCCTTGCAGTCAGCCCTCTTCCCTCCCCCCACTAGTACTACCCAGTCATGTAGAGTGAACAAAGCAGGGCAGAGACTCTGTGACATTATTTCAACAACATAAAATTTCAAGGAAAAATTCTGGCAAGAAAATTTGCGACAACAGTAAAATTTTGCAAACATAACTTTAAGTATAAATCCTTCAGATGAAAGCCTGTATTGGGAGAGAAGGCAGACTATTTGCTAGGATCCTGATATGATGTTACAATTTCTAGCAGCTCTCAATGCTACAAAGTCAAATACTACTAGGTAACTGTGTTCTTCTTGACTGTCCAGTGCCTGAGAAAACACTAAGACAGTTCACAAAATGATTGGAGACATGTTGAATAATCAAGACTCTCCTCTTCAACACTGCCTAAATTCTGTGCTATGGAGTGTATAGTTTTCCCAGAAGTCAGAAAAAGAATATTCCTCAGAGGTTTGGAAGAGGTAGGTGGAGAAATACAATTTTCAGTCATGAAAAGTGGTTCTTGTTAATGTGAAAATTTCAGGCAATGTGTCATACATATCACTTCCAAATGAGAACTGGCAAACAACCAGAAATTTGCTTGCTTCAGTATGGGTGAAAAAAAAGGTTTGCTTTTCCCTAGTGCTGCTGCTATTAACATACACCAAGTTCTATAAAAAATAATTATTGAATGAAGTGCTTGACCTGTACTTGAAGGTCCTAAGGATGGATCAGATCCCTCCGGCTACAGTAGATATTCCTGTTACACCCAGAAACCTAATTGAACTACATTAGAATAAACCCAACACAACTATGAAATGTTGCCTTAGGGAATAAAGATTCAGCATGCATAAAATGTACTGGGAAAAATGGCTTTACCATGTTATGCAATAACCATTTTATTATGAGAAAAGCATTTTAATGTTTGTGGTCATGAATTAGATTAGATTATTTTAATGATTTATATAAATCAATAATCATTATTTGAATTTTAATTTAAGGACACTTTTTTTTCCTATATACTAAATTAGTACAAAGCAGCCGGTGTGTACTGATCAGTTAAACTGAGTTATACTGCTTTGAACAAATCAATATTGTCAAAGTTTACTACCAGCAAGTAAATCTGGCCTTTAAATTACAATTAACTTATTTATTTAAAAGGTTTTGTTAGTGAGGTCAAGATTATTTGAAACAGAGGGTAAAGAAAGCTATAGGCATATGGCATATTCATATCACTTTCCTGATGCTTCAGACACTGTGGCTGAGAATCAAATCTCTATCCATCAGCTCTCACTCCATATGTACCAAACCTAGAAATAGGACAGCGAGGCTGCCCTGAGGGTGGATCCTTGCTGCTGCTGTTTTGATCTCTGTCTCCCACTTTTTCAAGAGCAGCAGTAGGGGGCTCCTTCAAGGCAGTTTAAAATTTTCCATTTTAGTGTATGAGGAATGAGAGCAGATGGGTTGGGGTATACTTCTCTGTGGCAACCTCAGGAGTGCTGTGTAAACATTATAGACAAGCCCATGGTGTCCCGATATCTCTGTGCTTTAAAGGTTCCCATCTGGTTCTCACTCATTTCTCCAAGCAGTATTATCTCAGTGCAGATGAAGCAAACAGGACATCAGGAGTCTGTCAAGTACTGATATCTAAGATAGCTTGTAACCAAGGAAACTTTAAAGAACAGGGACAATTTAGTCAGTCAGAACTGATGACACTTGTATTCAAGCCTTCTCCACATTACACAATTCTGCTGGCATAGACGTGTTAGTTAGAAATATGAAAATGTCACACCCCATAGCTAATATAGTTACACTGGCAAAACCGCCAGTGGGAATATAGTTTCATGACAAAGCTTCTGCTACTGGGGGAGCTGTGCAACTGGTGGCAGAAAAAGCTTTTGCCAGAAGAGCTGTGTCCACACCAGAGGACTTTACAACCATAACTATACTACTGTCAGCCTCATAGGCCCCTGACAGACATTATATTAAGACATGGGGTGCTGACCGATGCTTAGCTCCCCACTGTAACTCATGGCACTTCCCTGAAAGTGCCATGAGTTATGATGATACTCCTAACTCAAAGACATTCACTGCTGAGTCCAGGGGGTTGGGAGACTGAGCTCCAGTTTGGAGTGGCTACATTTCTGCAGCCTCCCTCTCTCTCTCTCGATGGGGGGACTCCAGTCTATCTGTCCCACACTCCAGCACAGGCTGGGCAAGCCCCAAATGAAACTCCTTCCCCTACATTCTCCCCTTCCCATTCTGAAGACAGAATGAGGGGCAGGGCTGGGCTGCTTCAGACCATCCCTGCTCCTAGTGTGCACTGACACAAGTTAATGAAGTAGCTCCATATTGGAGCACCTTCATCCGACCCCTCATCTAATTGGGTTCAGATTGTCACATGATCAGGCACTTTTAAAGCACGCTGAAGCCATGTATTTCTGTCAGGGCATGGCTGTAGAGCACTTCAGGGGGTTGATCATGTGACAAAACATCACTTGGGGCAGTGCCCATGCTTAACGAATTAATCATGTCCTAAGTAGGGACCCAGCAACATGTTCATTCAATTCATGGCATAATAAAGCAGGGAATAAGCCACAAGGGTATTACACAAAATATAAGGAATGAGAGCAGATGGGTTGGGATGTGCTCCTCTGTGGCAACCTCAGGAGTCCTGTGTAAACAATATAGATAACATACGTTTAATAACTTTGTAGCTGGTTCCCATCAGACCTTAAACTGAATGTATGGCCTGTATTCCCAGCCTCTAGAGCACATTGTAGCCCTTCAAAACTCCAGTATGCTCCTGAAACTGGGAGTGTTGTTTAGTACACCTGTGTGAAGCAGCTAGTATTCACTTTGGATTCGGATTCGGCCAATTTGGGGGACAGCGATTCAATTGTGTGATTTGAATCACTGTCCCCATTTGAGGACAGCTGCTGATGAACCTCTGAATCACCCAGACCCATCCCCCACTCACCCTCCCAGCCCGACAATAGCCCCTGCCCACCCCAGCTCTCAGCACTTGGATAAAGAAAAGCCCTGACTCACTGGGTGCTCCCAGGCATGGGGCAACCTCACTGCCCCTCAAAGTTTCCTACCACCTCCTTTAGTCCCCCTCCCCTGCCCACTACTTACCAGCATGGTGTGGATCCAGCTCCCTACTGGAGCAGATAGGGACTGCCCAAATCACTGAAGCTCTCTGAATCTTTTCCAAAGATTCAGAGGGCTTTGAATCAATTCAGACCTTTTTATTGGTCCCCTGATTCAATTTGGATTTGGAAATTCAGCCACCAAATTGGGCTGAATCTCCTCCAAATCAAATCAGCACCCAAAGCTTTGCACAGGCCTATAGCTGACCAGGACTCCCAACTGTGGGAGCACATCGAGGGCTACCCTGTGCTCTCCTAACTGGGAACCCTGATTGGCTGACTGGGGCTCCCAGCCACAGAGTGCACAGAAGCCAAGTTTGATATTTGCTGGTGCAGGAGGAGCACAGGATCCTGGGCTCCACCTGTGCTAGCAATATGGTATAATATGGCATGTGATTGTGGGATCGTGCATCAGATCCAATCATGCCTTTAATGTAATATGTCAGAGGTATAGTAATTGTAAAATTAACAATAATAATAGAAATAATAATTGTAAAATAGATACTGTGATGTTGGTTGCCTTATGTATGGTGTCACCTCCCCTCGACTCACCTGCCATGACTTTACTGTTAAATTCTTACAAGAGGGTTCTAGTGGAGATCTTCTTCTAGAGGCTCCCCAACACAGGTGTACTCACAGTTATTAAATGCGCTGTTCCATGGGGCTCCGCCACCCCCACATGCCGTCCACTCGCCAACCAGTCCTGTGCTGGTCAGATGTTGACCTTGGTCTTTGTGGGCTTGTCCCACCGTAAGGCTCCATTGGTGGGAAGCACACTCAGCTGAACAGCTCAGCCGGTCCTTTCCCTTTCTCTCTCTCTCGATTCCTTGGATTTCCTTCCTGTATTTTTAGTGTCTTTTCTTCTTATCCTCTTCAGAAATAGTACTCTTCTGGGGAGGAGTGGGCTATGAAGCTGCCTTCCCTTCCCCAGCAACCTCCAGGGGACTCCATGCCCTTCCCCTGTTCTACCTCTACTAGGAGAAGTCCTGGCCGCAGCGGGGAGCTTCTGCGTTCCACTTGCTCCCCATCTCCTAGGGGAAGAACTGGCCTCTCCCTGCTCACCTCTTGTTGGGAGCTAGGGTATTTCCCCTGTCCTGTCTCAGTCAGGAGCTTAGAGGCTTCCCCTGCCCCTTGCACCAGTATGGCACAGGCTATAGTGTACCTCTCCCTGGCAGGAGTCTCAGCATGCCATATGTGCTGCCAGCTCTCTCTCTCTCTCCCTCTCTGGCTCCTCCTCCCCACGGGTCCTGATAGGGTTTTAAAACTTTCCCGCAGCGGCCATACCAGCCACTGTGATTGGCCTGGCTGCCTCCCTCACAGGGAACAGCTGCTTAAATAGCCAGTGTACTGCCAGCTCGTGTGGCTGTAGCTACAGCTGCCGCTGCGGTCCTGGCTCCGGCATCGCCAAGTTTTTCAGAGGTAAGTTCCCCCTCTGGGGTTCTGCTTCTGGGTTTTGTGCACCCTGCAGACCTCCCTCACCGTCTCATGACTGTGGAGGCAAGTAGCTGCCACAGATACACTATTTGTTAATAACTTAATTAAAACCTAATATCTTCAAAGGTATATTATGCACATTATTTCACTTAGTTTTGACTATACAAAATTTGGAAGTCTATACTATTTCATAATTCAGATAATTTGAGATAAATACTTGATAACTTTCATGCCAAAATTCCTAAAGGAACTATTTTTAAATCAATATAAATTAACAAACAACCTTGTAAATTTTCAGAAAAAAAAAGGTTTTTTACTTCAAAATCAAGAGCTGTATATTGAGGGAAAGGGGGAGATAGGTAAGGAACCATGCATAGTAAATAAGTATATTTCCTTTAAGTGCAATATGGATTTAAGCCTTAGGCACAAAGCTGAGATCAATGATCCCTCCAATGCATGTATAACTCAACTCATATAATTGTTAATGGGTGCATCTACATGTGCTCTTTATTGCAGTTGGCTAATTAGCTCTGCAGTAAAAAATCACAGTCAACACATGCTCTTCTATTAGGGTGCAGGAAATTAACTAACTTCACCATAGGACAGTACTGCCCAAGACAAGTACTATCCTATGGTGGAGTAGTTACATAGGCCAAAATGCATAGGTAGACTGACCGAAGTTGGCTGGTGCACAAGGGTCTTCCACTGCAGGGGCTGCTTGCTGGATAGCACTCTTGCGCCCCAGCCAGCCCCACCACTGCCTGATACTGCCACCTGGAGCCTGGGGCTGACCCCTGTGCCCCCTGCTATGGCTCAGCTGCTCTTGGGCACAGTATTTTCATGTGCACCTCACACCACCCTGGCTTGATTTGCTGTGGTCCTGGACATGTGAAGATGCTCTGCCTGGGAGCAGCTGACTCGTGCATTCTAAACTGGAGTTTATCATGGCAAATTAACTGCTCATGTAGATGCACCCAATATGTACAAGCCTTAAACTAGCTATACTGAGTTTGTTCTTCATTGCCCTACTATTGTTTCCATCCTAACGTGTTGTATCAAGTTTAAAATGAAGGTTCTGGTAATGCATTATGATCTGTGCACTTGAAACAGTTTACTGAGATCATAATACAGAATCAAGGCCCCAACTTTAAACTCTTTGCAATGTCTTATTAAAAACATCTGGCTTACAATTTAATTTTTTGTGATACTAAGAACAATAATAAGCAGCAGGAATGAATTAAGGCATAAGTCAAAAACAGATTTATGTCCCTGAAGGAGGGACTTGGGAGCATAAATGCCATCTAGTTCCAAAACCATGATTTTGAAAACACCTACTCACCTTTTGCCTAATCTGGGAGATGCCTAAACTATGGAGTTTAGGCAGTTATTCCATTAAAGTTCCTCAGTTACCTTAAGTCCTCTGTTTTGCATATGTACAGAAGGCACCTCAGTCCTGAAAAAGTCATGAAGCTTTATGCTTAGCTTTGATCTAAAATCAGTCAGATTGCACAAATAAGGCTTTTCTCTAAGTGCCACGCAGGCCTTGATCTGCTGAGTGTCCTCAGAGTACACAACACACAAAATAGGCACATGTTTCTCATGAAATGTACTGGCAGCTATAGCTTTCTTTAAAACATGGCTAAAGGAGGAGGAAGTAGTGCCTCTGAATTTCTCTCTACATTTCATCTAACAGCTGAGATTAAGGCATTCACTCAGAAATGGTTCTTTCCTGAAGAGAAGGAGTTCTGGTTTCTACTCTCTGCTCATTCGTGCTGTTTATCCAATGGTTACATAATGCAAAATGTGTAAGCACACCCAGAACTTGAACATAGTAGAGAAATGCCTCCTCACAGATTCTCTCTTTTACAGGGTTACAGATTCAGACTCTTTCTTTAATCATAGTATCATAGTATCTAGGGTCAGAAGGGGCCTAGAGCAGGCCATCTAGTCTGACCCCCCTGCCAATGGCAGGAACGAGTGCCAGGGTCACAGGA
>JAGPOW010001296.1:55584446-55644170 GCA_030014935.1 Caiman crocodilus
TATAGGCAGCCACCAGGTCCCCCCTCAGCCTCCGTTTACTGAGGCTGAACAGGTTGAGGTCCCTCAGACGCTCCTCATAAGGCCTATCCTGCTGCCCACTTATTAATCTAGTGGCCCTTCTCTGGACCCTCTCGAAGCTGTCCACATCCCTCTTGAAGTGTGGCGCCCAGAACTGGACACAGTACTCCATCTGCGGCCTGACCAATGCTGCATAAAGGGAGAGAATCACCGCATTGGACTGGCTCGAAATGCATTGTTGAATGCACGCTAGGGTTCGGTTGGCCTTCCCAACCGGCGTCTGACATTGGCGGCTCCTCCACCGTGCTAGCAAGAGGGGAGCTTCCCAGCCAGTATGTCCAGATCCCACTGCAGCCTCTCCCTCTCCTCTGGTATCCCCACCTCAGCCCACAGTTTGGTGTCATCAGCAAACTTGGATAGCTTGCTTTCCACCCCCTCGTCCAAGCCAGCGACGAAGATGTTGAACAGTGTGGGCCTAAGGACCGAGCCCTGGGGAACCCGCTGCTGACATCTCTTCAGGTTGAGTTCGATCCATCCACCACCAAGTACAACCCATCCATCACCATAGTTAGGTTATGGACTCTAGTTAGTCCACTAGGTTATGGACTACAGTTTAGTCCATAACCTAGTAGTTAGGGTACCCTTCTGAGAAGTGTAAGTTTGAATCTCTTCAAACAGAAAAGGAAATTCAACTGTCCTCTCCCATGTTCCCAGGTGAGTGTGCTAGCCATTAAGCCATGGCATAAAAGGGGCAGTAGAAATACTTCCTTGTCCTTGTACTCCTGTGTTATGTTGTTTTTTTTTTAATTCTGTTCAGGTTTTGAAAGAAAATTTTTAGGTTTCTATTTTCATTTTAAAAAGTCTTGAACTGTGGATCCTAAGGGAATAGAAGCATCTCCTAAAGCCCTGAATAAAGGACCATATGGTGCCTAGAATTTCCTACAGAACAGCAATATGTGCCTCTACACTGAGTATGGCAACTTTAGGTAGCTCCCTGATGGGCATATTCATTATTGTGAAGAAGTCTGAGGCATCTAACCTTCTCCATACTCTGTACACAGAGCCTAGGGGTCTAACAGGGTTCTGGATTTCATTTCAGGGGCCAGATGCCAAAGATCTAAAGATTGCCATGCCTCACTTTTAGGTACCAAAATCCTTTTCTGGATCTTGTCCCATTAAGTAAAGAAACTATCAGCTCAACTGAATTAATCATTTTATTTTATATGTAGTTGTTAAACAATTTAACAAAAGAGCTCTGAAAATGACAAATCCTCCAAATAAAAATGTGCTTTCTTTATGTACTTG
This sequence comes from Caiman crocodilus, assembly GCA_030014935.1. Taxonomy (NCBI): domain Eukaryota; kingdom Metazoa; phylum Chordata; order Crocodylia; family Alligatoridae; genus Caiman; species Caiman crocodilus. The sequence goes on from JAGPOW010001296.1 coordinate 55,585,770, forward strand.
ATTTAGTATGTTTAAATGTGCCTCTTGGAAATTCTGCATTGCCTGTGTAATCTGTAACACTGACAAAGAAATAAAAGATAATAAAGCATGCAAGCATACCAGAGCCAATGCAAAACAACTGGGAAATGCTATGTCATTTACATGAGATTCAAAGGGGTCTGTGAAAAATATTTTGTTAGGCTTGCATGTGTATGATACAAAAGCACTCTCCTGTTCCTCCTTGGAATCATGTCCAAACCCCTTTTGACACATTCCTATGGATTGTGTTTCCAAAAGCAGACATGAAACACAGGAGGCCTGAATGAAATGTTTTCTACTACTCCTGAAAATTTGGTTACACAATCTGGCGTGATGCATTTGCACAGTGTGCTCAGAAACATTACCTTCCAAGTTCCTGAAACCCAAGAGGCACGTGGAGATGTACTCCATTGCCTCCATATTCTTTCTAAAAATATAAGAACATTTGATTAAGGGTTGACAATTTTCTTTTCTTTCTTTACTTGCTCTTGTAATTCATTTCCCACAGGAAGTGGGCTGTGTATTTCTTATTCTTTCCAATTCAGCAGCTGGGTGCCTCACTTTGCTGGCCCACTCTAGTTACCATGGCAACAAGAAGATTGCTGTAATATGATCCCATGTGCTTTATGTCAATACAGTGTGCTATTGTTCTCTGATAATTTTCAAGAATGCATTTCCACATTCTGATAAAACAAGATTAATTAGTATTTGACTGGGTGATCATTGCATGTGAGCTGCATGGACAACATCATCTTAAGAGAGAAACTATTTGATAAAGAGGTTTCAGGAAGACCATTGTGTGGCATAGGGACTGTACTGACTACTAAGCATTTACTTTTCTCCCCATACTTGTTAGATGCATAACACTCAGATCCTGATCCAGCAAACTGTATAACTGATATGTTTAATTTTATGCGATTCCCCCTCCTCCTCCCCACTGACATCACTGGGGCAAGCATATATTATTTAAATGTTTGACTGAACTGGGATTAGAATGCTTAATGCATTGCAAAGATTGAGCTCCTAATTGATGAGTTCATATTCACTCACCATTTTTATAGGTATCGTAGGTCTCAGTTGCTTTCCAGGGTTCAGGGAGAACACACTACCATACCCCTTCTGGGCTTCAGCATGAGACCCCTGTTGTATCACTCCTGTTCCTTGGTCTGGTGCATGGATGACTAGGTCAAACCCAGCCTCCTTCCCATCCTCTTTAAGACGATGTACATCCACAGGGCTGAATGATGGAGCAGTCCCCAGAGGAACAGTTCCATGGTAGGCTCAGATAGGGAAGAAGGGAAACTCTTTCCTCCATGAATGTGTCTTTCATTATCTGGCCTACACAGAATACAGAATCAATTGGAATCAAGCTAGGCATGATTGAGTCCTTGGGATACAAATAAATCAGAGAAGCCAACATATAGTAGGTAAGCTAAAATGAACGTTTAGATTTTGTAAAACATTTCTATTGCAAAGGACAGGTGTTTATGGGCCCTGATTGCAGTATTTTCTCTATGTCTTTCTTAATACAGAAAATGTCATGCTATGGCTGTATCCACAGGAATGCCATTATAACCTACAACAAACTATTGCTCTAGCTACTAATTTGATCCTGTATAATATAACAACTTTTTCAGACATCAAAATGTTTGTCCACAATTTTAAAATCTCTAGCCTAATGGTAATATGTTTTTGATTCTCAAATGTCAAAAAGAAAAGTCTACTTAAAACCCTGGCTACGCCAGCTTATTACACTAAACTCTCTCCTCTCTTCCCTTTGAATTCTCTCTCCCCTCCTCCTCTCACATATGCTTCTTTTCCTACAGCATTTAATTCTTGCCAGCCCACATCATACTTGTACACCTGATTTAATTATTGTAACTCCTCATTCTGTCCATATTCTCTACGTCATTTACAATTATACTATATTTCAGTTTCTCTCCTTTTTGCACAGATTCTTGTACCTATCACATATGCATCATGAAAAACAATGGTCTCTGATACTGTACTGTGTACCCACAAGTGCAGTTCATAGAAATCATAGAAAAGTAGGCTGGAAGGAACCTCCAAAGGTAATCTAATCCAAGCTCCTGTCTGAGGCAGGATCAACACAATCCAAACCATTTTACATAAATCCATTGCCTAACTATAGCAAAACTACAGTCAACCTTGTCTCAATCACAAGACATAACACCCTAATCTTGCCACTGGTAAACAAGGGGGACCATGGCAATCAACACTGTACTGCTGCAAAGGGTGTTAAAATATGCTCCAGACATCCAAGGAAGAGGACCACATCCCCCACTATACAGGAATGCAAATCCCTCCCCCCTCCACCACCCCGCAAACCCTACCAATCTGACCATGCAATAAAATTCCTTCCTGACCCTAAATATGGCTTTTGGTCTGACCCTAAGTGGAAGCAGAAGAGGCCGAGGGTAGTTGGGAGGGAACAAGGGCAAGACTTTCCAGCCAGGGTGTGCACCCCCTACATTCTCTGGGCTCCAAACCACACACATACACCCACAGCCCCCCACACATTCACAAATAACCCCTCACACACAGACTTCAAAAACAGCATCTCATGATTTACACTCCAGATCTCTTGATTTTTAAGTATTTGTCTCATGACTTCTGACATGGTGGGGTTGACAATACTGTGCTTGTTCATAGCATAACAGATGACTGAGGGAGTTGGAAATTGTGAGATGGTCCCTCAGAGAACAGCTAGGAGGCAGTCAGTCAGAGGGACTAAAAAGCTACAGAAGCTTGTTTACTGCTCCAGAAGTAAAACTTGTTTTTCAGGTTCTCTTTCACATATGTCTGTATTTCCTGAGCCTAGTGATCACTAAAATAAGTTATCTGGATGCTTTGGAAAATTCCCTGTTATTGATGGCTAAATATTAGTTTAAGAATGTAACTGATAGGAGATTTTAAACAGAACAGTTTCAAATTCAAATAATTTAGAGAAACATGTTGATTTAAAGGCAATCATTTTGAAAATGAAACAAACTTTTCTGATAATGTTGGAACAAGCAATTTTGACCGTTTAAAAAAAATGCACTTTCCATTTTTTGTTTCATGACAGTATTTTAAAACAACACCCCTTTTAAAAAGAAAAAATATATTTTTTAAAAAGGTCCAAGTTAAAATTAGATATTTTGAGAAGTACAAAATGAAATTTACTTAGAATTTCATTTTGTAAGACATGTTGATATATTCCTTCTTTTTCAAAACAGAAAAGAAACTGGAATCTGGGAATTTCCCTAAAAATAGAAAATTGAGGTCACCCCCAACTCAACTTTAAATTTAGATCCCTATTTTAAAAAGAATACATTAATTGCCCTTGCAAATTTAAGTAACTTTATGGCTAACATGGAAGCAATTTTGTATTTCAGGAACAAAAATTTAATAGAAGTAATACAAAGTGCAATAAAAAGACAATGGACAAACACTGACTCACATGCTTATTTTTAAGCATATGAATGGCACTGTTCCTGTGAATAGTTTGGAGGTTTTGTAAGAGTAGGACCGTAATTTTCAATATTTTATGTTGGGCCTAGAGGAGTTCTGTAAAGTTTAAGTAGGATACCATGACAGTGGTGGCATAAAAACCTATAATTTAAATCATTACAAATTTTTAATTCAAAGTAGGGAAAATGCTTGCATTAGTTTTACATAGCCACAACCTGAGTTAAATTAGTGATTTATCTTTACTAAGAAATTTACGTTAAAAACTTAAATCACTTGATTTAAGTCATTCTGCCCTGTTGACCCTTGACTATACAAGGTCTAGGCCTTTGTCCATTTAGACCAGTATCTTAACTCTAGTCCATATTAGACATGAAACAGCTGGTTAGATATTTGCATTATACTCAACCTAAGAATCCTAATTTATCTCAGAATTTCTCTTCCTATTCTGCATGCAGTGTTGGTCATAAGTATCTTGTATAAGAAAGAAAGCTCATGTTTCCTCTCTAAAAGCTTGTTTATTCTCAGTAATGTTATTTTTTTCCCAAAAACAAGAATTAATTTTTACTTAATGGAAGCTGTTTAACAACCTATTATTCAATTTTAGAAAAGATTATATACATTTCATAGATTTCATAGAAATTAGGGTCGGAAGCAACCTCAGTAGATCATAGAGTCCAACCCCCTGCCCTGGGCGGGAAAGAACGCTAGGGTCAGATGACCCCAGCCAGGGTTTGTCTAGTCTCTTCTTAGATTAATAGGTTGTTAGGGGCTGGAAGGGACCTTGTAGATCATCAGGTTCAGTTTCCCCTGCACTAAGCAGGAAAAGGCAACTGGGGTCAAGTGACCCCAGCAAGGTGACAGTCCAGTCTCCTTTTGAAGATTTCCAGGGTAGGTGACTGCACCACCACTGGAGGGAGTTTATTTCACAGTCTGGGCACCCTGACTGTGAAGGAGTTTTTCCTGGAATTGAGCCTGAAGCAGCCTTCCAGGAGTTCGTATCTATTGATTGGCTGGACTTCAACAACAGCATAAAGAGTATAAGCCATGCAGTTAAACTTGTGGGGAGGAAACTGTAGAAACATTGTAAGGAAAACAGCATCTTTAGCCCCAATTACCTTAAGTCCTGTATAAATATCCTAGATATCTTCGACTCCAATACTCCCATGGTCACTGTAGCCTAAATGAAACCTCCTTAAAAGATTCAGAAAGCATTTAATGTAGGAGTGGGCAATTATTTGGGATATGGGCCACATAGGGAGTTTTGCTGAGCTGGTGTAGGCCAAGTCAGCACCTCCACCTCAAACGCCATGCAACAGCTCGCCAAAACTCCCTCTGTGAGATTGGACCATGGGAGGGCAGGGAATGAGGTCCAGGAACAGAAGGGCTGAGTGGGGCTGGGGTGACACCAGGATCTTGGGGCAGTGACACTGCAGGGCCAGGGCAGAGCCACAATCCATTGTCCATGTACCCCTGTGACAGGCACAAGTGCTGTGAGCAGGGCATGCAGGGATTGGATTGTAGCTCTGCCCTGGCCTTGACCCCACACTCTGACATTCTCAAGATCCTGGAACTGGTCCCAGATGCAGCTCACTGCCTGACCACAGCCCTATCCCAGCTATCTGGCTGCATGCCCTGCTTATGTGGCTCCTAGACAGTCTCCATGGAGATGCTGGAATCATGAGGCAGTGACAGCATGGGGCTGGGCACCAGGGTCAGGGCAGAGATGTGATGTGCTCTCTTCATGCACATGCCTTCAGTATCAGGGCTCTGCCATGGCCCCAGCCCCAGCCCCATGCTGTCACTGCCCCATGACATATCTGGTCATCTAAATTCTAAAAATTCCATGGCCAGTAACAGAATTCCTGCTCATGCACAGGTAGGAATTCTATTACCGGCCATGTAAGTTTGTGCGCACAAACTATCAGAGCTAGAATTCCTACCTGGGCATAAGTGGCATTTTTGGCATTTAGGGACATCTATACATGTTCTGGAGTTGGGGTGGGGGGCACTCTAATTAGAGTGGTTCTGAGACCCTCTTTAATTAAAGCACCTGCATCATCACATGTATTCAGCATCCCGTGCTTAAAAATGGTAGTGGGGGTGCTTTAATTAAAGCTCATTAGTTAAAGCGCCCCCTCTGCCATTTTGAAACTTGGGGACACTGAATACATGTGATGATGAGGTTGTTAGAGTGTGATAATTAGCATGCTTCAACAGACTCACAGCAGACTTTATTGATCAAGTCTGCTCTGATATGTTCTAATTATCACGTGTTGGAGCAGGGGTCTATCACGTGTATGAGTGTTCTAGATGATCATATATGTTATGCAAATGACCAAAGGCAGACACTTATGTGACCAGAAAGGGGGCAGAATACCACCCAATGTGCACCTCTTTGTCTTACAGTGATCCAAGAAGACAAACAATTACTTGGTAACTCTTACTCAAGTTAAAAAAAAAAAAAAAAAGGTTGTGCTGTGGTTCTAAAGACTACAACCCCACTAATGCAAATGGTGGAGTCAAAGTATCTACATACAATGGGTCTTTATTTTTTTCAACCTTTTTTTAAAACTTGGATAGTACAATTGAGAGCAGGAGGCAGAAACAAAAACAAGCAAGTCTTTCCCCACCCCTCCATAAAATCCTACTATATAAAAATGATGTTAAGGGTGAAAAGTCAAAGTTAGGAGAGATCGGAATTACAGTGGTTTGTTCAACTTAAATTTGACCTCCTTATGTATATGAATTACGACATAGTCTTTATATGATTATTGCAGGTTATTTTGCTACAGAAACCTTGCCTCATTTCATGTGCAGGACAGATAGAGCTAATTCTCTTTCACTTTACTGCCTATGGTTTAAGGGGACTGAGCAGGCAGTACACAGCCTGAAGATGGAAGCAGACTCAATCACAAGGTTATATGTTAGGCAGGAGGCCGCCTGATTGGTGGAGAGGCTGGGACCCAAGAGCAGAGATGGCAGTTGCTGCAGGCAGTTGAAGGAACAACATCACCCAGCCAGAGAGTTGCTGCTCCCAGAACAGCTTGGAGGTTCAGGGTAGGAACTACAGGGTTGGAGGAGGTTCTCGGTCCTGGAGCATGACCTGAAACTACAGCCTGCTAGAGTTGGATGGTGTGGTGAGGCTGCTTGTGGCAGGGCAGTCCCTAGGAATTGCCACACCTGTGCCTCCCCAGTGAGAAGCGAGGATGGGGCACCGGAAAGCCTCAGCCTTGTGGGTGACCCTGTGAAGGGGGATGGCTAGGGGAACACACAGAAAAGCACAGGGCCAAGGCCCTCAGAGTGAGGCCTGAGGCTCAAGGGCCATTAGGCCCAGCAACCTAATGAAGGACAGGTAGAAGCCCAGTGAAAGAACCAAGTGTTGAAGCCCTAGTGAAGGGCAGGGTATTGAAGCCCAAGCGTGGGAGCATAAGAAGAAGCCCCAATGAGAGGGGCATGAAGCCCAGGTAGGTCTGAGGATGTCTGAGGCCAAGTTTGGACCAGGTTAGGCCAAGTGCAACTCGGATAAGGGGCCGGGGGAGTAGTAGTGAATTTGGATGTCATCTACTAGGCATGGAATATGGTATAAGGGGAGGTTCAGAGCTCTATACTTGCCCTTGGCATCAAGGGAGTTAAAGGGGCAGTCTCCCTCCTGTGAACAACTTAAGTTAAATTAAAGGTGAGGTAGGTGGGTGGGTTGCCCTAGACAAGTGGGTGGGCCAACGTTCAGACTGGCCCCAGGATGGTCCACTTGTTACAGTGCCTAGATGATACTTATACATAGCTGTGTAACTGCAGTTTTTAACAGCCCTGGGTACACAAGTGCACAGACACCTACTGGGTATGCTGAGGAAGGCTATGATTTGGCAGGTCAGGAATGCAGTGATATATGCTCACCAATTCCCAAAGTTGGTAGCTGGGAGAAAAACCTATGACTAGTGAATGGTAAGATTAAAGACCACAGATTAAGCATTAAGCAATCCTTCTTCAGCCTTCCTCTTGAAGCTGGCCTCCTAGGCAGCCAGGAAAATGATATATTTTATGCCAGGAGAAAAAGTAAGCCACACCACGTGTACCTCAGTGAAAAGGGCAATATCTGAGATTTGAAGGGGGTGCGGGGGCTGATTTCTAGCTTGGGCCTTGCCCTTAGTGCGGCAGAAACTTTCCCAATGCACTCTAAGCAATGACTGTTACATGCAACATGCAGTTGGTCAGCTTCAAGAGGAGAGCTGAAGAAGGGTCTGAATACCATATTTACTCAAATATTAAGACAAGTTTTTTTCCCCAATCAGCATGGGGAAATTGAGGAGGAGGGGTTCCCAAACTCATGTGGTGCTTCTCAGTGTCCAACACCATCAGATAGTCCAGGGATATCTACATTGAGCACATCGTGGGCAAGCACCAGCACATGGATTCCAACAGACCCCCAGTCAAAAGCTGCAAAGAGGGGACTACCTGACTATCCCCTCCAATGGATCATGGCTGAATACTCTAATAACTGGACACTCCCTCACCCGCACAATTGTACTCCACATACCATTACTTGTATCTACGTGAACTCTTTAAAACCACCACTTTGTAATGATGAAGTTTCCTCGTGCAAGGCATCTTCTATATTCTCTTCTTTGTAAGTGTTATGCCCCTAGCTCTGCTATCCCTGACCCCAATCCATCCCTGGGCTAAGTAGGCTACAGTCTTACTATGTCACTTAGTTGTGTCCTCCCCCCACCCACTGTGCACTATGTAGCCACCTTTGTTCAGGTCTTGGTATCTCTTTTACCTCTTCAATTTTGTAACTTCTTTTTAAAAAATCACTAATAAAGTTAAATTTGTTCTTATTAGTTCAGATGTAGAACTTTAAACTGCTGCTGTGTTCATGCAGGGGGAGCAAGGACCCTGAAATGAAGAGTCACTAGACCCTGGGACAGAAGACAAACCAAATACTGAGGTAATTAGAAGAGGCTTCCTGGTGAGGTTCCAGGGGAAGACAGGATATTTGCTTTGCACCCAGGAAAGTTGCTGGTGGAGAGAAAAGATTTCTTAACAAAGATAATGTAAGACCTACTGAAAGTAAAGCTTATATATTTGCATTGGCTCATTTGCATGCTACGAGGAGCAGAGTGGGAACTTGATTTCAGAAACCTCAAGAGCAGATCAGATTTGTGGCAGCAACTCAAGATGGCCAGGGGGACTCCCCAGCTGCAGGCTTTTGTATTTGCCAGAAGAGGAACAAGGAGGGAGCAGCTGGTTATAGTCCAAATGTACTCTGGTCATATAAAGGAAAATGACATAAGTTTTTGGCTTAAAAGACACTGTCAGAGAATAGAAAAAGTGGAAGAAGTCCTAGACAAATTGGGGGTGTGGACTGGAGCCTGCAAAGCCAGGGCAATGCTGAAAAGTATGCCTGGGAACCCAGGGGAGGTGCAGCATCTCCCTGGGCCCCCACAGGGACTTTGTCTTCCACTGGAGGGCAGGGGGGCACACTCTGCTGCAAATGCAGGAAGCAGGGGAACCTGGTGGCATAATGCCCAAACAAAACCTGTGCCATGTGCAAAGGAAACAACATGAAGTAAAGTACTGTAAGCAGGACTGTTACTGTAATTTGTGAGAGGAGGAGCATGTATTTAAAGACTACCCCGAATCCTTTGCAAACAAAGTGAAAAAAGAGGGTGACTGCAGTAACCCCAGTGGTCCCAAATCCCCTGGACCAGCCTCCTCTGGCAGAAACAGAGAACCCAGGGGCAGTGGAGGAGGATGGAACAGGGGAGGGAACTCAGAGAGAAGAGGAAAGGACAGTTGCTCTCCCACATGTACTAGTGCTCTTTTAAGAACCTAAATGAGGAACTTGCATAATTATGAAGGGAGCAGGAGATGGAGGGGGAGAAACAGGCCACCCCAGAAGAGATCCAGGAGAAAGCCACAGAAGCTGAAAGGGAACTCAGTGCAAAAATGGAGATTATGGGGAGATAAGAAAAACCCTCAGGGAATCCAGAGACAGACCACGATAGCTGGGAGATTCCAAAGTGTAAGAGAGGCCTGAGGTGCCCCCATGCCCACACCAACTGGAAAAAGGAGCCCATCTCCCTGAAGGACATCCACAGGCTGGTGAAAAACCTGAGCCTAAGCAAAGACCTTAAAAAGAAAGGGAAATTAATGAGAGACTATCACTGTCCCCCATCACAGCTTTCATTATGGGGATTTAACAGCTTTCAGTATGGGGATCCTAATAGTCTCATTGAATGCGAGGAGCCTGTTAAAGAAAAAGAGGACTGGGGAAAGAAACAAAGGGCTTGTAAGGTGGTGAGGGCCAGGAAGGGGAGGAGAGGGGTGGGTAGAGGGCACAGAAGTGGTTTTGCATGATTGTAACAGTTAGAGATGATGGTGGGCACATAGATGCGTGCATGTATGGTTTTGGTTATTTTAACAAGGATGATGGTGATGGATTGTGGATGTATGTTACAGATTGTCAAGTGAACCATGCTGGTCATGAGACAGAATGGTAAAGGTATGGGAGTGGGGTATTAGTTTGCACTACATATAAGTAGTTTCAACAGTGCTGCTTAAAATGTTTATGGACTACATGTGTTAAAACTTGCAACCATTTCAAAAAAGTAAAAAGCATCAATTCTGCATGAACTAAGTCTATGGGTACCCACAGTAATTTGTCTATATACAAACTACTATAGACAAGATTATTTCTAAGTCAGTGTTTTCATATTTGCCCCTTATTTCCATGTGCTCAGGGAAAGTACGGTCTGACAGTAAGGGGAAAGGGACTACAGGGGGAAGATGTTGGAGGCATATAAGGCCACCTGATGCCCCACAGATCTATCTTCCCTGCTGTAGCAGTGGGAGGGGAACATATTTAAGGCAAATCTCCAACAATTAGATTGTGCACCTGGAAAATTTACAAATGTTCCATATGTAGAATTTAAATATTGGGGATCATCTTATATTTGGGTTCACTTTATATTTGAGTAAATGTGATAATAACGTGTGGCCTGGTAGTTAGAGAACTTTGCTGGGAAGCAGATTTGGGGGGGGGGGTTGGAGGAGGGGTTCCACATGGCCAGAGGGAGCTGTGCTGTGCACATGGGAGGGGGTGCTGTGTAAGCCATGTGGTACATTCAGCCAGGATAGGTGTGCTGTGCATGGGGTGGGAAGAGTGTTGGACAGCTTAGCTTTTCCCTGCTCCTAGCTGCATATGCAAGGGAAAGGTAGCTCATGCAGCATGTGTGGCGTGGGGAGACCCAGGCTGTGCGTAGCATGGGGGGGGTGCTGTATAGCCTATGCAGTGCATTTGCCTGTGAGAGAGAAAAAGCCTGGCTGCCCATGCTGTATGAGCAGTGACTAAGTGGGGGGTAGGGGGTACCCGTGCAGTCCCTGTTTGCTCAGAAATTGGACAGTTCTGAGCTCAAACATCAGAATACCCTTCTCTATTTCACCACAAAGTGAAATAGAACCCCAAACTCCACACTAGGACGAAGAATTGCAGTTACCTGGCTGCATGGATAACATTTATGTGCATAAAGCGAATTAGAATTTAGCCTTAAGTGTCAAACTGTTTCAATAAAACAAAAATAAAAACTGTTTTGGTCAGGAAAACTGCCCTTAATGTTTTTCAAGATAAAATGAAGTAATACAATATTTCAACTATTATGACACATCACAATGTGGGTGTAATAGTACGTATAATGCACTATTGCTACTATTACCATGAACAAATGTCAAATAATATATATTATACAAATGAAAAATAAAAATAATTTAAAACTTTTTCATAAAAAATATATATATATATTTAAGAAAGTCTATGTTGTAGAACAGGTCAGCAACCTACAGCTAGCTGGCCAGATCCAGCTCATGGATGTGGGAATTCAGTGGTATTTGACAGTGGTGGGTTTTGGCAGCATGTGCTTCTCCTGTGCCTCAGTGATAAGAAGTGGCAGTGTCTGTAGGCACTTTTTCCATGCCCTGGCAGGAGTAGCTGGGTCCTAGCACCCACTCTCTTGTCTTTGATTTGGAGTTGAACTAAGCAGTCATAATTTGGCACTTCCTAACTTTAGAGTGCACTATACTTCAATCTTAATGTCCTTTTAAAGTACATTCTATTGGCTCAGTTTTAGTCTCAATTTTACAGCATATCTCAGTCTGTGCCTGCTGAAACCACGAAAGCAAAGAAAGGAGGTTTGGAAAGGTGGAGCCTCTGACACTGGTTAAAGTCTTCAAAAGAGGTCTCTATTATCTGAGTATTCAGAGTTCCTTTAATATGTGTTCAGTCAACAAGAGAATCTAGAACGAAAGAAGAGTCATTCTTTCCTACCTTCTAGTACACTGCCTTTTCAAAACCAATTAAGGATGCAAGAACAGAGGACACCAGCCTTTATCTAATTCCTTCATGGTGGAGGAGGGGGGGATGGGAAAGGAAGGATGATACTTCTCAGGCAGGAGAAAAGAGAGAGATGTATGTGGCATCGCTAGCAGTGGGGGTGGGGGGAGGGCGAGTGGAGGAAAACAAGATAGTGTGCACAATGGGAGTCATCCAGAGCCCTGGGGATGGAAGGGTAGGGGACTCAGCATCCTTAAATACAGTGGATGGAGGGATGGCCCATAAAGAGATTGTGGGAGAGAACATGAGGATGCATGGACATTGGTATGTGCAATGAACTTGGCTAACAGTAATAACAAAGCATATTACCTGCTTGTTCTATACAATTATAAATGTACTAGCCAATTGCCCATCAAGAATGATGGGGGGTGGGGCTGGGATAGAGTGCCGCCACCTAATGCCCCTTGGTGCCACTGTTCTGCCTCTTGCAGGGAGAGGGGTTGGGGAGCCAGGGCCAGGGTCAGCTGTTCTGGCTTTGGCTCCCACACCCTCTATCCAGTCCTTGGCATGGCTTCAGAATCATGGCAGCGCTCCCTCATGCTTAGAGAACTCTGATTGGCTCTTTCTGTCAGCCAATCAGAGTGTGAATAAAGCATTACAGTCAGACAGACAGACAGACAGAAGCTTTTATAATATTAGAATGTTAATAATTTTATAAAGCATTTGTAAAGTCCCTTTATATACCTATTAAGCCCATATCACAGGGACATGAACTAAGGCATAGAGAAGTGGTTTTCCCGAAGTTGTGTTACAAATCAATAATAGAGCTGGGAAGGGAATCCCAGTATCCTGACTCACAGTCTTATGACAACCACAAGCTCATTCTTCTCTTTTTCTCACCAACAGTGTTTTCATAACTCCCTTTTCCTTTTTCAGTCTCAGTTTTCATATCTCATGCCGTGAAAGCAATCAATTCGTATTTTAAATAACTATATATTGACAAGAGTCAGCATGTATGTGAATGAAAGAGAAATCTATTCTTTGAAACATGGTGAACCAATCTTAGGAACAAAGAGTTGGATATTGCTAGGAAGCAACAATTTATTTGTATCAGTGCTCATTGGCATATTATTCTCTATTCTCTATGAAAGCTGTTATTTTTCTGAACAGAAAATGAAGAACTGGCAAGTAGATTGGTGAAAGCAGAAGAGGTTAAAAAGTAAATTAGAATAAAGAATAAAGCTCTGGGACTCACTCTAACCATATTCCAAACTCCAAGGAGATGGTAAGTGAATAATAAGTTTCACTGGAAATTTATAATTTTTCTCTGGAAACAAGTCATGCCAAGGGAGTTATGTTACAAAGTTAACACAATTACAATATTCATACTGTAGTTAAAACTGGATCAAGGTTAGAAACAAACTAGCTACTCTGCAGATGTGTATCCTAGTGTGACAAAGCTGCTAGGAGTTATTATTTCCTCATAAATTCCTACTTATCTTACAGTTATAGTCTTACAGGACACTGCAGATGATAACAGCTCAGGGGTGCAGACCTGAAACAATCAGAAAGCTCTGCTTTTTGGTCTGGCTGCAGAAGAATGGCTACAAATCAACTACTACTGAGATAGATACTTAGTTCTGTTTGAAAGTGTTAGAGGCAACAATCTCCTAGGATTTGGTAATTTGTGAGCGTCTCAGTAACAAAAATTGTGTGAATTGTATGTCTGCAAAAGCAAATTGCAACTTGGGAAATGGGAGGGTCCTGAAGCCTTTAAATAAAGGGCTTTTTCCCTCCTCTTCCTCACCGTTGGAGGGAAGACTACTAGCATCTGGCCAGCAGCATATGGGGAGCAGAATGCTTTGGCTTTATATTGGAAAACTTGACTAGCGTACATGCATTTAGTTGTTCTTTGTTCTTAATCTACTAGTTCTTAATATATTTAAATAAATCACTATCATTTGTGTTTGCACTAAGGTTATACCTCCACAGTGACTGTCCTGAGGACAGGTCTGAGCTCTCCCAATAGGGAAAAGTTTATAATAGCTTATACTTGTTTGAAGATTTTATCCCATTTTATAGTAAATGGTAGTAGTGTAACTGGAGAGAAGGGGCTGGGGTGGGCGGCGTTAATCAGGGTAACCTTTATGCAGGAAATAGAAAAGTAACTACTGCAACCACAGTGACAGCCGACCACATTGCTGTAATCAGCAAAGAGGTAGCTGGAGCTGTCCTGTTTGTCTTGGCTATGCCTCTGGTAGTTGTAGCTGAATAAGGGATGGCAAATGTGCCAACTGTAATAAGCCTCATAGTAGTAAGAATACATTAACAAATTGTTTTTAAGTCTAGCTAAATTTAATTACTTAGGAACTAATGGACTGTTTGTATTACTTATTTCTTGAAAAATATACTGATATCAGAAATTAACTAAGGAGAAGACTGAAGGCCAAATTAGCTCCCTGAGTAAGCATGTTCAGTTCTAGTTAAGATAGAAAATCACAGAATCACATTCATCTATTCATTACGAAAAAGAAGTGTGTTCATACCTCAGGTTAGCTAATATGTGTCGCAGGGCACTAAGGTGCTTGCTCCTTTAAGGGCAGAAACTGCCTAGAGACAGGGCCCTAGGAGGCAGGCAGAAACCTCACAGGTGCAGGTTACCTAATGAGGGAAGTAGCTTGCACCTGCACCCGGTCAGCTGACAAGAAGAAGGCAGGGCCCTGGGCCCATATAAGCACCAGGACTGGGGACTGAAGGCAGTTAGGGCCCTGGCAGCTACCAGGGGAGTGGGGTTCATACAGAAAAGCACCACAGAGATAGCCTGTGCTACTGCTAGCGAGACTAATAAAGTTTAGGAGCTCCTAAAGTATCTGGGGCTAGGCGGCACACATTGTTGAAGGAGAAACTGGCCCTCTTAAAGGGACACAGTGTGACCTTCAGTGTTAGGGTTGCTGTTACATTATAGCCCAGGGGCTCATGTTTATGTTGTTGCTTTTAATCCAGTGGACCAGGCTGAGGCTACTGGGCATAAGAAGACCTCATTGGGGCACACTACTGTGCAGAGCCCCAATGCCAGTGAGGGCACAGCAACAGGTATGCAGGCAGCCAGTGAGGGTGCAGCAACAGGGCTGCAGAGAACCCAGTGCCAGTGAAGGTGCACAGACAGGAGCCAAAGGCCCAGTGACAACAGATGGCTGAGCTCGATCAAGTCCTCAGAGGAACAACATTTGAATACCACCTGTGAGGCAGTAAAGGGGCAGTTTTGGAGCCACACATCTAGCCCATAAGGATTGGGATGTCCTGCAAGACACTTACTTAAAGCAGGACCCAGCAAGGGGTCTAAGAACCACACAGTTCAGTGGGGTCCACCAAGACTGTGACTGCATAGCAATTTGAGGGCAGCCTCCCCATCTACCATCTATTACCTTAACTAACAAGACATAGCAGGTGAGAATAGAAGGTGCCCATAGGGCAAAGCTGGCATGGTCACAGGGCCCTAGGGTCACCCCATGACAATGAGATAAAATCCTAATGCATACATGGCAGCAGGGACAGATTCAGGGGGCTACAGTGGTGCATCTACCAATCCCCACCCCTGCTTTGGTTACGGGTATTCCTAATGTATAGAACTATCATCATAGCAGTGACAAATAACACTTCCATTCTGGAAGCAGTAAGGGAGTCAATTGATTTGTGGCTCATTTATAACCTACCTGATGCTTTCAAAACTCTCCACTGCCCAGGTGTTAATTACCTTCTCTTCTTTTAATTGGTCTGACATCCAGCTCATCAAGCTATCCTTTCTTCTTTAATTCTATTGTCTGTTTGCTGCTTCTGGTACTGTAGCTCCTATTTCACAGCCCTAAAGACTGTTCTGAACTCTAGATAAAAACATTAATTTAGGAGTGGAAATAATTTTTAGTGAAGCACTTAATGTACTGTCAAGATTCCCAAGAAGGTTAGATTTTGTTTTATAAGCCTGAATAAGAGGTGTTCATTTAACTCTAATGATTACAACACTAGTCAAGCAATCTCTTTTGATTATGTTTTGACTAGTTTGTTGTATTTTTATACATAATATATGATATAGGAATTAATGCATATTCCAACAAATTTGTATGTTTCTGCTGTGATATGAAACTCAGTAATATAGCCTTAGGCCCCTACATTATTAGTAAAATGTCTTTGTTTTTAACTTGAGAAAAATATGCATTGTGTTGTATATGATGATGCACCATGCCATCTGCACTGCCACTTTTCAAAATCCTAGATCTACCCCTGCAAAGCAGTTTGTAGATTTTGCATCACTTTGTAGGAGAGATCAAATCCTATGTGACAAGATTTGGTGGCTTGGGTTATCCCAGAGTCTTATCTCAACCTGTTAAATGTGAAAAATGCAGACCCCATCTTAACTTTAATATTATTTCATGTTACCTAACTTGATTCACGTTTTTATTTATGAAGATTTAACTTCTGGGGCTAGGGAGAAACATTCAAAAAGCCTGAGTCTGAATTGATTCACTCTTTGCCGCTTAATCTAACTTGCCTACGCTGAATCGATTTGTAACCTCACAGGCATCTTCTCTGAACTGAAGAAATGCAGGCACATGCCTGCAGTGGTTCAGGTTAGAAGCCAGGGGTGCTGGAGCAGACCTCCCTTCCCTTCTATAGTGCTGAGCTGAAGAAGGGGTGTGGCCAGGCCCCATCAAGATGCTCTTATTATGGAGAGGTTCCCCTCTGCCCTTGCTGCTCCTGACCAGTGAGGAAATCAGCAGGGAGTTACACAGCATTTACTTACACAGCTGGGAGTTACACAGGGAGTTGATAAAAGAGCATTTATCAGCCCATCAGAAAAAGAAACCCTCTTTTATTAGTTCAAGCTCTTCTTAAACAGCTTTTTCCAAGGAAGGAAGGGAAAGACATTACCAGCTACCTGTTGATTAGTTCCAAAAAGCCCTGACCACACACTGTCCTGTCTCCCTTTATTATGTCTACTTTACACAGGCACCTCTCAGCATTAGCTAGTATACCACATGCTGGCTATGTTCTGTGCTCTGGGAGAGGGCAGGGGAGAATCCCTGCTTGAGCAGGGAGGGGTGGCAGTGGAAAGTGGGAACAGGGAAGCCACACAGATGCTGCTCTCTGCCAGAGCTCTAGCCAGGGAGAAGAGGGGAAGGGCCAGCCCAGCCCTCTGGAGCAGAAAGCCCTGTCCAGGGCTGCAAAACATCTGGGATGCTAGGGGACTCTGGTTTAAATTAAAGCAGGAAGGGGTCTAGGACAGACATTGCATAAACTATTTTAACCCAAATCAGTTAAGTCTGATACTACATTCAACTAGGTTTACCTCAAACTGGTTTCAACCATTTTCAAACTGGTTTATATGCACCGAATGTCTTTATGGTTTATGTGCCTGTTACAGGTTTAAACCAGTTTCTGATCACTTAAACCAGTTTATGTGTAATGTCTGTGTCTAGCCTGGATGTCAGAGATGTCAGAGTTTCCACCAAGGATCTCTCTCTCACTCTGTTAAGACACAAGGTAGGATAGAGAAGCATTTTAAGGACTAACTGATTAAGAGAGTCGTGAGCTTTCAAAGGTATTCTCTATTAGATACTAGGAATGGACTGTTCAAAATCTGTTTGTTTGAGCAAATTATTCAGGATAATATTTTCACAAACTGTGGCAGTCCTAGAGCACTGAACTGCAGATACTTTTCTGTCTAATTTTTAGAAGTGCAAAATACCTATTATTCTACTAAAGTTAGCAGGATCATCAGCTGCTCAGCACTTACAAAAAAATCAGAATCAAGGTGCTCAGATTGAATCTGCTAATTCTTAAGCTCCCAAGGTTACTTTTGAAAGTTTTGGTCTTAGTTTTTCTAAGAGCATCAGGTTCCTATCTATAAATGGCAAATAATGCTATATTTAAACAATTAGTAGATGTAAAATACTTTCAGTTTCTCAGGTTTATGGTGCTGGAAAATGGCAAATTGCTTTTGGAAAATGGAGGAAACAAGTGGCTTCTAGGTTTATATGCATTTTTTAAAAAGCATTAAGATTGCTAAATCAACAGGTAGTCAAAAGTCAGAAGATTGAAAAACTTCTTTGAAGTGTCTCCTGATAAAGATCTTTATTATGGACATTCTTCCCAGTGATACCTTCTGAAGCCCTCTGGTACTAAAGGATGAGTAGCCTCAGTATATGAAGACCTAACAAATAGATCTGTACTGGACATTTCTTGATTAAATGGATTTTCACCAGAAATTTTTGATTCACTGAAACAGAAACTTATTTTTCTTGAAACTTTAGTCAGGAAAGATTTCTCAGATTCAAGATAGGGCTTCTGGTCAAAATGAAGCAACCCAGCCCAGTGCTTGGCTGATAAGAGCTAATAGTCACATTTCTGTGATGTGGGGGAGAGGTTTGAGTCCCTTGTCTAAATCAGACAGATCAAGGTCATGAATCTGGGCCTCTCATATCTCCTACCATACAGCAACCAGCTGTCTTGGGGTCTGTCATTTTGACCAAAAATACTTCAACCTGAGGAATCTTCACTAATTAAAGTCTCAGTAAAAAGTTCTCATATCAATAAATTAACATTTTCTTATGAAAAACAATAACAGCTTGCTAAGTCAAGCACTCAAAAGTTAAAAGCTGGTGGAATTTAGGTACATTTGCTGGTTTCTGGAAATGAATTATGACAAGTCTTTAGCAACATTATCACATATCCTGGCCTCATACAATGCACAGTATGATACTATTCTGAAGACAAAACAGGGTTTTGCAGTGAATGAAACTGTTGTTTAAAGGACCCCTGTTCCATCAATTACAGAAGTTGAAATGTATTTACAAAATGAGATAGGGGTCCACAGGAAAATATATGATGTTCTCTTAGTTTAGGCTGTCCTGGAGAACTGAATTTCATCCCTGGATATAGCTACATTGCACTCTGCACTGTAGTATGTACAGACACCTGACCTAGCTTTAAAGAAACTACCAGAAAAGTTCAACCTAGGCAGCATGGAGACTGTGTGGGCTAATTTACTCTGTTCTACATTGTCCTTGTGAGAAAGTTTGGGTTAAATGGGTCAATAGAGTGGGACTGTGCAGACAGGGTATAAGTCTGTACTCTGAAATGAATTTTGGTACTATATTTATTTCATAGTCTGCTGGTCCTTGAGTCTCCTTCCCAATTAGTTCTCAGACATGACTGCCAATAGATATAATATATCATATGCCAGTTTCTTAAGCTTCCTTGGACAAATATCACTTGATTCTCATGATTCATGTATTTTAATTATCTAAGTATTTTTATATGACTCCTATATATTCTCTGTATTTAATATCTTAATGATCATCATTAACTTTTAGTGAATTTCACTCAACTCCCTCCTTCATTCTTTGTAATGAAAAACCAAATTAACTCTAAAGTAGTTCAGAATATTCTTCATGTCTTCTATCATCTGAACTATAGCAGTTGTCAAATTTCTTTAACATTTAACTTGACATATTTATAAAGTCTTTTCCTAATTCATTTTATTCCCATAATTAAGATTACATCATGTTCTCCTAAATTTTTCCTTAGTGTTTCTACTAGGGCCGTGAAAAATGCCTGTGTTTCGTTTTGGTTTCGGTGTTTCACGGGGACACTGTTTCATTTTGATATTTCATAGGGCTGTCTGAAATGGCTGTCTTTTCATTCAGATTCAGCATGTCAGAAGGACAGTGACTTGTTTCAGTGTTTCAAATCACTGTCCCATTTTGTTTCAGCTGAAACTGTTTTGGAATTTCAACGTGTTTTGGTGTTTCAGTCATAGGCTATAATGGGGAATCACAAAACTGACTATAACTTTGTCATTTCTAGCCTGATTTGGATGAAGTTTGCTGGGATGCTAGCCCTTTCTGAGGACATGAAGCCTGTCATGTTTCAAGGAAATAGGTGCAGCAGTGTTTGTGAAACTGCACCTCAAAGTGTTCAAAGCAAAACTCATGACATGCATGAGTCTGAAAGCAGAATGAGGTGAAAACTGCAGGGATGGTAGCCCTTGCTGAGGGCATGAAATCTGCCATGTTTCAAGGAGATAGGTGCAGGGGGTTTTGTGAAAGTGCAGCTCAAACTGTTCAAAGCAAACGTGTATCACTTGCTGGCAGCAGCAGACTGCTGTCATCCCGCATGCAGATCTAGGGGCCCGCTCCCCCTGGGAGGAGTCTGGCACAGCCCTACAGCCATCCTGGATCTGTGTGCAGGATGACAGCAGGCTGCCGCCATTGGCTGGGACCAGCACCAGCACTGGATTCTTCCTAGTGCTTGGTGCGGGTTGCACCAGGAAGACTCAGGTGCTGGCACTGGCTCCAGTCGGCAGCAGCAGCATGCTATCATCTGCATGGTTCACAGATGGTAAGTGCAGAGTTTAAAAAAAAACCAAAAACAAAAAAGGCCCACACTCACTGGCTCTGGCAGCAGTGATTAGGGCCTCTGAGGGCTTGTGGCAAAGCTCCCCTGTACACTGTGGGGCAGTGGGAGGCAGCAGGATGCCTAGCACCCATGCAGCACCTGCACCATTACATGGGTACAGCAGCTCGGCAGGGCTTCACACACTGCCTGGGAGCTGCGCTGGCTCCAGCAGTCAGCCAGAGCTCCCAGTTTGATCCCCAGCTCTCTGATCATATTCCCCAGCTCTTCCTGGATCTGCATGCAGGGTTTCAGCAGGTTGCTGCTGCCAGCTGGGAAAATAGCCCAGAGCCATCGCCATCACCACCTGGCAGTGGCAGCCTGCTGTCATCCTGCATCATCCAGGGGCCTACACCCTCCGTAAGAGCTGACGGAAGTGATAAGAGAGCTGGTGGAATGATCGGGGGCCTGGGGAATCAAACCAGAAACTGGGGGGGTATATTCAGGGACCTGAACACTTCTTCAGTTCAATTTCCCAGCACTGGGGTTGGAAGAGACCTCAATGGCAGATCGTTGTCACTGGCCAGCTACAGATGTCAATATCAGAGCAGTCCTTTCCCCCTCCTTCCCCTTCCTCTTTCCCTGCAAGCCCACCTTCGAAACAGCTCTGAAACATCTGAAACTTTTTGGAAACATCCCAATTGTTTCAGAAAATTTCCTAAATATTTTGGATGGTCAGTTTCATTTCAGAGCTGTTTTGGAGCCCTGCATTTTGTTTTGGATTTGATGTTTTGACCATCGAAACATTTAAATCTGAAATGAAATGGAATGGCCGCTGAAATTTCTCACAGCCCTTTTACTTGGAGTTTATGCCTTTTATTTGGAGACATAACAGGGCAGCATTAATGGCTATGTTGCTGCCAGCAGTAGGTGGGTCAGCATAAGAGCTGCTGATATTTAGTGCCACCCTTCTCCTGCCAGGTTCATTGCTCAGTGTTGGTGCCTCAGCTGTCCCCCTTCATTATGCAACTCCTTTTTATGCTTGATCTTTTCTCTTTCTCTTTTTCCATTTTAGATGTAATTTATTTTCCATTTCACCTGCTTAAATACCTGGTCGCATAACCACCTAAGCTTTTTCTACGTCTTCAAATTCAGTGGTTCTCAACTTTTTTTGTAGCAGGACCCATTTATAAAAATCGATGGCCTGTCCTGACCCAGTAAAGTGTTTAAGTAGCTTGCTGCCTGTAAGGGAAAACCTGTAGTTTCCCATGTTTTTCTCCTTTAAAGGAGAACATCCATGTTTTTCATGATTGTTCACAACCCCTTCATATATTTCATGATTGTTCACAACCCCTTCATATATTCCACCTTTGAGTAGAGACCCATGGAGAGAGAAACACTGATCTGATTCCCTTTTGTATGAAGGTTCCATCTTGTGTCCCTCTACTGATTAATCTTTCCCCACAACTACTTTAGTTTCTCAAAAAGCTAATTACTTATAGGCAAGTCTCACTGTATTACTATTTCCTACCAACTCCATCCTTTATGTAGTCAAAAAGTGCTCTCAGTTAATCACTGGATGAGATGAGTTTACCAACATGTCTAAACCTCCAACTATTCTCTTCTTATTAGGCAATATGGTTTTAAAATATTAACATACCTAATAATGCTTTGACCAGCTTCCCCTAAGTCTCCTTCAGTGCATAATTGTTTTGGGTATTAATTTCACATGGTAAAATAGGTCATAATTTCCAGTGCTTACTTCGTAGATTCAGGCCACTGGCTTCTAGCCCTTCTATCATTTTACAGAGACATGGGAAATAATTTCTTCCTTTTATCTAACATACAAAAAAAGTGACCACATGTCCCTCAAGTCTTCTGTTTTATGTTTTTTTGTTCTCATCTTCAACATGAGCAGAGACAACCCTTATTATTTTGCCAGTAATAAATATGTCAAAAGACTACTATATTGGCATGATATCTCTTATTTTAAATATTCATTATTCTAGATAAAGTCTTGATTCAACATATCACATTTAATGTTTTTCAGTTATTTGAGCTCAGAAATACCAAATGTGTGTTGCTATATTTGCCTATGCTGATATAACAAGATAACAACAACAACAAATCTACACGTGCGCTAAGATTTTTTACTGCGAGGCTAATCAATGTAATTGTGCTACCTAAATATGCTAACATACTGAACTGAAGGAATTTAACCCTATCTCTATATACTACTGTAGTGCATATGTTAAGCTCAATACACTACAAGAACAAAAAGCTTGAACTACTAAGACTAATAACAAACCATGATCTTACACAGGCAGTCGCACATAATTTTGAGAGTACAATAAATGTTTATATTCCAAAATCAGCCATTAGGAAGGAAAGAGTTAAAATAAAAAATAATTTAAATGAGTACTTCAGTAATGCGCATGGTCCTAGAGAGAAAGTCAAATATTGTGATTAGGGGATGCAGGAAAACATTTTCAAACAGCAACCTAAAATGGCCCCAAAGTAAAGGTGGAGGTGGTCTGATTTCTGGGGGTCCAGGGCACCTATGTCTTTCATTAATTTCATGAGAAGTTAAGAAAACTCTGTTTAGAACTATGTTGTATGAAATCTATGTGCTCCTGGATAACAGGATAAGGCTTTGTAATTAAGGCACTGAGTAGGGACTCAGGAGATCTAGGCCACATCTGCATGGAAAATATACTGTGCTTGGAAGCAGCATAATAGTATCTCCAGAGCACTTTAGGCTGGATAATTAGCACCACTGGGAGACAGTCCCTATTCTAATTAGCCCACTCATGGCTCTGCAGGGTTGCAAGTACACTGTATCTGGTTTAGGAGGCAGTGTATGTGTAGCAGCACAGTGTGCTTGAGGGCATCATTGCTAAGGTCAGTATGTTTACCAGGTTAAAACTCTATTAAGTTCCTGGCCATGTCACAAACTTTGTGACATTGCACAAGTCAATTTGGGCCAGTAATTTAAAGGAATAGGCAACTATGTACCCTTGATTTCAGTGTTACTGTTAAAATCTGGTCCTTAATCTCTCTGTGCATCAGTTTCCTAGCTGTTAAATGGATATAAATGTATTAATATGTGGGAGATATTCAGATTTTAAAGGCATGGAAGCATGTTAAATCTTTGGATAGAAGGGGCACATATCTGACAGTACATTAGTAGTGTTGGAATATGATGATGAGAAGCCTTAGTTATAATGTCAAAAATGATTGAAATGACTGATGTGCTCAATTAATAGTTACTAGTGAAGAATGAGTGTAGGAACATACAAAAAGAATTTGTCCATAATATGAAATTCCACATATTCTTCTTAAATTCCTCTGACACTTTGGGATTTTGATCGGTACTTTTTTCCACATGGTGCTTATCGGTCCAAATCAAAGATAATTTTCTCAAATTGTAATACTAAGCAAGTGATCTGATTTAAAGATCTTTCAAATTATTGAGAAAAAGTACAAATACGTGGTCATGCAGACCTTCATTACTAATACCTGGTGGATATTGTGATCTGATATATCAGTGTGAAGGGGCATCCAACTCATACAAGTGTCTTTGATCTAGTTCCAAAGCTCCAGTTACTGACACAAGTAGAGGTTCTAATCAGTTTATGATACTGCTTTATTTGTCCTTCCCCAAAGCAATATTCCTGCCAGACATGTTTCAGTATTCCCATATTTGCATAAAAGCTACCACTTGGAACAGAGAGAAGTGTAAGACCCAGGCACCAAAACATATGCCATTAGTTCAAGTTTTCTCAATGTGTACAACAAAGAAGTTACCATAATTACAGTTGGGGTAATCATCAAGACGTAAATGGTCCACTGTCTGGGATTCGGCTGAACTGCAAACTAATCTTTGCATTAAAGATTCATCCTTTTAAAGATTAAAGAAAATCTTCAGATTTTCAATATTATCAGTGTCTCTACCATTTATAGAGTAGCATTATGACAACCCCTGCTATTTCAAAGTATTCCATCTACAGAATACAACAACCTATTGTTTGACAAAATTACTAGTGGCAATGAAGATCGCACATTTTTGGACATGACTCCATCTCAAAAAGTGGCTTTGAGCCAAGTCTTGGTACTGAATCTATATATACATGGCTGGCTAAATGCTCTTGTGTTAGAATAATAATAGTATGGCAGAAATTTTACATGCTACATTCACAAAAACACTAAAAATAGAAACAAGTTTGTTAAGAGCAAAAGTATCTTTAGTTGCTATACTTTAAAACAATAGTAAAATAAATAACGCCCCCCCCTAAATGAACTGACAAACTACTGGACAAAAGTAGGACTTCAAAATGTAAAGTTCATGGGTAAGGAGGTAATTTCTTTAGGCCATGCACAGAAAACAGTACAAATAATTCTGATTAATTCTCAAGGTAGTTAACTGCAGAACTATTCTACATTGAAAAACCCACAGATATAATAATTCCTTTGGTTCTAATGAACGATTTAGCATGAACTCCTTTTATCTGAAGAATACCTTAATTACTATAATGTTTAATAAGTATAACTTTGCTGTTATATAAGATATGTATAACTTTGCTCCATAAGATATGTTTGTGCTCCCTTATGATATGCTATTTCCATCAACATTAATTATATCATTGTGATATTCCTTTTCCAGTTCTAAACATCTAGTAAGACCTGTACTACTACATTATATTTAATGGGAATGTGGTGGTCGTTGCTTAGGCAACAAGATGAAGAAATGCAGGTCAGAATGTTCTTCCAGAAAAGCAAAAGCAGGAAGATGGTACAAAATGAAGAACAAATATGTTAAACTGATTTTTCATTGCATTAAAATAATAGCATCTGTTAGTGGGAAACAGCCAAGCTATTTTATCCAAATTGTAATTCATAAATTACTTTATATAAAATAGACAAATAAACAAGCAAACAACTTTCATGAAAGCAAAAGCATTCTTCTTTATTAAGAAGAATATAACATAATGCATTTAAAATAGATACCTGATTTTTCCTTTTAGCATCTAGAATTTTGATATCTATATATCAAATTTGATTTTATTTTCAGATTTTGGGCTAGAAAGGAACAAATTCCTTTGAACATTTTTGAATTATTTCATGCAAATTACTTCATTACTCCTTTCGGAAAGGAACATTCTAGTGAACATTTTTTTGAATTACTTCATGCAAGACTTGTTATATTATGCTGATGTATGTAAAAAAAAATTATATATTATTATTGGTATGGTTTTCTGGTTACTATTTGATGTAGTATGAACATCAAAGTTACTGTATGTGTTTCCCAGATTATAAACTACACTC
Organism: Caiman crocodilus; assembly: GCA_030014935.1. Lineage (NCBI taxonomy): Eukaryota > Metazoa > Chordata > Crocodylia > Alligatoridae > Caiman > Caiman crocodilus. Next base: position 55,611,304 of record JAGPOW010001296.1, read on the forward strand.
TATAATAATGCTGTACATGTTGTAAAATGTTTGTCATTTTATTACTACTACTGTTTATTACTATATCAATATTTTATTACTACAATTTTTCTCACTCTTTGTCTAAACATTAGATTCAGTATAAGGTTCTAATTTCCTATTCAAATGCCTGTAACCCTAATTAATACGGGGAAATTGAGTACTTTATGGTGATTGGTATTCAAGAAGAAACTAAATTAGATACGAACTGGACTAAGCTGAGCAGGAAGCTGTAGATGCAAGACAAGTGCACAGGCAGAGCTTAACCCCTAAGGTATCTAAAAGTTTGGTTTGGAAATTTATCAAAAGAACTTTGTTTTGAAATACATACATACACGTAAGTATGTCAGTGAGAGACACAGGTCTTCTAGGTTGATTCTTTACCTCATAGAGCATTTGCTATGCTACCTACTCCTCTTATGTCCTCTTCTGAAGAGTTTCTCTTTTTGTAATCTTTTTATGACTGAATACTCCTTTACTTATGTAACTCTAAAGCTGCAGTCTATGAAAGGTACCAATAGTAGATTTTTATTTATTTATTTTTGCCTAGAATGACTTGAAATCTACTTTAAAACTTATACTTAGTGGCTGGAATCTGCAAGTTAAATTGTGGGGTTTTTTCTGCTAAAGTCTTATGTTTTAGGATTTTTAAATTAAGACTATTTAAAAGGGTAACAGTTGAAAATATCACACAGCAGCTATACAGTGGCAGAAAGAAAAATGCAAAATATTCATCCATGAAAATAAAAATAAATAGATCTTTCACAATTTCCTGATCAGTAAATTGCTTGTATATTATTATTAGAAAAATAACTTGAAATGGTTAACTATAACTGAGGTGCTGGTTTTGTCAATTTGTGCATCTTATATAGTATGTGTTATGCATGTGTATATAAATATACACACAGAGCATATATAGCAGTTTGCTACTGTTAATTATTATAGTAGCATTAGAGCTGTACAAGGATTCAAATATTTACAAATACCTTAATTTATGGATAATAAAAATTACTTTTCTATCTTATAACAAGTGATTTATTATTTTTTTTACTACATATATAATGTCTTGAACACAGGAACAGGTAAAAACAGGTCTATGCAGTGATTTTGTGTGTTAGCTTTTCCTTTACTGCCAGCATTAATTTCAGAAGAAAGTGTGTATAAATCATATTTAAAGGCACTTCATTCCTCTTGGGAATATCCTAAATACTGAGGTGTCTTAAATACTTTTGTCCATTTGTTAGTATATACTAAATATTTAGTTTAACTAGGGAAGTGGTAAGCAACCTTTCAAAGGATTACTATTGCTTTCCTGTTCAAAGTGCAAGTTTCAATCAATGAATCATATTAACTGATTACCTAAAGCACAAAAGCACTTTACTATAGAATCCAGAATTAGTTAGGAGTTGGAGAAATTTAGGAAATAACTCTCCATAATTAAAATATATCTTAATATATCAATGTTTCGTTGTGTTATTTAACTATCATCTTGGTAGTAATATTTAAATAAAAGTAATAGCATGTGATGTGCGGCAGACAGGGGTGTGGCCAGCCTTTCTGTACACTGGAATTGCCCCCTCCCAAGGATGGTCTAGAAGTACTGTGGATTTCTACTTAAAAAAAAACAAAACAAATCTGGAGATTGATATGGGGAGGGAAAGAACCATAATGCCGAATTCTCTTTGCCATGTCCCTGGCTATAGATAGTATTTTGTCAACATGTATATATTTTGTAACTTTATCCTAAGGATATTTTACATATTTATTATTTTACATATTTATTTATATGTAGAAAAGTGAAGCACTAACAGCAATACAGAATAGCTCTAAGCTTTTTAAGATCACAGAAGAGACAGACAAAAAAGCAGCTACAGTGTCTATAGACAGCTATATACAGAAGGTTTCTTACCATAAATTGTACATTGTCAAATCCATTAGCCATCAAGTGGTTCTCATATTGAGGTAGCCCAATATTTTCCAACCATTGTCCCACTGTCTGAACAGGGCATCTGGGTCCTGTAAGAGGGTGAAGAGGGAGGCGTTTAAGCAACGAGTAGCCATCCACTGGATAATAACGGTAGTCCTGGGCTGAGAGGTGGCATTGCCACATCGTGTTCCTGGGAAAGTTGTTATCAAAGGAGCCCGCCAGCTTGACAGATTAATGTTTTCAGCAAGAAAGAAAGTCAGAAGTAAAACATAGTTTACAGGGCAGCCTATAGAGTAAGATCTGATCCTAGCTCAACATTTCTTAGTTATTAATCTTTACTACAGACCAGTACGTCATACAGTTAAAAAAAAAAAAAAAAAGACATATCAAGCTGTCAGCTAAGCTGTTCTCCGTTATATGTGATTGTTGGAATACTCCACAATGAGCAATGCACTGCCAGCAGCAAGAATTCTTTTTATCAAGTACTCCTACACTCATCAGTATGCAGCTCCATGCTCCTTGCTCCCCCTCGCTCGCTCCCCTTCATTACCCAGCCTAGGCTACACCTCGCATTTTCAATAATAGCCATCAGATAAGGCAGATTTTTTTTTGTCTGCAAGCTGTAAGCCTGCTGCTGCTGCTTCCTCCTACACACCCATCCAAGCGTCAATCTTGAATGATGAGAGCAGTCAAAACAAATGCAGAAAATAGCAAGATTCAAAAGCAAACTAAAGCGCTTAAATCTGAATAGAATCTTCATACCAGTTACGTATTACATATCTGCTTGTTGTAGATTTTTACGTTTCAGAAGACATCAGGAAATGCAAAGCATTAACCACAGCCTATACTACATGTTTCCTTTTTAATACAGCATAGAAACTGGCTTGCAGTTCAACTTAGATTATTCTGAAAATAATCCTCTAATGAATCAATAATAAAATGAATGCATGTTACAGCATCTTTCCTGTAACACTGCAAAAGACACAACTTGAACAATAGCCTTTTAGCCAAATAATTTGTTTATTATCTTTAGGATTTTTCAACCATAAAATACTATTAGACACAAGAAAAACTTCATTCTAATCCACTTATAATTCAGCCTGAAAAGGTCACCATTTCAAATGAACAGCTAATAGAATATTTTAACTAAATAACATTCAAAGTTTGGATCTTTTCTTATAAAATGAATATCTGAAAGATAGCAGGTAATTATACTAGAGTTTCAATTAGTAGTAAAGAGGTGGTATATTTTCTTTGATTTGTAAGGAAAAAGGATCAAATACAAATGATCAAATGGATGGAAAAGTTATTTACCTGTACAATAACTGGTGTTTTGCAATGTATATTGTCCATTTATATATTTTTTATGTCAGATCAGCATTTTGGTTAACAGTGCTGGGGCTGCACATGTGTCTTTGAGCTGCCTCTTACTCCATTCTGACAGAATAAAGGGGACAACAGCCCAACTGTGACTCCTCCACAGAGTCCTTTCTCCACAGAATTCAAAACCTATAGGACTCTGGACTAGAGGGAAGGAGGACAAGTTGTGGAATATATATTTGGACAACACATCTCAAAGTACTGTACAGATAAGTAATGTTTCTTCTGGAGGGCTTGTCTATATATGTATTTTGGACTTTATGACTCATAAGCAGTGGCTTGATCTAAGAAGAAACATGCTCGTGGTATAGCTGAAGAGTGACTATCATTCAGGTCTGCCAAAAGAAATATCTGTCCTTGTTGCCACTACAATGGACAGTGTTTCTGTAAAAATATGAAATTACCCCCAAGTGTCTGACTTCCAGATGTCTACAACAGGATAGTTTTCGAGAAAGCTATAGAAACTGCTAAAGCTCTAGTGGAATTAGCTCTAAGGTAAGATAGGGTTTTGAAATTAATGCATCATAAGAAGCTGTAATACAAACTGAAATCTCTATTGTCTTTGGTTTGAAACGCAAATGAAATCTCCTTCTCCAAAACTGCTGCAGAAAAATCTTAGGGAGGTCTGAAAAAATTAACTATGTGAAATTAAAAGGTTGCATTTGGTGTATGCAACCAAATTTCTTCCTTACATGAATAAGGTTTAGGAAAAAATATAGGTGAGTGGATCATTTGATTCACACAAACCTGTGTAGTCAATTAACACAGAAATTTTGGATTGGGCAGGGGGAAGGAGGAAATACTTTATCAGACTACTAAACTATATAAAAAAGGCCTTCCACAAGAGTTTATGAGCATATCCAAAGAGGGGGTCTCGATAAACAGGGGAAATAAATTGGTTTCTATAGGTTCAGAAGGAGGCCCATTAGGATTACATACAGAATAACACAACACTGAAGGCCTATCACAGATTAATAGATAAATCTTAATAAATCTCTTCAAAATAATTACAAAGAAAAGTGAGACATCTATATATATTTTTAATAAGAGGATGAAGCACAGAAATGTACCTCAGCCAAACTAATGGATAAACCCACATCTTTCAGAGAAAATAGGTATTCTAAAATGGTAAGGCAATTGGTCTCATAGGCTACAAGTGTCTTTATTTCCACCAATCAATAAATCTTTTCCATATACCTATATAAAGTCAGCTTAATGGAGTCTTGTCTTATGTGAATCCATTATGAAAATGTAAAGATGAATATTCTAGATCTGACATCTATCTAGTAATCAGGCTACAAAGTGGAGCAAACATAGGTCCTGGTGAAGTATCCATGCCTTGAGTTGTGTTAGGCATGGTAGGGAGAGGCAAAGTCCTTACAAAACAAACTGACAGCAGCATGAAATGTGAGTACCAGGACTGTCTTAGAAAATAGCAATTAAGATCATCCTGTCTGTTTGTTTGGGAGGTGAGTTATTTTTTGTTTTGTTTTGGTAATATGGGAATTAAGGCATTTGGAGGCTATGCAAACAGTTCTGTTGACCACTAAATTAAAAATTCATTTGAAAGGGAATGTAGACTATGCCTTATCTCCCCCTGTTCCACAAACAGCCTGAAGTTTTTATCTATCAGAAATAACTATTGAAAGGTAATCTCATTCCTTGAAAACATTAGCTGTAACTAGTTTTCCATTCATGCACAGACAAAAAATATCTGCAGCCTCATTGCTAAGATGTTCTGCAGACTTGGGAGGTGAATCACAATATGGAATATCCAGTGATAATTATACCACTTCCATAATTGAACTGCCTCTTGACATATTTGGGATGACCTTGCCCTTCCCTATCTGCTCACATAGACCATGGCACTTATGTTGTCAGTTGTGATGTTAACTGACTGGTTCTGAACATACTGAAGGCATGTATGCGCAGATTTTGCAAACTTCTTTGAGTTCCAACACATGTGCAGCTGCACATCATTTTAGTAGTGTGGAGCCCAGTAATGATCTGTCCATTCCACACAATCTAAAAAAGGTTGTACACATCACTATGATTCTTCATGGAAGAGGAAATGCAAAAGATGCTCCCTTACATGTATGGCTGGAATCGTATTTTCCAATATTGGGGAATAAAAATACTGTTTGGCACAATAGAAAAAGCATGTTTAAGTGATATTGGCTCAGAATACAAACCATGTTTTCAGTCAAACCAACATACAACATAGGCATAATTTGGCAGGCTGCATGACAGAAAAATTCCATAAAGATGAGAAGAATCAGGCATGCCTGTACTGTGGTGTTTGGATTTGGCTGAATCTGTTAAAGCAACGTGTTCTCAGTCTGGCAATAGCATAACCAAGATAGGGAAATCAGGGCAACTGCCATAGGAGGCAGCAGAAAAAGATGGTTGTTGACACAGCTGCACAACTATGACTGCACATTGTGGAAACTGCCCTGTGTGTAGCAGGTGCCCCAGGGACCCAGCTATGTCTTTACAGCTCTGGATGACACTTCTGCTGAATGATCAGGAAGCATAAATACGTCCTATACGCAAAATATTTCACTATATAGAAGCATGCTCTTGCAAGTCAATTCCATCTCTAGATTTTAAAAACTGGTTTGTAATTTGATAAGTATCAACATTACAAACTTTATGCAATGAATGAACACTTCAAACTCTCTTTAACACATAAGGAGACAACTTCCTTTTGTTTATGATATCAAGAACTAGCTGGAATACAAGCCCCTTTCTTAAAATTGAAATGGGTAATCTTTTATTCCAAGAAGTAGAAATAATTGCATTCCCTGATATAGTAGTCTCTGAGGAGATGGGACCTTGCAGAGGGAAAGGGAAAAGGAGTGGATTTGGAATGGTGTGAATCTGACTGAAATATCTACATACGGGTCCCCAACAGATATGGCTGGCCAAAAGACTCTGATCTTGACAGCATGGGAAAAGGCATTCCAAAAGAGACCTATGCATATGAACAAGCACACAAAGAACTACATTACTTAAGTGCTTAGACTCTCACTTCCTTTCCTGCATGTATACAGGACACTTAGAAGGGCTTCCTAAGCCACTGAATCAATTTCCATGCAGGTGTGGGGGAGATTTGGGAGAAATGTCCAATCTTCTCATAGATTTGCATGGAATTTTGAAGAATCCAAGGGTCATCCAAAATCACAAATCCAAATCATACCCTATAACATATCATAAGAAAAGAAGAAGAAATGAGGGTAATGCCCTGCCACTGCTGTGATAAAGAAGTAGTTAGTTAATATAGGCCCAGAGGATCCTAGAAACAGAACCACGTCTGACCATGCAGAGGAAGGGAAAAACCTGCCAATCCTTGCCAGTCTGACCTAGAGGAAAAATACCTTTTTGACCCCAGATTTGGTAACTGGTATGATCCTGAATGGAAGAGTTTTCTAAGTACTGGCAGAAACATCAATGTGCTCCAGTCACAAACCCACAGCCTCAGTTGTGGCAAATATCCCAAGGCTTTCAAAGAAAGTTGAAAAAAAAAATCTTAAGCATTCATGACAGAGGGAAAAATAGAAAAATATCCTTGGCTGGCCCCTAACAAATAGACTACAACATTTTTTAAACATGGCATTATCAGACACTTGCCAAACCGCAAGGGTTTTACTTGTATACTCCAATTTAGAGATTGAAAATACATGATACATATCAAACATACTGAATAAAGTATTGTTATAAAGTCAATATAGTCAATAAGTTCAGACACCACCTTTTTGGCAATAGTCTAGCTTTTTACTACTTTGAATGTTCACACTACTTTAGTTGTTTCCCCCCTCTAAATTTAATCTTAAGCAGAAACATTTTCATGATAGCCATGAATAAAACCAAATCCAACCAGGGAAAACAGTTTGAGTTCAAACATTCCTCTGAAGTATTTACAACCTAAATCTTGCATTACTTGGCTTATGTATGAGAATCAGAAAGCACAATAAACTAAGGTCCCCACTACACATTACACATATTACACAATTCACTGGTTAATCATTCAATAAATTTAGAGCAGCGATAATTCCAAAGCACATGATACAAATAACTATCCAAATATAAAGAAGGCCAACCAGCTATAAAGTTGGTGCTTGAAAATGTGTAACAACTCTATGGCTGGTTCCTATCCAGCTTTCATTTGAACATGTAGCAGGGCCCTAAAGCCCTAGTCCAGCATCCACAATTACTTCTACAATGACTTCCATTGACAAGAGACCTTCAGGCTCCCTGAAATTTATATAAATGCTGATGCTGCTTCCTGAAGATATATATACTGATGCTAGATATATTTCTGTTCATGAAGAGTCATGCCAGTGATTCATCTTACTTGCTCTGGGTTCTCATCAGTATGGCTTCTTTAACTTAAAAGATATTACTGCTGATTGAAATCAGTATATGTCAAAGGAGAATCAGGACCATTGGTAATCTATATAGCATAAACCTTTTCTCAAGTGCCACAATTCACTTAATCACAACCATTCTAATTTCATTATCCAAGCTAAGTTAAATGCTAAACTGTAACATTCATATTTGAAAGCTGGGTGGATTTAGTTTTAATGATTTTAAGTACAGTGGTACCTGAGTACTTGTCGTTAATTGGTTCCGGGAGGCGCGACGAGTACCAAAAATGACGAGTACCAAACAAATTTTTCCCAGGAAGGAAGCTAAGATAAGACCGCAAGGGGATGTGCACAGGGCAAGAGCTACCACGCGACTAACGCGTGACCCTTTGTTTCGGCTGGAAAGTGTAGCGAGTCACGAGGCAACCGACACCGACAAGTTCTAGCTTGCGTGTTGAGTACCAAACAAACGACAAAATTTTCGCATCAAAATGCATCGAGCACCAATTTTGACGAGTTTCAAAGCAGTCGAGTACCAAGGTATGACTGTACTATTAAGTCTTAAGGTGGGGAGGACTGAGACCACTGTTATGAAGAGGAACTGACAGGTGGTGGTGGTTGAAGACTCCCTTCTTCAGGGGATGGAGGGATCCACCTGCCAGCCTGACCTATTGTCCTGGGAGGTCTGCTGCTTGCCTGGAGCCTGGATCTAAGATGCCATGGAAGGATGACTGGGACTTGTCTGATCCTCTGACTATTGGGACTACCCTCTGACTACTCTGACTACTGGGACTTGTCTGACCCCATGCTGCTATTCCATGTGGGTACCAATGACACTGCCAGGGGTGACCTTGAGCAGATCAAGAGTGACTCAGGGAACAAGAATGAAAGGGGTGGGGTGGGAATTAGGTGATGCTGTCCTCAGTCTTTCCAGTTAAGGGGAAGGGCCCAGGCAGGAGCAGATGCATCCTTCAGATCGATGCATGACTACACAGGTGGTATCACCAGTAGGGATTCAGTTTCTTCAAGCATGGGATGTTGTTTCAAGAAGAAAGATTGCTAGGAAAAGACCAGATCTACTTGACAAAGAAAGGGAAGAGAATCTTTGCAGACAGACTCACTAACCTAGTGAGTAGGGTTTAAACTAGGTTCACCAACGGATGGAGACCAAAGCACTGAGATAAGTGGGGAGGTGGGAGACTGGGAGAAACCAGAAGGATGAGTGGACAACAAGAAAAGCCTCTTCATTCTTATGGAGAAAGTAGGGCAATCAGCTAGTTACTTCTCTCTGTACACGAACAGAGAATTCTGCTGAGAAACAAGCAGGAAGAATTGGAAGTCCTTGCACAGTCAAGGAACTATGACACAATAGGAATAATAAAGATTGGTGGGACAGCTCACATGACTGAAGCACTATCATGGATGGGTATAAACTCTTCAGGAAGGACAGGCAAGGAAGAGGGGGAGGCGTTGCACTGTATATAAAAGAACTGTATGTTTGCTCAGAGCTCCAATGTGAAACTGGAGATAGGCCTGTTGAAAGTCTCTGGGTTAGGGTCAGAGTGGAGAGCACCAACGGTGATGTCATGGGGGATGTCTGCTATAGACCACCATACCAGGAGGATGAAGTAGGTGAGGCTTCTTCAGACAACATGTGGAATTTTCCAGATCACAGGCCCTTGTTCTCATGGGGGACTTCAATCACCTTGGCATATGCTGGAAGGACAATTCAGCAGTGCACAGGCAATCTAGGAAGTTTTTGGAGAGTGTTGGAGACAATTTTCTGGTGCAAGTGTTGGAGTGGCCAACTAGGGGGTGTACTCTTCTTGATCTGCTGCTCACAAACAGGGAAGAATTGGTGGGGGATGTAGAAGTGGGTGGCAAGCTGGGCAGCAGTGACCATGAGATGATGGAGTTTAGGATCCTGACAAAAGGAAGAAAGGAGAGCAGCAGAGCATGAACTCTGGACTTTAGAAAAGCAGACTTTGACTGCCTCAGGGAACAAATGAGCAGGATCCCCTGGGAGGCCAGTCTGAGGGGGAAAGGAGTCTGGGACAGCTGGTTGTATTTTAAAGAAACCTTACTGAGGGTACAGAAACAAACCATCCTGATCTGCATGAATAGCATATATGGCAGGTGACCAGCTTCACTTAGCAGAGAACTCTTCAATAAGCTTAAACACAAGAAGGACATTTATAAGAAGAGGAAGCGTAGACAGTTGACTAGGGAGGACAAGAATATTGCTTGGGCATATTGCAGTGATGAACTCAGGGAGGCCAAAGCACAACTGAAGTTCACCAAGGGCAAGTCATGCCAGACCAACCTCAATGCCTTCTATGTTGAGATGATGGCTTTGTGGATGTGTAGAAAGCAGTAGATGCAATATACTTTGATTTTAGCAAGGCTTTTGATACCATCCCCCAAACAACTTTGAGGCAACCACACTATTCCAACTTTTCTCTGAGCCTAATCTGGATACAATGAACTGTTCCAAACAGGGGGTTTTACCACACTTTCAACTTTCCTATGAAATATGAACTTTCATTTCTACCCAGGAGAACTTTTACAATCTTTCTCTTATACCTGAAGAAGGGTGCTTGTGCCCAAAAGCTTACAAATAAAGATTTTTTTTTTTTGCAAAATATCTAGTTGGTCTAATAAAAGATATTACCTCTACTACAAGTTCTGATGTTTTTTGCCTCTAGACCAATATGGCTATAACCTGGCTATCTGCTCTTACAATTTTCACCAGTTTAATTCAATAATTTTAAAATCAATATAACTGAACCAGTAGATTCTTCTAGCAAGACAAGACCTGTAATATATTTTGCAGTACTACAGAATATCAAGTGAGTACAACTTTGGTGTTCATATCTGTTTTCTGACCATTTTGCATGACATGATTTTTATATATTACTGGATATGGCCCTGGTCCTGCAACTGGCTCTATGCAGAAATCTAAGGGCAGAAACCAGTTGCGGATTCAGAGTACAAGTTACTACAAAAATTTACTCTTCTCTGAAAACTTTTAGAAGCATCTCTATCTCTAGCTTACTGGAATGGTGCTCTGGTAAAGTCATTAACAGGTGAATCTATATATTGTTTCTAACACAATACATGCAGATTCCTAGAAAGCAATTAGGGATGATCCCAGCAGCAGTGACTTATGTTTCATGCCTGTAGCCTTTTCAAAGAGGGATGTATAGCACTAATATGGGAAGAACATCCAATAACACTACAACTCCTAAATTCATGGATAGCCACCTGTGACCTCAAGCCATTTTTAAGACAACATATTTTCATTTTCCCATTCATATACATGGTAATAACTTGCAGTGTTTTCATAAAAATGGTATTAAACCTAAATTTCCAATGTTCTTGTTAGAGAACTTGTTAAAGCTTGTTATCCTAAAGTGTAGATTACATTTGCAATTTGGATTAACACTCTAAATTTAAAAAAGAAAGTATCAGATAAAAAAATTCACAGCGCAAACAAAGTAAAATTAAAACTATCAATTTAGTTATCACAGACAAAACAATCTAGCTATACTAAGATACTGTTAAGGCTCATTTGACTTCCCTTCGTAGACCCATGCATGGGAACACTGCCTTGGTGAGCTGGACCAGGTTATTTGAAACTGTTCCAATCCATCATGTAAACATACATTTATTATATACAAAAATGTTAAAGGAACAGAAAAAATATTTTCTGGCACTCAAAAAGACCAGGAAATCCCAGATTTACAGTTGGTTGCTTGCGCACCTCTCCTTTGGCAATTTCTCTCTACATCATGTGCACTAAATGAGCCAGAGATCTTCAGGGAGACAATGTGTCTAGCTGGGTTCAGAAGACTTGGGCTTCATTCCAGACTCTGCCATTAACCTTCTCCGTAATCTTGGACAAGTCACTTCCTTTGCTTAGTGATTCAGTTTCCTCTTCTGTAAAATGGGTAGAGTGAATAGCCATTTGAAATATATGGTTTTGAAAGTTAGTGATGTCAAGTTTTAAGTACTATGTAAAAACTGAATATTATCATTTGATTACAGAGCCTAATGCATATACACAAGGAGGCAAATTAAGGTTGCTTGGGGAGAAATATGAGAGGAGTGTTTGAATTTGTAACCTAAAAGTTTGTAGGTTTATTTTTTTCCCTCTCTTCATTGTTGTTCATAATAGCATGGCATAGTTGGGGGTGGGGTGAGTGGGACACCAGCCCCGGGTGCCAACTCAGTGTGGGTACCAGAACAGCTGCCCCCTTTGTGCAGTCTGAGTCCCACAGCAGAAGCAGCCTCACACCATTTGGTGTTCCAGTAACAGTCAGGTGCATGGACATTACACTGCTGTTATAACAGCAATAACCTGGACCAATGAAGCATGCTGCAGCAGTAGCAGCTGGGTCCTCTCTAAGTCCCAGAAGCAGGTAAGACTCCATCCCTTTCCCCTCCCACCCCCTCTTGGCACCCTACCCCTTTGGTGCTTAGTGGCATCTTCCCCCCACCCTGCTCATTATGTGCTTGATTTGCAATTTCTTAAGCCTTTTTTTTTTAAATCTCAGGGTAAAATCAAATTCTGTTATGTACAGCTGTGACCTCCTAAACAGCAGGCTTTGAACCCTAAAACACCTTCAGAACAATAGCATAGAGTTCTATCTCTTAAGCTGCAAAACACTAGTTAGGAATGGGATTGAGGGAGGAACTGGGCTGCTCTCATTCTCTGTTATCCTGATGTAGAACATAGATAGGCCTCAGCACCATGAGGTGATGAACTTTTAGCATCATGTGTTAAGGCCAGGATGGTTACAGGGGAGTCTAGTCCAGATATTGCCTTCTTTACCTGGACATTGATCAATCTCTTGCCTGACTGATCTCCTCCCAGATGCCTAGATGTTGGAAAGGAGGTAAAGGGACAATGTGTCAATGGAGCCTCAGCTGTACAGTTGCAACACAAATGCCTGCTAGACATCATTGTTGAAGAGTAGAAGCTGTAAGAGTGCCTGCCACCCTGGGAGGGATCCTAGGAGGTACACTGGAGACACCCCATCTCTAGCTCCAGAGAAAATGAGCCACAGCGTTTTGAGAAAAGTAGAGAAGTTATTTTTTTATGAAGTGGTGTGGTAAGGCAGCAATTAGAGCAACACAGGAAATGAAAATCTTTTTGCTTGCATGAGAATCTCAGGAAATTTTTAGGGATAATAGTAACACTGTACCCACCATCTATGAGTAATTATTATCACTGTTTTCAACTATTCGTAAAAAAAAAAAACCTATCTCAAAATTTGGCACAACAACATGACTGAATAAAATGCATTATTTAACTCTGTGAAGCATTTTGGGATACTGCCTGTATGAAAGAAAACATTTTAAACTGTAAGTTATGGCAGAATAAAACAGTATAATTAATATAGAATGGATTTGAAGCAAGTCTTTGTGTAGCTCTGTCCTCAAAACACTTGACTTGCAAACATGTAGAGCTGGATAACATAGGAGTGCTTGAACAAAATGTTCTGAAAGGGATTAGGAACACACTTTCTGCACATGGATATCTCAACCACTTACAAACTTATAGTCTGAAAGTTTGAAAACAGTAAAATAATTAGGATCTTCTTTTAATACCCTCTAGTAGATCTGTGCAAAGTGGCTAATATTCACTTTGGATTCTGCTGATTTGGGGGACAGTGATTTGATTAGGTGATTTGAATCACTGTCCTGTATTGATTTGGCTGAATCTGATTTAGAGATTTGGCTGCCAACGAATTGGCCAAATCTTCGAATCAAACAGGCCTCATCCCCCGCCTACTCTCCCAGCCCTGTTAATAGCTGCCCCGCCTAACCCCAGCACCCTCGCTTTAAAAAAAAAAAAAAGCCCAGCACTTACCAGCTGTTGCCAGGCCAGAGGGTGTGGTCCCCACTGCCCCGCACTGTATAGGGGGGGCTCTGCCATGATCCCCCAGAAGCCCTGATGGCCACTGCAGTAGCTGGTGAGCATGGGGCTTTTGTTTGTTTGTTTGTTTTTAAAGAGCTGGGTCATTGGGGCTGGGTGGGCAGCCATCGATGGAGCTAGGAGAGCAGGTTGGGGATGGATGCTCATGACAGCCCCTCACACAGCACGGGGCAGCGAGGACCACCCCCCACTTGGTAGGAGCTGGTGAATGCAGAGTTTTGTTTTTTTAAAGAGCTGGGATATTGCGGCCAGGCAGGGCAGCCATTGATGGGACTAAAAGAGCAGGCAGGGGGCAGGGAGCACTCAGGAGGGCTGGGGGAGCAGGCAGGGGCTGCGGCCTGGAGGGGTCCCCTCATGGCCCCCCACCCCCTTCCTCCAGCCATCCCCACCCCTTACTTACCAGCATGGAGTCCAGGTCCAGCTCCCTGTGGCACCAAGCAGGGACTGCCTGAATTGCTGAATCTCTGAATCTCCTCTGAATCTTTTTGTGAATCGATTCTGAGGCTTTGAATTGATTCAGACCTTTTTATTGGTCTCTCAATTTGATTCAGATTCAGCAATTTGGCTGTTGAATTGTGCTGAATCTCCTCGAAATTGAATCAGCACCCAAAGCTTCACACAGCCCTACCCTCTAGTTCCTTGTCATCAGATGTTATTTATTTTCAATACATAGTGCCCCGCACTTAGTTCTTGTGAGCTTCTACCTCTCCCTCTTTCCAGCCTTTCTAATCTTATTTAATAACTTCCACTCTCATACCTTCTCTAGACTAGAGTAAAAAGACCAACTGGTTTAGTCTGACTAAATTGTCCAAAGAAATTATCCAAAGGATATTGGATACTTGATCATTAGGTGAAGTTAACTTTCTGGTAGTATAAATTTAAGTGAACACTTTCCTCCTTGATTTCGCTGCTCAAAGTAAACTGAAAAATAGTTATCCACATCTGCAGTACATTCTAAATTATAGGCATAAAATTGCTTTGATGTACCTCTTTTTAGAATCATAGAAAATAAGGATGGGAAAGACCTAAAGGGGTTACATGGTTCATTTTCTTGTTGCAAGGCAGGATAAATGGCAACTAAATCACTCCTGACTATTATTTGTCAAGCCTGGTCTTAAAGACCTCAGTGATGGAGGTTCCAAAACCTCTCTATAGTTATTCCACGGCTTAAATATCCTTACAGTTGGACATTTTCCTCTAGTGTCTAACCTACATAGCACTTTTTCAGAATTCCATATCTGATGGACTTAGTGGAAGGATTGCTGCATATCTTGCATGTGAAATTCCTAATTATGCATCCTAGGATAATGCTTTTTTAAACAGTATGGCATTATTGACTCATATTCTATTTATGACTTATAAACTGCTTAGAACTTTCCTGCAGAACTGCTATATAGCCAGTCATTTCCCAATTTATTATTTGTACAGTTGATTATGCCTACATAAGTGCAGTATTTGTTCTTACTGAATTTCATCTTATTTATTTCAGACCATCTCTTTAGAACATTGAGAACATTTTAGAACCTAGCTATATCCTCTACTGCACTTGCAATGCCTTTCAGTTTAAGATTGTCTAAAAAAAGTAATGAGTATTCTTTTTTATAGCTTCAAGAAATTAATAAACATATGGAATAGTACCTCATCCAAGAAAGACCATGACAGAACTCCATTTGATACAAGGTTTCCAGGTGAAGAGTGAGCTAGTGATCACTATTCTGTGAATGAAGTTTTCCAATCAGTTGCATACCCAACCCTAGTTTGTGTCTACATGTTGTCCTATGCAGACATAGTGATGTACTACATCACTGTATGGCGCACTGTGGCAACAGAGTGAGCAAGTGGGTCTACACGTGATCATCAGTTACGTCATGTGTTCCCCTGATAGTGTGTGGCTACAGCAACTTAGCAGTGAAATCCAACCGTGACCGTGTGTATGGTGCAGTAATTGCCTGTACTGCTTCATGCTTCAGTACTTCCACAAGACCTGTTACCCTGTCATCACCTTATCATCTAGGTACTTACAAACAAATTGATTATTTGCTCCAATATCTTTTAGGCTGACTAGTCTATGACATACTTTATTTCAGACCCACAAAATAAAATGGTTCTCTCACACCTTCTTGGTAGAAAGCATGACACCTAAAAAAGGCAATTAGTAGATCAGATATAAAATGCCACAGTTTAATGGCAGGACCATATGATAAAACAAGGTTATAATAATGAACTGTGTATAAAAGACAAAAGTGCAGTAATGAAATTGGAATCTGAATTTGTGGCAGTGGTGGTATCTTTTATTAGACCAAGCTGATGTTTGCAAAAAAAAAAAAAAAATTTAATTGCAAGCTTTTGGGCACAAGCACCCTTCTTCAGGCACAGGGGAAAAGATTATAAAAGTTATCTTGGGTAGAATTGAAAGTTCATATTTCAGAGGAGAGTTGAAGGTGCGGTAAATTGTAATGGTGGTAATAAAGTTGTTCTTTCTGTTGTCTGAAGACCTTAAATCTTGACCACTATAAAACTTACCCCTTTCTGGCAATTTAACTTCTGTAAACTCAAAGGCTAGAAAAAAGAGAAAAAAGGACTGTGGTTCTTTTATGGTCCTTTTCCCTTTCTGGGAATCTATATGTGAAAGCATCACCTCAATAAGTGGGAAGGCCAGTGAAACTTAAATATGCTATTGAATCTTCCATACATGAGGGAAGTTATATAAATCCTGCTCCTCAAGCCTGCATTTCCTCTCATATATGGATTAGGAACTTCCACCTTCCCCATCACTGGGTTTAACATAGGAGTAGTTTTTTGGTCGGCAAAGACACTGCAGTAGTCACTATCTGGGATTTTGAAGGAATTTTGAAGAATTGAATGAACTGGGAGAATATTTCCTGTCTCCAAAACTGCTCAGGGACCCAGTAAGGTAGCTTGGGAAGTAAGATTCAAGTTGTAGTCATTTCAAAAGTAATAGAGGTGCATGCACTTGTTCCAGAAAGGGTTCAATTCCCTGACAAACTGGAACTGAGATAGATTTGGGAAAAGTCAGCCAAAGATGAAGGTAAAGAATAGGGCTGGGGTTCCTAATATTCCTGGAGAAAACAGATAAAATAATTATAGCAAAAGATTAAACATTTTTATTTCAGGGAGAGCTGAAGACCCTGTTAAACAGGAGCTGGTGACTCCAGATAACTTAAAAGAAATGGCTGAAGAGCTTTTTGAACAATTAATGTAATTTCATTGACTCTTGGAATGACACGGAACTTCCAGAAGATGGGTAGGAAGATACATTTGTGCCAAAACTTAAAAAGAGGAAATGAACAAGCTAGGTAATTATAGCCATTTAAACTTGATACTATCCCTGAACTTAATAATGGAATAACCAATACAAGACTTGATTATTACAGAAGTAAAGGAGAGAGATATAATTAGAGCCAATCAGCATAGGATTAAGGAGAATAGATCTTGCCAAATTTAACTTGGTATCTTTTTTGTGCATCATGGTGGATTCTTTATCAATAGAAACATTTGTTTTAACTTTGGATGTTTTCTAAAAGAATTAGTTTAAGTCCCCTGTTGTATTATGGAGAAGGTAAGACTACAAACAAGGGTCCTTTATATATGAACCTAATTTCTGATGAAGTAAGGAGAGAACTTTTTAAGAAGCCCCTTAACCTTCCTACAAGAGGAGGGCACTTGGTTCTAGCAAGAGGCTCAGGATGATAAGTGGTAGAAGGATATGAGGCGGATGGCAGCCCTTAACCAGATGAAAAAAAATAAGGAATGAATGTGGCCCTTGTAACAGGGAGACAGGGGCTCCCTGTTACTTTAAAGGGGAAAGATACAATAGAGAGCTCCCCATGCAGAGGGAAACACTACACTTGATGAGCTAGCTGCAGGGAATAGGCAGCCATGGGGCCAGAGACTGTTGCAATGTACCTGTTGCAATGCTTCCTATTCTATAACAGGGCAATAGGGCAGAGCCCTGCTACAGACAGCAAGGGCACTGCCAAAGAAGCCAGAACAATGGTTGAAAGCTGCTCAGAGCGCTAGATACCAAGCTCTGATTAGAAACCCCTGTGGGTGGCTGGGGAGCCAGGCCCAGGGCTTGGGGAGGCTTATAAACCCAGGAGCCAGAGCCTGGATGACAGTCTGGCCCTGCTGCTATAAAGGGGAGCTCTCTGGCAGGCAAGAGCTACCTGGGGGAACCTGAACTAGAACAGAGTAGTGGGGGGAACCCAGGGTGGAAGCTGTTTCTGGAGCAAGGGCTGCTTTGATGGGCGGAGAGGGGGCTGGGGAAGAGATTTTCTTCTTAAAGCAGTAGCATGTTTTTCCTTTCATAGTGTTTGTTTGCCCAGATGGGAAAGTTTGTGTTGTAGCCAAAGGGCTTACTATTTGGCGAAGTTAGACTGGTGGACTGGTAGGGTGTATTAGGGAAGGTAGGATGTCTCAGTGTTACTCAGAAGCGTGTGATGACTTTAAGCCCAGCCAGGGACATGGGCTCTGGGCAATCAGAACCTGGGGCCAAGAGGGCCAGAGTGCAAGCCCAAGAGGGGCAATAGCAGGCCTGAGGCCAAGAGGGCCAGACTACAACCCCAAGGCTTGGAGCTAAGGTCAGGGGACAACCAGCCCAACAAGAGGGAAATCATAACCCAAGAGGGGCAAGGACCAGGGCCAGGGGCCTGAAGCCCAAGAGGAGAAAAACCACAGCCCGAGAGAGGTGAGAACCAGGGCTAGGGGCCTGCAGCCCAAGGGTGAAAATAGATCCCAACAAGGCAAGACAGGGGCTCGAACCCAGAAGCCAGGTCTGGTGCCATGGGCTAGGCTAAGGAGGCCAGAGTAAGAAAAGGGGTGGAGGTCTGTAGTGACTGAGTATTGACTAGGGGGTAAAGTGCCCCACGTGAGTGATTACTGGCAATGCCTGAGAGGCATGGGCATGGCTGTAAGGGAGGTCAGAGGCCACAGAATTAGCCCTTAAGGCAATCAATGTGCTGGAACACAGACCAGCTAGAAGGGCCCACCTAGTGCCTCAGGGGTGAGTTTGAGACTAGTGGGGTCTGGGAGGGAGTTGCTGGTTATGAGCATGGATGAGGGTTCACCCTGGGATCTTTGGAAAACTTCCCTTTCCATCAATTTAACTAACTACAACAAGTTTTGGCAGGCAAGAGGGAACGAAGGAGACCCAGGAATCCAGAGCGAGCTCAGGAGATGTGTGGCCAACAGGGAGCATCATGGCCCCCCCTGGGGTCCAGTCCTGCTACAGTCTTCTACTGGTTTATTGCCAGATAGTTCTTATGGTAGCTACCCAGTAACATATCCCTGGGATATGTTAAAAGGGATGCTTGCCTTTCTACTTCTACCTGTCCGGGATAATGTATGTGTTAGCAACAGTTGAACTGGTCCCAAACTCATCCTAGCTGCAAATATATGCAAGGAAAAACTGGTCACAATTACTTTTCAGAATCCCTCCCCCACCCCCATCAGGTCATTGCATCACTGACCCCCATTGTCTGCAATGGTCTGTAAATTTACACACAACATTGTGTTGTGTAAACAAACCCCAAGCCTAGAGCTGAATAAATACTCCACAGGAACACTGATAGGCATTCATGCAAATTGTGATCCTTTGTTTGATTCAGCCACGTTCTTTTTTTTTTTTTTCTTGTTATTCACTGTTTGCAAACATTCATAGTACAAGGATTTTTGTTTGCATAAATTTTGGGGGAATGGTTGCTCTTTGTATGAATGCCATATTCATATGCAAATAGGGGTATTTGTGCTTGGACAAGAGAATTTATTCTTTGCAATTATGATCTTTACAAAGCTTCAGATATCCAATCATAAAGGAAGAAATGCTAAGCGCTAAGCTACTCAGGCAACCAATCACATACCATTAACATTTTTTTTTTCTTTTTTTAGAAACCAAGTTTTATTTAGGGGCAATTTACAATTTTTGTCATAAACAGGCTATTAGCCATGAATTAGCAATCAACTGCTGATTTTAATCCTATGACCATAATATTATGCAAATACCGAGGCTAGGGATGTCCAAATATCAACCCATGAGTGGTTAAATCATCACCCATGAGACTAGAAATCCTGCAGCACAGCAAGTGGTGATAGTATTACCCCATGTCTTGAAAGGGCCAGAACCCTTGGGGTGGGGAAGGGAGAGTGGCTAATGCTGCCAATGCTCACCCTATTGCTGAATTTCTGGGTCAAGATCCCTGTTAGGCACGCCTTTTGGTAGTGGGACAAGTGGTGGTGGCATGGTCAGTGCTATTAATGCTGCTGCTGCTTGCCTCACCACTGCAGGTGGGTCATGCAACCTGAAAGAGCCCTGTTGTTTGGATTCAGCCCACCAACCAAATTAACTGAACGGCCCAGCTCTAAGGTCATAAGGTGAAAGGAGATTTTTTTTTTTATTTTGTTATATTGCGTGTTTTGGGTTACCTCATTTGCTGTAGGTGAAGCTAAAGCTAGAATCAATTCAGTGTACCCTGGATTTTAAAAGAAGCCAAATATTTTAACTAGAATGTAATATCTATGTGATATCTGGCACACAGCCAGACTTTCTAGGTCTTGAGTCTGCCAGGATTCATATTTATTTAAGTCTAAAGACCATTAGGCTGAGAGGGAAGGATGAATGAACTTCCAGGAACATTTTTACCAGTTCAGTTAATATTTGCATAACAGTAATCTTTCAGTCTCTCCTAGAAATGTGACTACTTTCTTAAAAATATCTCTTTGTCATAACTAATCATAGCAGTTTATTGGTAGGGATAGTGACATCTCCACCCACTAAACCTTATTTTGCCTACATGTTTAACTGGGTGATGACCTGTGCTTCTGGCTTGAGGGAAAAATGTCATTCTCATTCTCAATTTACCCAAAAAACGTTGCCTGCCTATGCCCTTAGACCAACAGGGCTACAACCTACACATCTGATGTTAAGCAACATTTCACAACCGTGTTATATAGGTGCAAATAACAACACAAGGTGCATGGCAATGGAGAAATGGGCTTGGAGCAAGCTCTTTATAAATAGTAAATAATTTACTTCTGAAAATCTCAAACAATCTGGGCATTCTCTTTCCTTGTTATAATTTACTATGGGTAGAAATAAAACCTCTTTATCTGTGGGATTATGACAAGATAAGAACAGGGGTATCAAAGAGTAAAGACATCTTTTGTCTAGATCAGGAATCTTTTGTCTAGATTCCTAAAATCACACATCCCTTTCATATTACTTCTTCTGCTGTGAAACCTCTACCCCTGTCCTGAAGACCGATGTGGAGCCAGGCAATCTGGCCCCACTGTGGTGGTGCATCACCTCCTAGCCCATTTCACCATTATCCCCAATCTCTTTGTGGCACCCAGATGGCCTATCAGGAAACCGCAGGGTTCTATGGAACACAGTTTGAAAACCACTGACCTATATTTTGCCAAGTACCTCTAACGCTAACCAAACTATACTATGAATAGATTTGGGGGAAGAAGGGAGTGGGATGGAGCAAGCAATCTTTGAATGCTCCCTCTGCTTCATATCATCATGGTTCATACTACATAGAAAAGTAGGACTCTAGTCATACTGAAGATAACTCTTTATAATGGTCTAAGTTAGATTTTCTTGGGTCATTACGACCTATAATTTAGTTTAGCTCTCTAATCTTAGCTAACATTTTATCTTTTCTTGATCCTTCTATCTCTTGCCTAGATGCATTTTATTGGGCGAGATTCAACCCTCTGGGCATAGGAAGGTACAGTTTGTACAGCTCAGTGCCTTTAGAGGTAGGTTTGCTAGAGGAATTAGTTCAGCTCTTAAGAGTAGGTTGTAGCATCATCATTACCATCCTCCAGAGATTCTACCTGGGGGTGTCAATGAAGTTTTCAAATCCATTTAAGGATTCATAGGGACAGACTTACACCAACACAAGCCAAAAAGTAATGTAGGTAACATTTTTAAGTGACTTTCACAAATAATTAACAAGCCTGAATCTGGCCTGTTATGTTCTGTAATCCTGCACTCAGTCCTCTGAAATGAAGATCAACTTTTAGCTGTTCCTTTACTCAACATTTATCTGAATATAATATATATTTACATATTTATCTGAAAAAGTTTTTTCTTACATATTACCAAACCTGCATAAATTTCAAGCTACTTCTCTACTTTCTGCTTTTGGTTATTTTCTAAGCTACATGCTCTTGGTCAGCACAAACTTAATCAGACCCATGTTGCCTGAAAATTGAACTATTTCTATGCATTCTTTTTCAGGTTTATTACAGGTCTATGTTCTATCACAAGGCAAAAATTTACTATTGTACACAAGTATATGTGACACATAAATTGATACAAAATATTTCTTTTTAACCATAATGGAGATACTTTTCTTGGGCCAGATCAATTTGTCACTTTGCACTTGTCACCTTAAGCTTTCCAATGTCTAAAAATTGGGCTCCAGAAGGTCAGACACTCAGGGCACAACCCTGTGAGCATGCAGGTGCAAGTGTATGCATTTCCCATGGGACAAATAGTAGTAGCATATATCTGTGCCACTGATATTTGTTCCTGGGCATCTCCCTGCATGCATGCTTCAGTATTTGGCAAAGGGGCCTAGGTGGGGTAGGGAAGGCTGGGTTAGTGCCTAAACCCAGCACCTGTGCTGGCCCCAGCAGCCTAACCTGGGGTCCTGGGGGCCTTCCAGGGCAGCAGTGGTGCTGAGCTGGCCATTTGGAGACTGGCAGGCAGCCAGATTGTGGATCTGACCAGTCAGGCTCCAGTTTCTGGTAGCACATGCTGCAGCCACATGCACCCACACTGCTGTTTCTAGTGGCTTTTTTTTTTAAACACCAGGATCTCCCAGTGTCAACCCCCCCCAACCCATTGCACTACAAATTAGTAGCACAATGCACATCTCTGAGGTGCCGCAAACCACATGTGCACATTTGTGCGGACATACCCCTCTCCTAGGTTCCATATTGATTCCACAGAACAAGTTAGGTGCCTCCAGGGTGATTTAGGTTTAAGTACTCCATTTAAAATGAGGAGAGGTAGGTACCTCTGCATGGTGATTCAGAGCACTCAGGGATGCCTTGAGCTTACCAGTGAGAAATACCAAACATACATATGGGTGATTCTGAATTCCTGTTCTTCTTTGGAGCTTGAATATGGAAAATGTGGATTTGAATCTCCTCAGACTCAGGCAAGCCTAGAACCCAGGTGTCCCACTTCTTCAATGAATGCTCTAACTTTTAAGCTCTTGTGTAAAAGGTAGATGGCACCATTGCCACACTTTTGACTGAAGTGACTCTTGTTGCTGTGCTGTGTACGGTACTAAATGCTACTTGTAAGGTGGGCATGTTCTGAAGATATAGACACCTACTGGATTGGCCTCTTTCAGAAGCGTAGGCACTGTTAAGGCACTAACCTATCTATATTTTGGATAGCAATAGAGTATAGGCAGAAGTTGGTACCCATTTTGGAATTTTGTGCTTGTTGGAGTCAGAATATTGTGGAGTGTTTTCTGGAATTTAGGAGACTAAACACCGCTTCAATTACATTTAGGCATCTAGTCAATGAATATGAATCTAGCCCTTTTTATGTCTTAAAACCTCTTCTTCCTTACATAGATACCATTTTATGTAGAAAAATTAAAATTCAGAAACTGAAAAACCTTAGTTTAGCAATAAAGACAGAATATATATTGTTACAGACTTTTACCTGTGCATTTTAAACCACAAGTTATTCAGTAATATTGTTTGATATAGGAGTCCCAAGTTAAGATGTGTTGGTCAGGTTGAGACATTAAATAAGCTACTGCAGAAAGTGTTGATGGGGATTTATTAGGTAAAACTCTCATACCTAAAGACTCCGTTTTACAGTGAGGTCAGTATTGGTACAACTTTGGTCTGAACACTAAATTAATGTTTGCTCTTCCGGGAATAATTTTTTTTTTTTTTACTTGTTCTGGCCCCAATCACTTTGGGTGCTCAAAAAGGAATTATAACATTTTTCAAGATGTAAGGATTAATACCATCTCCTCTGGGAAATGTTTAAAGACCAGTATTCAATCATGCTTCTGTTTATTTCACCTCCCAAAATGGCAGGTAGAACAGGGTAATGATTTCTGAAATCATTCAGTAGCATTGGTTTAATACAAATTTAGACCTTAACTCTCAATTAGAGCAGGGTGTGCAGACCTTTTTGTCCAAATAGAGCCCACAAATTTGCTAAACATAAACCCAATTCCATAGTCCAAATCATTAGTGAAGATATTAAAAAATACCAGATCCAAGACAAAGGCTTGGTGAACCCTACTTGATGCCATCTCCCAATTACACACTCAGCCACTGATGACTGCTTATCCAGTATGATCATCTAATCAGTTATGTATCCATCTGACGGTAATTTTGTCTAGTCAGTATTTCCTTAGCTTGTTAATGAGAGTATCACGGAAGACAGTTACAAAAGTCTTGTTAAAGTCAAAGTATATCACATCTACTACCCTTTCTTATCTACAGAACCTGGCACTTTATTATAGAAGGAACTCGGGTCAGTCAGGCATAACATGCTCTCTGTGAATCTGTGTTGGCTGCTTCTGATCACTTTGTTCTCCTCCAGGTGCTTCACAGTAGATGTCATGAGGAACTGCCCCATAATCTTTCTACATCAGATTGACTGGTCTGAAATACCCTGAATCTTCCTTCTTAAAAATGGGAAGTCATCTGGGACCTCACTCAACCTCTATGAGTTCTCAAACAGGATAGCCAATGCCTTTGAATTTACCTCAGCTAATTCTTTCATACTATAGGATGCATCCCATCTGACCCTGCTGGACTGAAAGCATCTAGGATGTTTAAGTAATCCCGAACCTGTTTTTCTACCACTCTAGACTGTTTATCTCCTTCCCTATCTTTCTTGCCAACTGCACTTGTCAGCTGGCTGCTGTCCCTATTTGTGAAGACTGAAGTGAAAAAGGAATTAATAATCAATCTTCTCTTCATCCATAACTATATTGTCTTCCATAGTCTACAAGAGATCTATGGTTTCTCTGGTCTTCCTTTTACTTTTTACCTACCAGTAGAATCCATTGTTATTGCCTTTTATATCCCTTGCCATCTACATCTGAAATTGTGCCTGGGCCTTCCTAATTTTTTTCCCTGCACACCCATGCAATACCATTATACTCTTTCATAGTACTACGACCAAGTTTTCACATTTTGTAGGATTCCATTTTGAGTTTTAGTTCATTGAAGAGATTGCTATCTAGCCAGCCTGGTTTTCTGTTACTCTTCCTATTCTTCCATCACATTGGGATAGCCTGCTTTTGTGCCTTTAAAAGCCCTCCCCACCCTTAAAGTATAGGTAGCGTTTCTGAACTCCCTTTACCCTCAGACCTGCCTCCTAGTGGATCTTGCCCACCAGTTTCCTGACTTTGCTAAAGTTTATAGTTCTAAAGTACAGTGTCTTCATTCTGCTGCTCTCCTTCCTCCCCTTAGAAACATGAACTCTATAATTTTGTTGCACTGTTATCCAAGTCACCCTCCATCTTCCTATTCTTACCTAAGTCCTCTCTGTTTCTGAGTACTAAGTCAAGAAGACCTCCCACTGTAGCTGTCTTTGCCATCTATACCAAAAAGTTTTCCTCAATACAGCATGGGAATTTGCTGAACTGCTTGTGCACAGCTGTATTTCCCTAACAGCAGATATTGCAATAATTCAAGTCCTCCATGACAACCAGGTTCTGCAATTTGGAAGCTTCCATCAAGTGTTTAAAGAAGGCCTTGTCCACCTCCTCCTGATTTGGTGGCCTGTAGCAGATGCCCACTATAATGCCCTGCAACTTTCTCCTCTGACCTTTCAATATGCCTTCTTTCCACTTTGTACTGCATCTTAAACAGTCTCTCTCTATATATCTCTATCTCTAAATAGAGATATATATCTATATATATGACACCTTCCCCTTTTCCCTCTGCTTATCCTTCTTGAACAAGCTATATCCACCCATTACTTCAATTCAGTCATGTGAACTATCCTGCCATGTCTCCATAATTCCAATTACATCATAATTCTGTGCTTGTACCAGGACATCCAATTTTTCTTGTCATCCATACTTCCGCATACCTCTTACATTAATAAATAAATATATATAACACATATAAACAGAAGTAATATACACTTTTTGGACATTCATACCCTCTCTAAAAAAATTACCAATGACTTACGGTACTACCATGCTAACTTGGTAGAATTTTACATGGGTTAAATAGAGTATGTGTAGATTTAAGCACATTGAGTCATGGTAGAGACCATCCTCAAATTGAGGATGTCCCAACATTGAGCAGTCACATATATGAAGACAGAATTCACAGTCCCAAATTTTAAATAACTGGAAGATTCAATTCATATAACAATGACATCCCATCAGTATATATTGTGCAGCTATGTCTGCTTGTATTTTCTGGGTGGAAAATCCTCTGTAATATTTATCCTATACCTTATTTGTATGACTCAGTCACCTCTAGATGAGAAATGCTATAAATTCTTGATATACAGTAATATTTTCAGGAGCTCCTACATACTTAGCAACCTCTGAAAGTTTTAGCTCTCTCTCTCTTTTATTATAAAGTACATTATGTAGCCTTTATCTTTCCACTCAGATGATTTCCTCCCACCATATAACCATAATTCCAGTCATCCAGGCTTATAACCTTGTTGTCACATTCAACTTCTCTTTCCTTTTCACAATTGCCCTCTAGACTATTGCTACTTTTTACTGTTTCTTCCTCTAAAAGTATGCCATCATTGCAGCCATATCACTGACTACAGTGTAGTGTACAGATACCCAATCCAGCTTTCAACTATCTTAGGTACTGGTAGCAGTCTAGCAAAGACAGCAGAGTGGAACACAGGATATGTTAGTCTGATTCTCAAGGCAAATTAGCCAGTGCTGGACTCTAGACTGATGAAGCTAAACTACTACTTCTAGTCAGGGTCTGAATTACACTATGACTCTTGGGGAGTCTGCAAAAAAAATTAAACTGGTTCATTGATTAACAAGTCCACCTAAGTGAAGAAGCAACTTGATCAGGGTCTCCCCGGTT
Source organism: Caiman crocodilus (assembly GCA_030014935.1). Taxonomy (NCBI): domain Eukaryota; kingdom Metazoa; phylum Chordata; order Crocodylia; family Alligatoridae; genus Caiman; species Caiman crocodilus. The sequence goes on from JAGPOW010001296.1 coordinate 55,638,029, forward strand.
ATGATTTTCAAATCTTACGGGGGGGCTCTCTTCTCTTATGGGGGGTAGGGCTCAGACCCCTGACTCCCCCACCTCCCCTTAATTCACACCTTGCTTCTAGTTTAAGGCTTGCTTGGGTATGTCTTCACCCTAATAGAGTTACTTCTTAAGATAGCTCCAAACTAAGCTCTCTTTCCAAAGTCTCAAAATAACACTACTTGGTTATCTTTTATAAGCACTACAACAACCTTGATCTATTTGTCTTTCTGGCTTTCCAGGTCCCAAATAACATTCCTCAAGTCTGTCCAACATACAGCTCCTCAAATCATATGTTTTGCCTCTTACTTTAGTTATATCATTGATTTGTGAATGCAATCTGTAACACATTCAAACTCCTCATCCTCAAACATTTAATTCCCACCATCCATGCTGTACACTCAGCAAATTTAGTGTGTCTGACAGTCTTCTCCAATTGGTGATTTCATGGACATGGTTCTTTTATTATTTACACTAATATGAATCAAGAGGAACTTCTGACTTTCACTGAAATGAACACTGGTGTAATAGAACAGAACCAAACTTTGCAATTTAGTCCTTGTGCCCCATGACCAGAATGTCTGAATGATCTTGTCAGCACTCCAGACTAATACTTCTTAAAAGTTGTCATAAAGCTCACTTTGGATTTCTGTATTTACCCAAATCCCAAACAACTTTGAATTTAAGACTACTTATCTTGCCAAGCAGAATAAATCATTCTCTTCTGGATGAGGGCTTAGATCATGGCATCAATGTTATCAAACCATCCTGAACTGGACTGCTTTGTCAGGGTGGAAGCTGCTGAACTGCATCCCTGACTCAACCCCAGAAGCCAGACTTCCCTTGAACCTATTTCCTTGACAGTTGGCAGGTTTCGTGGCTTCAGGAGAGGCCACCACCCCTGCAGTTTTCAGCCCACTGAGACTTAACACACACACGGTCATCTATGTCACAAGTTTTGCCTGTCAACAGCTTGAGGTGCAGTTCCCCCCAAACCCCTGTGCCAATCTTCTTGAAACTTGGCAGGCTTTGTGATCTCACCAGGGGCTACCATCCCTGCAGTTCTCACCCCCCTGTGGTGTAACACATAGACATGACATGAGTTTTGCTTTTAAGAATTTGGGGTGCAGTTCCCCCCGAATCCCTACACCAATCTTTTTGAAACTTGGCAGGCTTCATGCTCTCAGCAGAAGCTATCACCCCTGAAAGTTTCATCCAAATCAGACAATATTTTTCTTTAATACTTTCCTTTCCTGTGAGGCCAACAGAAAGTGATGACAACTGGTATCCTGAGACTGCTGCCTATGGGCATGTGCAGACAAAACGGAGGCCCTAAATTGAAGTGGTGGGCTTTTAAAAGCACTGTTTCAATTTAGGGCCCTTTAAACCCCTGTGTCATGCACACACCCAAACTTACCTGCCTCTCTGGCAGTGGGGAGGGGCAGGCGAGGTGCTGGCAGGCACAGCGATTCTTAGGCTGTGCAGAGTGGGGCGGGGGGGAAGGGGGCTGGTGCTTCCCTCCACAGCAGCAGTGCCCCCGCTTCCAGGTGGCTCCTGTGTGTGGGTACCTGGCTCTGGTGGTCATGGGGGGCACTGCAGCCACTGAGGGAAGCACCAGGCCTCTGCACAGCTCAGGCAAAAAGACAGGCTCCAGGGAAAAAAGGCAGAGCTTGCCTTCCCTGGCTGCTGCCAGACTGCCTGCACAGGCTTCCTGCAGAGACCCTGAGCTGCACAGAGCCTGGTGCTTCACTCTGCAGCTGTAGGGCAGCAAACTAAAACTTCTTCTCGGAGTTTTAGTTTGCTGTGTCCCAAGTCATTTAAGGCGCATTACACTGCCAAATTGCTACAGTGGCTTGAATTGCTGTGCTATACGCCATCAACACCTATAAACACCAATACCATTAAAGTGGTGCAAAAGTATTTAACCTGGTTTAAGGTGTCGTGCATGCATGCCCCTCATTTCATGTACACATGACCTATCATGCTAATACAACTTCATTGCTTCCTTAGATTTCATATTGGTATGTTTGTATCCACCCATCATCTTATCTAGTATACTTTGATGAGGGAGCTATTTTCTTATTCTGGAAAATAGACCCATGCTCTTCTAGCTATATAAATAAAAAGTACTATTACTTTTATTTGGCCTCCAAGGGAGATATCTCATTTCATTCTCCACATGTTCCTAGAAAGCATCAGGTGAGCAGAAACAGGGAAACATAAATGGTATTCTACCATTCTACCAAGCCCTGAAGCTCATCTTGAATATTGGATACAGTTTTGTTCACTCAAATTAAATAGTTCAATTGAAACTGAAACAGGTGCAGAAAAAGGGCAACTAAGGTGGTCAAGGGAATGATCTTATGAGAAGAGACTAAAAACCTGGCTTGTTGAGCCTAGGAAAATGAAAGCAGAGGGGGAATATGATTTTTTTCAAGTAAATACAGCAGTAGGTAATCATCAGTGTAGGAGACGATATATAAAATCTGGAGAACAATATTGGCACAATATACACATTAACTGGTCATATTGCATATAAGCAGTCCTATATTCTGAAAGCTAAATTCCAGGAATGAGAAACCAGTAATGTTATTTCTTTGGAGAAACAGAGCTGTCAGTATTTTACCCTTTTCAGTAAACTCAGATAACTTAATGCCTTCCCTCATCCATTGAAACCAATATCTAAATAGGAAGAAACCTTAACAACCATATGCAACTTTCACTCTAATTATTAATCTAAACACAAAAAAATTCAACATTGAATAAAATATCATACTTTCCTGCAAAACAGTACAGCAAAGAGATGACACTTTCTTTGAATGTAGGCCTTAAAACATTTCTAAAACTCCAAATTCAAATATAAATATGAATTTAAACATGCTTGCACATAAAGAAAAAGTCAAATTATTTAAACCCCCTTCACTTTAAAGTGTGCACCTTGATTTCTTGTCAGAGAAAAGAAAGGAAAATGGTTAGTCACATATAAAGACTTTCATTGAAAGAAATTCTACTTCTGATTCTGTCGATAAAATTTTGTTTCCATTGAAGTGAATTATTACTTGTAAATTTAGGCTCCTAGATCTATATGTAAGATAGGGTATTGTTCAAGGGTATTATATCCCTGATGGTCTTGGGGAGGAACACATTAGCAGACACACTGTCCTCACACTCCCACTCGCTGACAAACCTAGGAACAGAAGGCGAAGCCATTCCTGAGGTGCCCTCTCCCACTGCACTTGAGCACACTGGTTCCAGAGTTTTCAAGGGCAGTCAAGGGGACATATCTCTAGAATGAGTTCATGTAGCCATACCTTAAGTGGCCTGAACATTGCCAGCTTCTTGTTTGCTGGTTCAATTTCCTGTCAAAACATTAAATGATATTTTCAATATAAAACACAATATTGGGAATTCAGAACATACAGTGATCACATTTTGTGATTTTAAAATCAGCCAATTTTTGCCACCCTCACACTCAGAGTAGTGCCCTGCTCCACAAGTAGCCATGTGGACTTCATATGAGTGACAAAATGTGTTCCTATGAAATTGGTTTCAAGTTTTGGGTGCCAATTCAGATCAAGAGTAAACAGAGACCAGTCAACCGAAGTCAAGTGTTATGTACTATGAGTCACTAGCACTGCTAAAGTCAATGAAATCCCAATAGTTTATATAAGGTCTGAATGTATCCCACAAAGATTTGCCCCAAGCAAATTAAAACTGTGTATAGACAGAATTGCTTCCTCACTCAAACTGTAACACACATTGCTCTTTAGTATGTGTTAATAAATGAGCAATAGCAGATAAGGCCTCATTGTGTGTCTGTGTGTGTGTGTGTGCATACATATATGTATACACATATATACATACACAACACTTTACAAAGTACATGGATTTGAGCAATATGCATTTTGATTTGCAAGACATTTTTACTAAATTATAATACATTGAAGGAAAAAAACCACAAGCCATAACAGGGTACAGAGATAGAGATCAGTGAAATATGTAATGAGTCTTATCCTTCAAAACTTGGGACTAGCAAAAACCTGGGACTAGTCCATGGGCTGTATGAATGGTGTGCAATGGGTTCCACAGGCTGGATTGGGCACATGGATCCTCCCACCCCCACCCCATGCCAGATACAGAGCATGCACAGCCTACTTTAGCCAATGTGAACTGCACATAGCACCTACTCTGGCTGGTCTGACAGGAGGTGTGTTCAAAGCAACTCCCAGACCAGCTGGAGCATCCATGGATTTGGCATGTAAGGAACACACAAACCCACACTCACCCTTGCTGCAGGCTGGATCCAGCACCCACTCCAGCAAGTATGGGACCAACACTGCATGTGGCTCATGTCCCAAAATGGCAGGAGTGGGTGTTGCATGCACCGTGCATGCTAGGTCCTGGGTATAGGGCCAGTTCAGTGCACACCATATGGGTCAACTACGAGACCTAGAGGCAGTGCCACGGGATAGATAAGGGGGCTCCATGGGCTGGATCCTGCCTATGGGCTGTATTTTTGACACCTCTGAGATATAGAAATACAGAACTGGGTGGCAATGGGAGAAGCAGACAATTCTGATAAATCTAGACAAATGAATAGATAGTGATCTCAGTCAAGGTGAGAGGCAGAATATTTCATTAAAGTACATGAGCTGGATATATTTCTGGTTAAGTTTAGGTTTAACTATGCTGTTGGTTAAAGACAGGAAGGAATTGCTGCAAACTAGGCACACTAAATTATAATTAAAATGTATCATTTCAGATATATAACTAACCACTGTGAAAACAGCCTTATGCCAACATGCCTACACATATCTAATTAAAATGCTGCCTTAATTAAGTACTTATATTTTATCTGTTTTCTGCCCTTGAGGAAGGAGGATATTAACAGCTTTGGAGGAAGACCACTTTGCCAAAGCTGCAACCATATGGCAGCAAACAGAAAAGGGCCAGCCTGACAAGGCTTCATTTGTAAAAGAAAGTTTGACTTCTTTGAGTCAAATTCTAGCTTTTTACAGGCAGAAGCACATTGGGGGAGGTGAAAGTTTCATGTGTGAGCAGTGCCATCCAAAGTCATTTAGTACATGCGGAACAGATGGAGGAAAGAGAGCAAGCTGCACACACAGCTTCTGGGCACATGGGCCTGAGCAGTTCCCACTACAGAAGCTACAGCTTCAGAATATGTAGCGTGAACTCTTCTTCCTCTGATTCAGCTGCTTTGGCCATGATCCCATCCTGACTTCATTGCTTCTCCATAAGAAAATCTAGTTTTGAGGTCTTCACCTTACGTCTTAAGTCCTTGTGCTCAAGAACCTATCTAGTTCTTTCACAGATGTGAAAGAGGAAAAATGTGACATCTTTCAATCTGTCTTCACTCTAAACACATCCATATACACCTTTGAAATGGAAAAAAAATCTCTATAAAAGAACACTGTGTATTATTTTAGGTACCTGTAAGTTTAATGTCAGGAGGCACAAATGGGAGTGTGAAATGTGGCTACAGTTATTTACTTCTGCAGTGAGGAGCACCATCTAAAACATTAACCATTTCAGTAATTTAATACTTAACAGGTTGCTTTGCTTTATTTCTTTACTTCTGAGCAAGTACTTACAATACAATATGTTCTTTAAACTATGCTGTATATATATACACTGCTATGAACAAGCCAAATGTACCTGAGCCCAAACTTGGGGTCAGTAGTGTCTTTAAGAACCGTTCTTACACTCTGAGCCTCCAAATGCAAATACATCACACCTATCTGGTCCTACTCCAACAGTTTTTCAGTTCCTTCACATAAAAGAATCCTGCTTTGGACCACCTGCCTAACAGTGAGGCAAGTTGTGAAACGTATATAGACAACATATCACAAAGAATCACGGATATTACAGCATAAATCACTGTTTCTTCTTCAAACACTTTGTCCATGCACCTGGTCCAGTAAGATGACACAAGTGGTGATCTAGACACTGGAAAGTAGAACTATGTAAGAAACTGCAGGACAGAAGGAGGAGCTGGACCTCCAATTCACTGGCCAGCTTAAGGAGGCGGTTAGGATAAAGGATGTCATTGTCATGGGTGATTTCAATTACCCGGACATCTGCTGGGAGGAGCAGTCGGCCAAGTCTG
>JAGPOW010001296.1:55644270-55667349 GCA_030014935.1 Caiman crocodilus
TGGGGTCCTGTGACCCTGGCGCTCGTTTCCTGCCAATTGGCAGGGGGTCAGACTAGATGGCCTGCTCTAGGCCCCTTCTGACCCTAGGTACTATGATACAGATGGCTCAAAAAACAGCATCAGGCCTGGATAACTCCATAAAAGAGCAGCAGAAGGTAAATACATATATTGAAAACCTCAGGGCTCCTCTGGGTGAGAGGCAGGAGAGTGTATTACAGGGGAGGGGAATGGGAAATATGGGAAGAGGGTTTCTGTCTGTACTGGACCAAGTAAATGGAGGTTTGGGAAGACTGGGATGCATGATTGGGATTGCCCAGGGGAAGAGGAGGTGCTTTCTTGGGCAAGAAGCGGGAAGTGGGAGCAGGTGGGTTGGGATGGAACAGAGTTTTTAAGATTTTAGGGCATCATTTGGAAAGCCTGTTTATGTTTCATTGTAAGCTACCTTGAGCCTTTTTGGATAGGGAGGCTTATAATTCTAATAAATTAATCAATCAATGTAGCAATGTTTATAGAGGAGATTGTTTCTTGGGGAAGCAACAGGGAGTACCAGTGCCTCAATCAAGTTACCCTTACACTGACCAATTCATTCATAACAAAGTTTGCTAACACAAAGAGACTGATGACTTAGGTGCATTTCAAGATGCTTACTCTAAACACGTGAAGACATGAGGCTCTCAACTTCATCCTATTGTGGGTTGAACACAGATGAGAACCTGAGCAAAATGCATTGGAACCAAGACACCTCCAACACCATTTCAAAGCATCTGGCTGTTTAGGGATGCCAACAGGATTGAGATCATGCGGGTCCAGGGGGAGGAATCTCTAGTTGTAGTACAAAGATGCCATAGGTGAAAATGGTGGCCCAGGTGCCAAACATATGACAGCTCTTAAATTAAGGTCTCTCAGATCAAGGACTTCTTTTGGCCCAAGAAACCCAAAAATCTTTCTTGATATTCTGAGGAAAGCATCAAGCACTCAGACTCTAGAGCCACCCAGCTCCTCTGTGAATTACCAGCCAAACCATCATAAGTCACCCTACCATCAATAGGAGTCTTTCAATGCTAAAGAAGTAAGCAAGAAAAAATGTTTATTTGATGAAGACAGTAAGCAAGCACGTTGGTTTGAGCCAGCTCATGTTTGTTTGCATTGTTGCACCCATAAAAATGTTTCAGTTTCAAATATTTATTCTTAGCACCTTTCTTCTCTCAGTGCCTTCCTAAGAGGTCTGCTGGCAATGACAACCCACATGAACCACCTACCACATGATTTCCTCAGACAATCTAGGAACTATAACCTTAATATTAATCTTTGATTCAATTAGGCTATGTCAAACACAGAAGTGAGAGGAACTTCATGCAGCTGCTGACCTTTTCTTGTAAAGGGCTTCTATGGATTTGAGAGGGCAGCAAGAACAGAAAGCAACAGCACTTCGTCCTCAGCGCAGCCAGCCCCAAAGGCAAGCAGCTGCAGGTAAGTGTCCACCCACATAAATGAAGCCTCTGTCCTTTGGCTGAATTCTGAGCAGCATTTTCTGGCAAGCAAGACTTCCTGGTGACTGTAGATAGGTATTTAGAGCTCAGCAGGCCTGGATTCAAACTTGAGATGCAGCTAGTACTTAGCCAAGCTTTTGAACTGCTGGGGAAATCTACTTTGTCCTCTGTTTTCAAATATGTAACTACTCATCTTTGTAGGTAAACAGCAACAAAGCAGAACAGGATGTCCTGACATTAACAAATGGATACTTTCACTGCTCTTTCATCAGCTGGACCAGGAGTACATACCTCAAAACTGGGACAGCCTAAGAGATCAAATAGAGGGATCACTACTATAGCACTGAAGCACAACTGAATCTAAAACACTCCCCTCCAAAGTGTTTGTTTGTATCAGTGGATAAGTGGCATGCCTCCCACGGAGAAGGTGGAGGATCATCATTCCATGGAGTGTTTATAAACCTACCTAGGATGTTTGGAGCCACATAAAATGACTTCGCATCAGAAGCATCCCTCAAGAATGGGAAACGACTCTGGTGACAGTATCCTAGAAATTACTGGGAGGAGAGATTTTCTCTCTGAAACTGTGAATTGAACAATGATCACTTGTTACATTTCTGAAATCTCAACACCTGCATCTCTCAGACCCAGAAGGCAAAGTCACTGAGAGACAGCTGGTGCCTGGGAAACAAGAGGTGAGAAGGAACAAAGAGAAAATGCTGAGGAAACCAGTGCATTTCTCTGAGTGCTCACAACAGCCATGGGCACCTAGACGAAAAGCATAGACTACCATCGGGACCACTGTGTAACAGTTATGGAACAAAGCACAAAGTAGTGAAGAATGTAATATAGCAACTCAAAGAAAACTGTGGCTGTGATCAAGGAAGGCTACATGATCAAACACAGAAGCTATAGATGTAATGAAGGAATACTGGACCTCTTCCACAGGAACATCCATTCTGAACAGGAAATACAATGTTTTACATTGGATGCCATGAACCAGATGTTAGGAAGGGAGTCTGAGCTTTGAACTATTACTCAGGCCCATCATATGCCATGAGAACTCTCCTTTACACTGCTGATGAAAAGTGTAGTTACTTCAGCTACTCCACAAGGATTGAAAGAGCAACTTCTGGAAACAGAACTCCCTGGATCACCAAAACCTCTACACCAGTCTGATGCCTCATCCTTCCAGCTCTCAACTCCACAAAGATTCTTATCACTCTAAGCACTGACAGACAACTTTCCGTTATAACTCATGTTGCTTTCTGTGAAGTTACAGCTTGGGCCTCCATGAGTTACAGTGATCTCCCCATCCACAACCCAACAGATATTTGTTTTGGATCAGGAGGGAGGGGTGGGGGGAAGGAAACCATGGGATTGAACTCCACTTTGGAGCCAATCAAGAAGAAGCTGCCTGTATGAAGCCTCTCTCCCCTAGCCCCACCCACCTCCTCCTAGCTCCAGTGCTATCTGCAGGATAGGCGGAGAAGGGAGGGGGAGGGAGCTGCAGGCTGGGATTTGCCTATCTTGTGCTGGAGGAGGGATGGGTAGATTGGAGCCTCACCAAGGCAGGGGGCTCCCCACTCCTGCACAGGCTGTGCAAACCACAGCCCATAGCTTCCTTCCCCTCCCAACCTTCTGATTGCACTGGAGGCAGGGCTAGGCTGCACTAGCTTAGCCCTGCTCATGAGCAGGGACTGATAGAAACTAACTTGAAACCTTGTTATATGAGGATTAATTTGTTGCACAATGGGGTACTTTTAAAGTGCTCTGCAGCCATGCACTTCTGTCAGTTCATGGCTATAGAGCAGTTTCAGGGGGCCAATCACACGACAAAATGTCACTTCTGTCAGTGCCATCTGGCTCTAAGTAGTGCCTCCTTTTTTTAGGCATTATCCTGAATTTTTTTTTCCATTTGCTGCTACATTCTCTCCAATTTATGACTGGATCCCACTGGCTTGGACTTCACTTTATTGCCAAATTTTAGGCAATTGTTTGAGAGTTACATCTGCAATAGTTATGTTTATGTTCTTTCCTATTTGTTAAATAGAAGCCTTTAGGATTTCTTTGTTTTGGTTTGTATTTTTGCTCACAGATATTTCAACTGATGGCCCAGTTGATGGGCCAGGACAAAAACATCAAGTAGACTAAAGGGCTCTGTGCTACCAGCAATAGTTTGTTCTATTAGTTGATGGGGGGGAGGAATTAAGGGTGTGTACCCATCTGACTATATTGGATAATACAACTATTGGAGGGGAATGGGACCTGGGGGTCACAATTGACCAGAAGATGAATATGAGCCAAAAATGCAATGAAGTTGCCAGCAGGGCAAATAGAACTCTGGTGTATATCAGCCGATGTGTTGCTAACAGATCCAGGGAGGTGCTTCTCCCTCTCTACTCAGTATTGGTGAGGCCACAACTGGAGTACTGTGCCCAGTTTTGGGCACTGCACTTCAAGAAGCATGCAGATAAGCTTGAGAAGGTGCAGAGGAGGGCCACTCACGTGATTAGGGGTCTGGAGAATAGGCCCTATGAGGAGAGACAACAGGAACTAGGCTTGTTCAGTCTGAATAAGAGGAGAGTGAGAGGTGCCTACAAGTATGTCAGGGAGGAACACTAAGATCTGGGGGAACAACTCTTCAGGAAGGCACCCCTTGGGAGGACAAGGACAAATGGGCACAAACTAATAGAGGGAAGATTTACGCTGGACATAAGGAAGAACTTCTCTGTGAGGATAACTAGAACATAGAACACACTCCCGGCAGAGGTGGTGCAGTTGCCATCCTTGGAGGTGTTCAAGAGGAGGCTGGACAAGCAACTTGTTGAGCTAGTTTGAGCTCATTAACCTCCTGTCTATGGCAGGGGTCTAGACTTGATGAGCTTGCAAGTCCCTTATGGTCCATTGATTCTGTGATTCTAAAACCAGCTCCTGGATTGACCCCTGCGGCACTCCACTTGATATTGGCTGCCAATTGATGTCGAGCCATTGACTACTACCCTCTGAGCCTGATGCTTCAACCGGTTTTCTATCCACCTTACAGTCTGTTCATCTAGTCTGTACTTCCTTAACTTGCATGAGAGAATTCTGTGGGACAGTATCAACAGCCTTGCTAAAATCAAGGTATATCACATCCAGTGGTCTCCCTGCATCCACAGAGTCTCATCATAGCAGGCAATCAGGTTGGTCAGGCATGACTTGCCCCTGATGAATCCATGTTGACTGTTCCTAGTCACCTTCACCTCCAAGTGCTTAAAAATGGATTCCTTAAGGATCTGCTCCATGGCTTTTCCAGGGACTGGGGTGAGGCTAACTGGTCTGTAGTCCCCTAGATCCTCCTTTTTCCCCTTTCTTAAATATGGGCACTATTTTTGCCTTTTTTCAATCATCCAGGACCCTTCCTGATTGCCATGAATTTTCAAAGATGATGGCCAATGACTCTGCAATCTCATCAGCCAACTATCTCAGTAGCCTTGGGTGCATCCTATTGGGCCCCATGGACTTTTATATGTCCAGTTTTCTAAATAGTCTCTAACCTGTTCTTTTATCACTGAGGGCTGCTTTCCTCCTTCCCAAACTGTGCTGCCTGGTGCAGTAGTCTGAGAGCTGACCTTGCCTATGAAGACTGAGGCAAAGAAGGCACTGAACACTTCAGCTTTTTCTGCATCCTGTCACAAGGTTGCCTCCTCCATTCAGTAACGGACCCACACTTTCCCTCATCCTCCTCTTGTTACTGACATACTTGTAGAAAACCTTCCTGCTACCCTTCAATATCTGTTACTAGCTGCAACTCCAATTGTGCTTTGGCCTTCCTGACCACATCCCTGCATGCCCAAGCAATGCTGTTATATTTTTCCCTAGTTATTTTTCCAAGTTTCCACTTCTTATAAGCTACCTTTTGTGACTTAGTTTACTGAAAAGTTCCCTGCTAAGCCAAGCTGGTCTTCTGCCATACTTGCTAGTCTTCCTGCACATTGGGATGGTTTGTTCCTGCACTCTCAGTAAGACTTCTTTCAACTATAGCCAGCTGTTCTAGACTCTTCTCTCCTTCAGACTTGTCTCCCAGGGAATCTTGCCCTAGTTCCCTGAGTGAGTCGAAGTCTGCTTTTCTGAAGTCCATGGTTCTTACTCTGCTGCTCTCCATCTTTCCTTTCCCTAGGATCCTGAACTTGATCATTTTGTGTCCACTGAAGTCCAAGTTGCCACCCACTACTACATTCCACCAATTTTTCCCCATTTGTGAGCAGCAGGTCAAGAAGAGCAAAGCCCCTGGTTGGCTGCTTTAACGCTTGCAGCAGAAAGTTGACATGAGTACTCTCCAAAAAACTTCCTGGATTGCCTGCTTATTCCTTTATTGCCATCCTAGCAGATGTTAGGCTGATTGAAGTCCCCCATGAGAACCAGAACAGTTCGATCACCTAATGAAAGCAACAATCAATGATTTTCGTCTCGTCCTGTCCTGTCCCATCCGGGCGGGGGGAATGGAGAGAGAGGAAAGGAGGGTTTTTTTTGCTTCCTTTGAAGCCTAGGATGTTGACCAGAGCTGTGGCTGGAAGCTTTGAAGGAGGTGTGATGATGCCTCTGCTAGTACTTAAAAATCTCAGACATTCCCGGTGAGAGGGTTCCGATTTTCCACTCAAGGCCATACCAATAGCCAAATTTGGCATCAGGAACAAATTTTTACCCTATACCAGATTGGTAAGGACTGGGGGAGTTTGTCTTTCTTTGTAGTATAGGGCATGAACCTTTCCTTAGGATCTTTTAAGCACATATTAACCAACTGCAGATGATACCAAATTGGGTAGAGTTGCAGGAACTCTGGAGGGTAGGGCTAGGATCCAGAATGACCTCGATAGACTGGAAGAATGGTTTACAGTTAACTAGATGAAATTCAAGAAGTGCGAAGTTTTGAACTTGAGATGAATAAAGATATGAACAAATACACATTGAGGAATGCTAGGTTGTGGTACAGCAGAGAAGGACCTGGGGGTTACAGTAGACCAGAAGCTGAACATGAGCCAACAGTGTGTTCTTTGCAAAAAAAAAAAAGCCAATGGTATATTGGTTGCATTAATAGTAGTGTCACTTGCTGATCAAAAGAAGTGATTCTTCTAATCTAGTTAGCAATGGTGAGGCCTCACTTGGAGGACTGTATCCAGTTTTGGGCACCGCACTTTAAGAAGGGTGTGGACAGATTGTAGAGTCCAGCAAAGAACAACAAAAAATATTAGAGGCCTGGAAAAAAAGACTTATGAGGAAAGGCTAGAGGGAAGAACTAGGATTATTTAGTCTTGAAAAGAGAAGACTAAGGAGGGATTTGATAATAGTTTTCAGTTATCTGAAGGATGATGACAGAGAGGATGAAAATAAAGCTTCTCTCTGTGGCTGTAGGGACAGCACCAGGAACTATGGCCTCAAGCTGCAACATAGGAAATTTAGGTTGGAGAGTAAGAGGAACTTGCTATGAGAGTGATTAAGCACTGGAAAAGACTACCTAGAGAAACCGTGAAATCTCCATCCATGGAAATTTTCAAGAGCAGGGTCAACAGGCACTTGGCTGGGATGGTTAATCAGGGATGATCCTGTCCTGCACACGGGGCTGGACTAGATGACCTTGGGAGGTCCCTTCCATCCCTCCTTTTCTACGGTCCTATGAAACACTGTCTAGTCACTGTTATAGCAGGGCATTGGCAGTGCTCTTGTCTCCCTGTTTTGACTTGTGGTATACTACAGAATGTAATGTTCAAGGTACTGTTTCTTGTAGTTCTGTGTAAGGATTTGAAGTGGTCATTTTGTGAAATCACTATATAAATGACTGCTTTTGAATATGATGGATTGGATTCAGTGGCTCAAGGGGGCCCTTCCAGTACTATGTTACTATGGCCTACATAAAGTTTTCTATAGCAGTAACAGCTAGGCAAGGTCACTTAGTGGGTTAATTATACCACTGATCTATATGGTGGAAGCAGTGTTGACATACCTTCCCTGCTGTATCAAAACTAAGGTGGGATTGTGGAGAATTTTTTTATGCAGATTTCTAGACGCACTATGTATTTATGTGCCTACATCTCCCCAGTGGTCCACAATAGCTAGCAGTATGTTTTGGGTTTTGTTTGTTTGTCCTTCACATGCAAAGATGACCACATCGTGGGGGGGGAGTGGGAAAGAAAAAGGGTTGGAGGGAAGAGAGAGGAGGGGGGTGGAGGCCAGGTTGTGTGGGTATGCAGGTGATTTAGAAGCCCAATCTTTGCCCTGAACAATCTGTTGCAGCAGGGGTAGGAGAGTGATGAGGCCTGGACATGAGAGGTCCTCATTTTCCTGGACACATGCTCCCACTGCTTCTGCCATGTGCCACTGCTCAAAGGCCAGTGCTCCACTCTGGACTGATGACCTCCAGGATGGATGGTCACAAGTGATTTGCTCCCATGACTCCGGGTTGATGCCGAAACTCTTTAGGGACATCTTTAGGGTGTCCTTATACCGCTTCTTTGGTGCACCATGACAGCATACTCCATTTGACATTTCCCCGTAGAAGATTTTCTTTAGCAGGTGAGTGATGGACATTCTTAGAAAGTGGCTGGCCCATCTTAGCTGTGCCAGTTTCAGCAGGGTGTGGATACTGGGGAGAGCCGATCTTCTGAGCACCTCAGTGTCTGGAATCTTGTTCTGCCACTTGATCTTTAGTATTTTTTGCAGGCAACATAGGTGGAAGTGGTTATTTTCTTGGCATGATGCCAGTAGATGCTCCAGGTTTCACAGACAGAAAGGAGGGTCAGGAGAATTATGGCTTTGTAGACCTTCAGTTTAACTGACATTCTGATGCTTTTGTGGTCCCAGACCGACTTACGGAGTCTGCCAAAGGCCATGCTGGCTTTGCTAGCCTCACGTTGACTTCACCGTCAATGTGGAAAACACGGGAGACTGTGCTGCCTAGACAGGCAGACTTGTTGACCATCAACAGCTGCTGGCCTTTAACTGAGATGTGTGGTTCCTGGGGTCTTGTGCCAGGTGCTGGTTGAAACGTCACTTCAGTCTTCATGTTGATAGTGAGTCAGAAGTTGTCATAGGCTGATGAAAATAGGTCAATGGACCATTGCATGTCAGCCTGTGACCTGTACATGACATATAGTCATCAGTGAAGAGGTTGTTGCAAAGCATAGCTGTCTGGACTTTGGAGCTTGCTCAGAGCCTGCGCAGGTTGAAGATGTCTCTATCAAAATGGTATCTGAAAGGAGAATTGTCCTCAGTACAAGAGAACTGGGTGGATGCAATATCCAGATCTCTGCCCTCAATGAGACTCACCTACCTGACAAAGGGCAGCTGACAGAAAGAAAAGCTGGTTACACATTCTTCTGGAATGGGCATGGCAGTGAAGTCAAATGGGAAGCAGGTGTTGGTTTTGCTATACAAAACAGCCTCATCAAGAAGCTGACCTGCCTACCCTAAAGGAGTGAATGACTGATGGTGCTCAACCTCCTCCTGCTCGGCAGAAAGTGCACCACCATCATCAGTACATATGCCCCTACCATGACCAGCTCCAATGAAGTCAAGAACCAGTTCTATGATGACCTCCATGCTGTGATTGCTTCTGTATCAAAGTCTGACCATCTAATCCTCCTTGGCAACTTCCATGCTAGGATTGACTCTGACCTCCAAGCATGGGATGGTGTCATTGAGAGGCATGGGATCGGACACTGCAATAGCAATCATCTTCTCCTATTCAGACTATGTGCTGAACACGAGTTCCTGGTTACCAACACTGTGTTCCATTTCCCCAACCAGAAGAAGATATCACGGATGCACCTTGATGCAGGCACTGGCATCTCACTGATTATGTCATCGTCTGAAGGAAGGACAGATGTGATGTCCATGTAACCAAAGCAATATGTGGTGCCAAATGTTGGACTGATCCTCCACTTATCTACTCACTAAAGATCACAATTCATACCAGATGGCATCCACAAGGACCAAGTGGACTGATGCATCTCAACACTTCAGGGCTGATAATGACACCACCAAGCTGTCTTTTTGCAAACCATCTGAAAGATCAGCTTCACACTACACCACTCCATTCTGGCTCCACTGAAGCCAACTGGAAGCAGCTCCATGAAGCTATATATTCTGCAGCTTTTGAGACCCTGGGACTAAATGCCCACAGACTGGTTTGATGAAAATGACAATGAGATTCAACATCTCCTCAGAGCCTACCTCTATGATAAGTCCGCATCAGCACAAAATACCTACAGCTTGATACAGAAGACCACTCAACACAAGCGGCGAGAGATGCAGGACACATGGTTGAAGAACAAAGCAGAAAAGATCCAGCACTAGCTAACAAGAAGAAATTCTTCCAATGCCCTTATAGCAGGGCACGAAGGAGCCTGCTACTCGTAGAGCAGAGATAATTACACAGGTGCAGGTTGCTAGGGGCAACCAGAGTGAGCTAGTGACCCACACCTGCCAGCGGTCAGCTAACCAGAAGGGGAAGGGCCTGGCTCACATTTAATCCCCAGGGCTGAGACCAGGCAGGGGGTTCCTTGCCAGCAGCCAAGGGGGAAGAAGCTCTCCCAGAGAAGAGGGGAGAGGCCTGACTGCAAAAGCAGCTTCTGTCACTGCTGAGGGATGGAGGATTCCTTAGTATGGTTTGAATTATGTTGTAGTTGGGAGGGGGGTGCCTGTGTTTCGTTTGCTATTTAAAACCTGGAGGTTTGAGTGAGGCTATTAGGGGATGGAGAAGGCCTCATTTTTGGGGACCCACTCTGGAGTGGGAGGCCCAGCGCCTGGGAGGATACAGCTTTGAGGGCATGGACCCTGGCACCAGTAAGGGCACAGCTTTTGGGGCACAGGCCCCAGTGCTAATGAAGGCATAGCTTTTTGGGGGCATAGACCATAGTGCCAGTAAGGGCGCAGCTTTTTGTTGGGGGGGAAGGGGGCACAACTCCCGGCACCAGTGAGTTGGGGGCATAGACCCTGGTGCCAGTGAGGCGCAGAGCGAGACAGGGATGCAGAGAGCTCAAGTACCAGTAAAGGCACAGTTTGAGACAACACAAACCCTGGTATTCGAGGGACAAATCGTAAAAGGCCAGAGAGGCCTGGTGCACCTGGTGGTGTTGTGCCCTGGTTTTGAATTTGCAATTCCCTTGCTGTGGGGCTGGCACCCATGCCTCTGGGCTGGGGAGTGCCATGCTCCAGAAGGGAGCAGGAAAGGGGGCCACAAGCCTCCAGGCACTGGAAGGAAAAGCTAGAGCCTCGTAATCAAACCCTGGTTGGTGGGTTTGGACAGGGAGGCCTAGCCAGAGGAAAAAAAAGGGGTCCAGACATCCTAGGAGAGACCCCAGGATACCTAGTATAATAGGCAGTCTCCTGCTTGTATAATAATTTCCATCAAGATGTGACAGGTGAGATTAGGGTGGGACAGAAGGATTCCAAGAGGGCTCTAAGGGCACCCCATGCAAGGCGTGGATGACTAGGAAAATAGCACTGGGGAGGGCGACCTGTTACAGCCCTAAGGCTGTCTATGGTCCGCAGGTCTTTGGATCCTCCCCTCTGCTGTGCGCCAACAGGACCATGCTACTAACTGACAAGGCCCAGATCCTCCAGAGATGGGCTGAACACTTCAACGCCATTCTCAATCAGACTTTCTGCATCAATATGAACGCCATACAAAAGCTGCTTCAAATCACCATCAACACCTCACTTGAAGTTCTGCTTATAATCGTGGAAGTCCAAAAGGCCATACAACAAATGTCTAGTGGCAAAGCTCCTGAAACTTATGCGATTCCAGAAGAGGCCTACAAATTAGGTGGTCATGGCCTCATGAAAAACTAACCAAGATCTTCTGTAGTATGAGAGTACAGGGGATAGTCCCTCAAGAATTCAAGGATGTCTCCATTGTCCACCTGTACAAGAAGAAAGGAAATCATCAACACTGTGACAACCACAGAGGCATCTCCCTCCTTTCAACTGCTGGCAAGATTCTTGTGAGGGCCCTCAACCGGCTGACCAACCATCTAAACGACCTACTGCCTGAGAGTCAACGTGGATTCAGAAAAGGACATGGAACCACCGACATGGTGTTTGTAGCCTGGCAGCTTCAAGAAAAGTGCCAGGAACAGAACACTGATCTTCTCCTCATGTTTGTCAACCTAACCAAAGCCTCTGACACCGTGAAAAATGAATGCCTCTGGGAAATCATGAAGAAGTACGGATGCCTTCAAAAATTTATTAGTTTGGTTTGACAGTTCCACAACAGCATGATGGCATGCATCCTCTGACCCCTTTCCAGTAAAATGGCATCAAGCAGGGCTGTGTGCTCACACCAATGCTCTTCAGCATGGTATGCTCTGCCATGCTGTTAGATGCCTTCCAAGATGATGACCGTGGTATGGGGATCAGGCTAGCAGTATAATGGAGGAAAAAAAGCCTTTTCTATTGATGTATTCTAAGCCCTGGTGGGGATGCAGGAAGAATTAGAATTTCAGTTTCAGCCCCAGTGCAATTAGGGAGCTACATGCATATAAAGCCAATGCCTTCCTGGGGTTACAAAGCAGAAACTGGATTGAACACTTTATGGCTATGTCAACTTCATGCATGGCAGTGTCAGCAGTAGATTTGCTTATATTCAAGTAGTTAATTATAGATAAGGAATTGCCAGTTTCTAGATAACTAGCAACATTAACATCTCTGCAGTTAAATGAACTCTTCATGTTAGTGATCTGTCATCATAGTTCCAGGACTAGCAGAGACCACAAGAAAAGTGGCCTCCTTCATCCTGAACTTCCCTCAACACTGTTGGTGTTTCATATACCAGTAGCACAACTGATTCTCTTTCCACATCCAGAATTGGCATTTGATAGTCTGCAGTTGTTCCCAGAGCAAGTTGTCTCTGGTCATGGCCAGGATTTTTTTCTATTCTGGTTGCTCACAGTGGTCAGGTATGAGTATGCTCTACAGGACCACTATGGGCTGTGTGAAATAAATAATTAATCAAGGTGACCAGTAGGGCTGTGCAAAGCTTCAGTCCCCAATTCGATTCAGCATAGCTTCGGCCAGATTTGGTGGCCAAATCTAGAAATCTGAATAGAATCAGAGGACCCTTTAATCTCTCTGAATTGAATTGGAACCCTCTGAATCGATTTGGTGATTCAGACAGACACAGCTTTAAATGTTTCTTCTACATACCTCTAGGTAGCAGGCAGCTCATGAACACTGCAATGCTGGGGTGCATGGAGGGTCCCACAGAAGGGTGGGGGGCTCCCCAGCATGCTCGGCAGCAAACCTGGAAGTGGACCCAAAGCACTTCTGGTCCACTTCTGGGTTTGCCAGGGAACATGCCGAGGAACTACCCACACCCTCCCTAGCCCAGTGACTGGTGCCTTCTGGGTCTGGGGGGGCACCCAGGATCCCCCTGTAGCTCATTGCTAAGCTGGCAGGGTGCAAGGCAGGGGGGTCATGTGCTCCCCAGCAAACCCAGAAGTGGACCGGCTGGTACTTCCAGTCCACTTCTGGGTTCACCACCAAGCACATGGAGGGGACACCCCCACTCCTGTGGGATGCTGCATGCTCCCCAGCATTATAGCATTTACAAGCTGCGCTGGTACCTTGAGGTATGTAGAAACAACATTTGAAGCTGTGTCTGTGTCCGAATTGCTGATTCTCTTAATCAGTATTGAATCTTCAGATTCAAATTTGGCTGAAATGAATCAGGGACAGTGATCCAAATCAACAAATTGAATCACTGTCCCTGATTTGGGTTGAATCCGAATTGAATAAGGCCTACTTCACACACACCTAGTAACCAGTTAACCTCACCTCAGTAACCAGGAAGTTAGGGGAGCATATCATAAGGAAGGCCATTTACAAACATCTGGAGGAGAAAAGCCCAGTCACAAGTAGTCAGCACAGATTTATTAAGAACAATCATGTCAAACAAATTCAGTCTCCATTGACAGAGTAACTACTTGGGTGGATGAAGGGAATGCTGTGGATAAAGTGTATCTGGACTTCAACAAAGTTGTTGAAAAGGCCCTGCATGACCTTCTCATAAACAAACTGGAGAAATGTGGGCTAGAAAAAGCTACTAGAAGGTAGACTGTCTGAACAGTCACAAGGAAAGGATAATTATTAACAAATCCATGTCAGAATGGCAGGAGGTTTTGCGTGGAATTCCAACAGGGGGTTGTCCTTGGCCCAGTCTTGTTCAACATGTTTATTAAGGATTTGGAAGCTGAAATAAAATGCTTCTTAAGCAAGTTTGGAGATGACACGCAACTGGGAAGGATTTGAAAAATGTAGGAGGACAGGAGAGCAATTCAGAAGTATCTTGACAGATTGGAAAGCTGGGCTGGAGCTAACAGGATGAAGTTCAATGCTGACAGATGCAAGGTGAAAAATCAAAAAATACAAACACAAAATGAGTGACACCTGGCTGCATGGTAGCACTATGGAGACGGATCCAAGAGTCTCAGTAGGTCATAGACTCTATATGAGTATACAGTGTGATGCAGCTGCACAAAAAGCAAATGTATTTTTGGGATGCATCATTAGAAGCATTAGGTTCAAGATGTGGGGGGTGCTAGTACCTCTTTACTCAGCACTGGTCAGGCCTCATCTAAGATATTGTGTGCAGTTTGGGTTCCACATTTCAAAAAGGACAGGGAGAAGCTGGAGAGAGTTCAGAGGCAGGCCACAAAAATGGCCTGGAAAGCAAATCACATGGGAAGAGGCTGAAGGACCTAGGCATGTTCAACTTGTAGAAAAAGCGCTCAAGAGGGAACATAAAAACAATCTTCAAATACTTGAAGGGCTGCCATAAAGCAGGGGAGAACACCTTTTCTCTTTTGCTGCAGGCCAATGGCTTGACCTTGCAATAAAGTAGGTTTACACTGGATAGTAGGAAAATCTTCTTCACTATTAGAATGGGGATGCAGTGGAATAGATTGCCTGCCTAGGGAAGTTGTGGACTTTCTACCACTGCAGGTGTTCAAGAGGCTGGATAGCCACTGTTTGGGGATGACATACATATAGCTATACCTATGTTCTACTATAGGTGCTTCTCATGATCTTGGCTTTACTTATTGCCACATGGGGCTGGGAGGGAATCCTGTCCCCCTCTTTTTGCTATGTGTTGGGTGTGAGGCTCTTTTTTAAAGCCTCTCTCAGAGGTATTGAGTGTTGGTTGCAGCCAAGGCTGGGGATTTTGACTGGAGTGTGCCAGTACTCTTGCTGGGACTTAAAGCCAGAGGTTCCTGGTTAGCAGGTTTTGCCTCTTCACTGTGGTGGTCCCCTTACCTGTGGCAGGTTAGGGTCTTATGTCTTGTGTATCTTCAGGGTTGATGGTAATTTTACTAAGGTTAGATTATGGATGGCTTGGATACAGATGATCCTGCCCCAGGAAGGGGGTTGGATTAAATGAATTATGGAGGTCCCTTCCAGCCCTACTTCTGTGACTTCTATGACCCATTGGTCCAGACCCAGACATATAATTATATGGCAGATGGCATGGGGATAAGAGTAGGTAGGTAACTGTGGATCATATGCATTGAAAGGAGATGTCCTTATTGGGCCAGTCAAGATAAGGTTTTCTGTGGTGCTTCTCTATGAAGCTTTAAAATTGGCTGAGCATACCCTGACAGATCATCACAGCTGACTAGCAGAAATTAAAATCAGGGAGTCTTCAGAACTCTCACATGGATCTACAGCAGGTAGATCCATGGAAAGCTTGCCCTCACACCACCTTAGTGTGTAATGAATCAAGCCTTGACTAATTTGAATGAATGAAAGCATGACAACTGAATGCTAACCTCTAAGTTTTCAGCTTCTATAATGGTTTGACTGTATTCTGATTTTCCATTCTAATCTTACCCTGTACCAGTTTGGCTATCCATCAGTCTCAGCCTTCCTATTATATTGAGCATGTTTAATACTTCTGATGAACAGATTCTTTTTGTCAAAATCAGACAGCTAACATCTACACTGCACTATGTAGGGTGAGTAGATCGGGATAAAGGCCTTGGCTGTACCACAGTATTGCATGTAACTGTAGAGTTAAATATCACTGTTTAGTTTTGAGTACCTCAGCCAGGATAGAGTGCATTATTCTGGCTGAGTACTACTGTACTTTCTGAGAACATGGAGGACTAATGATATTGCCTCATGTACACACTGGAAGCCCAGGGAACATGCAATTAGGAATACATGTGCAAAGACTTTCCCACTGATCAGAAGTAATGACACTTTTTGTCTTCTTTGGTGGCAAAGTAGACTATGATTGAAATAAGAAATACTCTCTGAATCACATCATTTATAGATCACTAGTCATTACTTACAAAGTATCTGCTGAAGTGATCTCTCAAAACACTTTGCATTACTCAATAGATGAACAGTCTTTGAGGCAATTTCCATGATTGATGGAAAAGTTAGGAAGATATTCATCTTATTAATGTAGCTGAATGATCTTGCCTCACTTGATTTGAATTACTAGATCTTTTAGAACGAGAAAAAAAAATTCTAAGCACACTCAATAAATATTTTTTTCATTCTGGAATATTTATACATAGTCTTGCTTCATAAGGAGCTCAAGTACTTTGTGTCCAGAAATCAAAGGGGCCTTCTATCCTAGCATAAAAGCATCTATCACCAATACATGAGAAATTTGAAAAGAAAAGAATGGTACTTCTGAAAACTTTCCAACCCCTACTTTGCTGAGCACAGGTGCCAGAAAGTGTGGTAGAGAATATGCTATGATGATGTTTGCTTGGGTGACAGATTTTAAACACCCTTGCATGTAATTAAGGTAAAGTCTGGCATCTTGAGTCATAGGGATGCATGAAGCTGTTTGGCTTAGCAGACTAAGGCAAGTTCTCACAGATGTCTGAAGATTACCTTATATGTGGATAGATCATGGGTGGGAAAAATCCAGCCCATGGATCCTGCCTGGATCTGGCCCATGAGGCCATTCTCTCTGGCCCGTGGGCTCCTAGAAACATTTTTTAAATTATTTATTTGCCTCCGTTTCCAGTCAAAAGTGACAGGAGGCAGGGGCAGTAGGACCCAGCGGAAGCCACAGCAGGCCCCAGGAAGAGCAGAGTCTGCCCTGCCCCACCCCCACATCCAGAGGGACCATGAAGCTGTTCCCACACATGCTGGAATGGGAACCTCAGGTAAGAGGGGGTAAGGAGGCACGCTGGTCCCCATCTGGCCACAGGGCTGGGGCAGGGGCTGGGAGTGAGGAGGTGCACAGAAGCCAGCGCTGGCGGGGCCCAGAACAGGGTGGCTCCCCTCTCTCCTGCTGGGGCAGCCCAGCCTGGCTCCATAGAACCTAGGCAGCTGCACTCTGGGCTCCTGCCACCCTGCTCTGTGCCACACTGGCACTGGCCCCAGGGCACTGGCTGGCTGTTGCTGGCTCCCAACCCCCCTGATTGGCCCTGGAGGCAGCACGGGGGGTGCCTAGGGCTGTTAGGGGTGGCATGACCTGGCGGGAATGTGGCCTGGGGCACAGGGAGGCAGCACAGAACTTCCATCTTGCACCTGAGGCTTGGGGCAGCAATGACACAGCTGCCTTCCCAGTGGGAGTCTCCAGTGGGCACTGTCACCTCAGGGGGAAGGCCTGGGTCCCCCCACCCCACCAGGGCCCAGCAGCAGCTCACTCCCTGGCCCCAGGACAAGCAGGAGGCTGCAACAGGAATAGGAGCGGATCCATGGCTGCTTTTCTGCTCCAGAAGTTCCTGCAGCTGCAAGGAGCCCAAGGGCCCTGGGGAAGCTCCTGGTCAGCCCTGGAGGCAGTACAGGTCACTTCCTGAGGCTGCTGAGGGTGGCACGACCTGGCAGGGTCCCAGCCCGGGGAGCAGGAAGCTTGGGGAGGCCACAGGAGTTTTTGAAGGAAAAAAGCAGCCATGACTCCACTCTGGCTCCTGGCGCAGCCTCCCATCCACCCTGGGGCTGAGGGGGCAACCTGCTACCAGGCCATCAAGCCCCTGTAGGGTGAGGGGGAGGGGGGGTTAGCCTTCCCTCCAGCGTGGCGGCACCTGCTGGGGACATCCATGGTGGTGAGGCAGCCAGGCCGTTGCCATCCCAAGCTGCAGGCACAGGATGCAACTTCTGCACTGCATCCCTGGACTTCCTGCATCCTGGGCCACATGCTGACCCCAGTGGCCTCAGGTGGCCCCCTGCACTGCCCCCAGGGCCAGCCAGGAGCTTCCCTGGGGCCCCTGGCCTCTTGGAAGCTGCAGGAGCTTCTAAAGCAGAAAAGCAGCTGCGGCTCTGCTCTGGCTTCTGGTACAGCCTCCCTGCCTGCCAGGGCCAGGGGGCAAGCTGATGTCAGGACACCCCCCGGTGTGGTGACAATTCCCAGGCCAGCTGCAGTGTGGGGCAGCCAAGCCTTTGCTACCCCAAGCCTCAGGCATGCGATGCAAGTTCTGCACCACCTCCTTGGGCTTTCTGTGTCCCAGGCCATGTCCCCACTGACTTGTGCCACCCCCCCAGTGGCTCCAGGAGCACCCCACACTGCCTCCCAAGCCTGACAGGCCCTTCCCTGGCAGCTCCCGCCCTCCTGGTGGCAACAGTAGCTGCCGGAGTGCAAACATGGCTCTGAGGCTTGGGGTAGCAAGTGCCCAGCTGGCTCAACACCTTGCAACCCTTCCTGCAAACCCTACAGCCACATCTTCCTCCAGACACAATCACACATCCCACAAATACCACACACACTACACAGCTCCCCACAAATCCCACATCTACCCACCCACCCACCCATACCCCCCCGACACCACTGCACACCCCACATACTACGCAAGAATAAGACTACACTTTGAGCTATTATGCAATCACTTCTACATATAAAGCACAAACACACAGGTATCAGGACAAAAATATGTTTTTTAATTGAATTTAAATATAATATTATGTGTATTTGATTTTTAGTACATAATTTGTTCTTTTTCCCGGTTCTAAGATAGCAAAAACCCTCTTCTCAGAAGGAGTACTTCCAGGGGCAAGGGGAGGGACTGCTGGTGGCAAAGGTCAGAGGTCAGGGGAGGGAGTGCCAGTCCCAAGATGGCAATCAGGGGGCAGGGCTCCTGTCAAGGGGTGTGGTTGCCCATGCAGCCCTCAACAGCTTGCCAAAACTTGCTAAGTGGCCCTCCACCCAAAATTGCCTGCCCCTGGGATAGATGGATCAAACAATTCCTGGAACCTCACTGGTGACAATACAAATCACCAATGTGGAATCCGGAATGGCTTTTATGAATCCTATGGTTTGGTTGTTTGAATCAGTGTAATTTTTTTTCAAGTGTTTATTTATCATATTTACTAACATACAAATAAGGTTTACCCCTCCCTCCCATCAGCATGGTGAAAAAGGGTCCTCATCTTATACTTATGTGCAAGGAAACCTCATTAAATATACTATCATTAAATTGCTGCCAAAAGCAACATGTGCTCAATAATGGAAACCAGCTATGAAGCTGATTAAATGTAGCCAACACTGAGCATGACTATGGCCCATATTGGGCAAACATGATTTTTTTTTAATTAATATAATTTGTGTTCCAGGTCAAATCAGTTCCAAATCATATCAATTTGAGCAGAACTCAACTGTTGCAAAAACCATGTTGAATGAGTAGGCTGAACTCAATCACTCTAAACATCATGTATGGCACTATAACCAGTGAGCATCCTCCATCCCAGGCTCTTTCCCTGGGACTTTAGATACTCTCAAATCCATAGGCAGGCATCCTGTGTGCAGGCCCAAGCCCAGAGGTCTTGGCATTTGGATGACCCCTGATACTACAGGCAAGCATCCTCCATCCCAGACTCTTTATTCAGATACATCCTATACTTGATCTTAGCTCAAAGAGGTTGAGAAATGAACCTACCAGAAAGAAAGGTTAGTGAAGCCCATTTTAATAAAATATATAGTTGATAGTCCCCATTGTGTCGTTTCCCCCTCAGTGCCAACTCTTTTTTAAGTCATAGCGAGCCACTGTATTGAATATATTTTGATTTTCTCTTCACTCACACAGTTGAGTTGCATTTCTCTTTCCCCTTTCTAATGATTTCTGTTTGTTTACCAGCTTTAAACTTCTGGCAAACATCACCAAATTGGGTCACAGACAGGTCATTTAGAATCCCTCTGTCACCTCCCGTCTCAGCCTGATTAATGTAGCCCTGCCCTCCATGAGATGGAGCCAGACCATGTTGCCTTGTGCATCACCTGCATATACATTTTTAGAGGATCCCAGGACTCATAACAAGAAAACCCACATCCCTTCATGAGTGTGTGTGTGTGTGGGGGGGGGGGGGCGTTAATTAGCACATGGATCCTTCATGGGGGATATCTGGAGTATATAAAAATACTGAGCAGTTCTGAGCTATGAAGCCACCATGGCTTTAAATATTGTTGCTTCTGCTGGGGCCCAGCCAAATGAACTAAATGGTAAATCATGAGCTTTCTGACTTTGGACTAAAATTATTCATAGTTTATACTCGTAGCATGGCACTAAGATGTGCCTGTTCCTTTAAGCAGGAACAGCCTGGCCAGGGAGCTCTGCAGGCTAAGCAGAGTTCCCCACCTGTGGGTTGCTGGGGTAACAGCCTAAGGGGTAACTGGGTAGTATCTGAAGGCATCACATGAGTGGAAGAAGGGTCTCAGGACATATGAGCCTAGGGCTGTAGCTGGCAGGGACACACACTCTCTCTGGCAACTGCCATGGAAGGAGCTCCTGCATGAGGAAGCTACCTTTGACCTGGTGCTGCCTGCTTTGCTACTCAAGTGCTACAAGAGTTTAGGAATCTCCCAGGTATGTAGGCTAGGGAGCATGTTGTCCTAAGGGTGGAAGTTTGCCCCTTGAAGGGACATAGTGATGTCGTCAGTGATAATGTTTCAGTTATAGCCTAGGGGATATGCTTGTGTTTATGTTTATACGGAAGGACAGGGATGATGCTATAAGGGGAGACTTGGAAGCTTCATTAGTGCCTGGAAAAAGAGGCACTCAATCTGGGTAGAACTCAGTGAGGCACTAAGAGAAGCACCCATGGGATGCAGCTACAGAGGTGCAGAGAGAGCCCTAGCACCAGGGAGGGGTGCAGCTACAGGGGAATAGGGAACTCTAGCACCAGAGGTACTCAGAAGTGACACAGAGTAGTATAACATCTATGAGACTTGGGACACTATAAGGAAAGGCTGGAGTCATGAAGTATGCCCTGGATGTTAGGGTGTAAATGCCTCCTGCCTTAGAACCAACTTACTAATTTTAACAAAGACATGGCAGGTGAGACAAAGGCAGTCTGCCCACGTGACAGATGGGTGGGCTGGTATTGGGACTAGCCCTGGGACTGCCTCCTGTCACAATACTGTATATAAATAGGTAGAAAATTGCTGCTTAAAAGTGTGTTTATGGGGTACCCGAGTTAAAACTTGCAGCAATTTGAATAAAGGTAAACTGCATCAATTCTGGATGAACTAAGTCTATATATACTTCTAATAATTTGCCTCAATGCAAGTTTCTACAGGCATGTGAATTTCAAAGTCTGTGTTCAATTTTGCCCCCGAGTTCCATATGCACAGGGAGAGCAGGGTCTGACAGTAAGGGGTGAGGGGTAGAAAGGGGCTGCAGGGGGAAGAAGTTGGTGGGGCAGAGGCAAGTGAGCTACCTGACCACCCAGATTTAATTTTCCCTGATGTAGCAGTAGGAGGGGGACAAATTCAAGGCAACCTTCCAATAAGTAGATTCTATATCTAGAAAATCTTAATAAATCTATGTTTTCCCCATACAGAGGTTAATTATTGGGGGGGTGTCTGATATTCAGTCATATTTGAGTAAATACACTACTTTCATTTCCATTTAGGTAAAAGAAATTACAGTCTACTGCTTGATTATTTTTTTCCATGAAAGAACCAGTTGTATAACTATGGGAACACTAGGATTCCTTGCTATACAGAGTGTTTGGCATTTGGTTTAAAGGCAACTGCTCCCTTGACACTGCAGATAGCTTTCTGTGGGCTGGATGAATTACAATCTGGAAAGAAGAATCCTGGAAATCAGGAGTTGTGTGTCAATCATTAAAACCTAGGGACAGAGTTAGAGAAGCCAGAGTTTGAGGCAGGTATAGCTGGAATAAAGACATATTCAGGTTTCAGATAATGGGAAATTGATAATACTGGCCAAGTGGCTTTTGCCATAGCTAGTACTAGAGGTCCATTCACAAGGTGACTATTAGGTCTTTTGCCTCCAAATTGAATTTTATAATCACATATATTGGTGTCAAACATAAGTGAAGGGTTTAAGGTATGGAGGTAGGCAACACTGGACACCTCTATACTGAGGGGTCACTATGGGGTAATTTATATGGAACCACAAAAGTGAGTCCTGATGTACAGTGACCAATACCTAAATGGGTGCTAATGGAACATTTTATTTTGAGCTTCCCTCAAATTCTAAGACTCAACAGGATTTATGGCTTTTAGAAAAAGAGGTCTCAGTTAGGGAGATCATTATTTCCTCTCTTTGTGAGCCAGAGGCTCCCTCTACTTTAATATATCAAGTAATTACATGGGTAATTGTGCAATTAATTTAGACCAACTACACATGTAAATTACTATCACAGAATAAAAAGGTCCAACCAGCTATTAAGTTAGAGCTAGAAAACCATGCAAATACTTTATAGCTGGTTGCTATCCAGCTTTAATTTGTATGTGTAGCAGGGTCTCCCCCAGTGGCTAGGAACTTATTAGCTGAAGGGGTTCTCAGCCCTGACGTTGCCCCATGTCCAAGGAGTGCCCCCAGGACACAATCCTACCAGCTGCAGGGATTCTTGGTCCCAGCAGCCGTGTGGTGCTGCCATGGCTGTAAGTCCTATCTGCTGTTGGATCCCACAATCACGCCTTCTGTCACGCACAAGTGGCATGGTGGGAGGTGTGATTCTGGCAATTGCATGTCAGATCTATCTGAACATCTAGAGGGGTCCTGATCTACATTCTTTCTTTGTCCAATAACCCTAGACAAAGAAGAAAAGTCTTTCAAAACAGAAACCTCGTTCCCAGGAAAATGTGAGGCAGCAACATTTTTGCATGATGTGTTCTTGGAAATTTTTTCTTGTAAGATTCAGGACTGGAATAAAAATATAGAAATATTTCCAAAAGACATTTTTACAAATTATTCCTTCTCTTGGTTCCCTTGAAAAGTGATTTGTAGACAATGCATGTCTTTGACACATGCATCTCTCTCTCTCTCAGACACACTGGTATGTTCATCTGGAGTGTCCATCTTTTAAAGGCACTGCAGGATACTAATTCTCAAACAGTCACTGAATTTGGTACTTGAAGCACCGCACATGCAAACCTTCACCCCAAGGTACTCAAGGAGCTGGCGAGCATCATAGCCCAGCCTCTAGCACAGATCTTTGAAAACTCTTGGTGCTCTGGTATAGTGCCCAAAGACTGGGAGAAGGCCAATGTGGTGCTTATCTTCAAGAAAGGGAGGAAAGTAGATCTGGCTAACTATAGGCCCATTAGCCTGACTTCTATCCTGGGGAAGATCTTAGAAAAGTTTATTAAAGAGGCCATCCTTAATGGACTGGCCGACACCAACAT
>JAGPOW010001296.1:55667449-55706546 GCA_030014935.1 Caiman crocodilus
CCAGTTTTGGGCTCCACAATTCAAAAAGGATGTGGAGAAGCTTGAGAGAATCCAGAGAAGAGCCACGTGCATGATCAGAGGTCAGGGAAGCAGACCCTACGATGACAGGCTGAGAGCCCTGGTGCTCTTTAGCCTGGATAAGTGCAGGCTCAGGGATGATCTGATAGCCACCTATAAGTTTATCTGGGGGAACGTTTGTTCACCAGAGCACCCCAAGGGATGATGACTAGGTCAAATGGTCATAAACTACTACAAGACCATTTCAGGCTGGACGTAAGGAAGAATTTCTTTACTGTCTGAGCCCCCAAGGTCTGGAACAGCCTGCCACCGGAGGTGGTTCAAGTACCTACACTGAACACCTTCAAGAGCAAACCGGATGCTTATCTTGCCAGGATCCTATGACCCCAGCTGACTTCCTGCCCTTTGGGCAGGGGTCTGGACTCGATGATCTTCCGAGGTCCCTTCCAGCCCTAATGTCTATGAAATCTATGAAATACAAAAAGCTTCTTCAAAAAAGGGAAGAAAGAAAACACTTTATAAAACCAAAAACTAAGGCTAGAGACAGAAGTTGCACATAAACTGGCTTAAGTGATCAGAAACTCATTTAAACCTGTAACAGAACAAACATTCAGTGCACATAAACAAGTTTCAAAATAGATGAAACTGGTTTAAGATAAACCTAGTTGAATGCAGTATTAGACTTAACTGATTTGGGTCAAACTGGTTTATGGAACTTCTGTCCCAGACCCCTTCCTGGCTTAAGTCAAATCCAAGTCTCCCAGCATCCCAGGCCATGTGTAGACAAAACGAGAGGATTGTGTGCAAGACGCTTTAAAGCAGGCTAAATGGTTTTGCACCACTTTAATGGTGGTGGTGTTTGCACACCTCACCGGCACACTGCGCATGGATTCCAGCCGCTGCAGGAAAATCAGTGGCATAATGCACCTTAAATGACTTGGGCTGCAGCAAACTAAAACTTCTTCAAAGAGCTTAAAACTCGTTAATGGAGTTTTAGTTTGCTGCAGCTGTGGAGCGAAGCACCAGGCTCTATGCAGCTCCATGGCTCTGCCCTGCTCTCAACGCCCCCTGGAGCCCTCCTGCCTGCCTGAGCTGCATGGGAGCCTGGTGCTTCCCTCCATAGCTGCGGTGTCCCCAGGACTGCCCAAACTAGGTTCCTGCAGGTGGGAGCCACGACCACTACTGCAGAGGGAAGCACCAGCCCCCCTCCACAGCCCAGGGACTGCTCTGCCCACTGGCAGCTTGGCCTTCCCTCCATGCCAGAGAAGCAGGTAAGTCAGCGGGGTGCGTGCATGACACAGGGGTTTAACCAGCCATAAATTAAAATGGTGTATTTTAAAAACCACCACTTCAATTTAGAGCTCCTGTTTCATCTATACATGCCCCTAGATGCTTTGCAGCCCTGGGAAGGGCTGTACTCTTTGCTCCAGAGACCAGGGCTGGCTTTCTGGGCCAGCTAAGAGGCACCAGTGAGCCCCAAGCCCATCAACTACCACTGCAACCCTGTCCTGTGCAACACACAGTCTGCAAGTGCACAACCAGCTGTTGTGCCCCCCTCACTTCCAGCTGCTGCTTTTTCAGCCATGCCACACCACTTGGTGGGATGTGGGGGCAGAAGCTTCAGAAGCTTGTGGAGCTGACTCCAGCTCCCAGACACCTTGGAAGGCAGAAGGCATCTGGGTGGAAGGTGTCTGGGGGCTACAGCCAGAGCTCTGAGCGCTGGGAAGAAGCCACTGGGTCCGGCAGGGCTGTTTTTCCCCCTCATCTCCAGCTGCGGCTCCTGCTCCTATCACACTGCGCAGCCCTGCTTGGGGCAGGGGGAGCTTCCTTTACCCCAGTCACTTCAATCTCAGCTAGGCTGAAGTGGCCATGCAGAAGGAAGCTCCCCTCCCCTTTGCCCAAGTAGACTAACCAGCAAAGATTGAACCAGTTCAGGCTCCAGCTTTTTATATGTCTGTCCCTAGCCGAAATATTGCAAGTCATTAACTATTCACACTGTACCTAACTATTTGTAACTATTTATACCAGTGGTTCTCAACATTTTTAGGCTCAAGTCATCCCTTGGAAAATGTCAGTTCTTATTTTTTACTCATTTTTTGACAACGGAAAAATGACAGAGCAATTCTGTTGCAAAGAACTCAGGAAGACCACAACAGGTTTTTAGCACCATGGATTCTTATTTTAAATCCTGTGCTTATTTTTTTTTAAATCTTGTTTGCACACTTAACAGTGCTAACACTGCATGGTACCACCAAAAGGATCTGAAGTCACCCGAGGTGCCTCAATACCGTTTTGAGAATCACTGATTTACACACAAAGAAAAGATTACACAGTGTACACAGAGAATCAGATGGCGTGTGGAGAGTGCAAAAATACTGGTTGCGGTTTCCTGCTCTTGAAAAATGACACAACCATGGCCCCAATAGATACTTCTGGCCAAAAATTTCCATCCAACTGGGTGCAGGGACATCAATATTGGAGTACATATATGGGAAAGCACTTAAAGAAGAGTCACAGTTTAGTACTTTATGACAATGAAATATGAATATACCACCAAGATCTCAAATGTATTCTAAATTTGTGGCTCTTGCAAATGTCTTTCACTTATCTAGAAATA
This sequence comes from Caiman crocodilus, assembly GCA_030014935.1. NCBI lineage: Eukaryota > Metazoa > Chordata > Crocodylia > Alligatoridae > Caiman > Caiman crocodilus. Next base: position 55,670,085 of record JAGPOW010001296.1, read on the forward strand.
CATTACTAAATTTTTTCTTTCAAGGAATATATGAGGAAAAATATGTTTATAAATTAGGTGAAAGAAAATGTTAAATTGAACTTTATTTATTTATATATTTCTTACTGGGAAGTGCATATGGCTGATATTTAAGCTCACTAGCTTTTCTAAATACTTTGTAGAATGTATATTGCTAATCAAATCTATGCGTCTAATCTGCCAGGAAAAAACCCCAGCTGTTCAGATGACTACATTCCAACTTTAGATTGGTTGCAATTAACTCATGTTATCCTAATAGTCATCACAGTCTAAATATACACATACATGTATTTCACTATTCTTTTATCAATGCAAGATGCATTTCATCCACAAAAATATAATTCCCTTAAATTTTGACACTATGCAATATGAATAGAATGTTTACATCTTTAGGACAGGTATAAATGTGTAAATCTCATTTATTGCTGTCTTCACTTGCATATTATGCTGGAGATGGAGATACTATGGCATAGCATGAAATAAACTTAAAATGAATATAAATGAAGATGCAGTGTGCCATTTCACATACCATTTCATCTTTGACATTAACTTTTTAATATTTGTTAACTAAGATAGTTAGACAAGAGATTATTTGATGTTTCCTAAAATAATGCTTAATAATTCAACTGGTTTAAAACAAATGACCTGATGGTCATGAAATATTTCTGAGTTATACAGTGAATTCTAAATAATAATTGACTTTTTCAGTCTCTCTCTCTCTCTCTATCCTACACATACCATTAAATAAAATTAATCACCATTTCTCAACTTGATAAATACAAGAAGCTGGTGAATCATTTTAAAATGGAAGTATATGGAACATTACATACTCTTTCCTTTATAAATTTAGACTTGATTCTCATCTTTGACTGAGCTGTGCTCAGTATGGGGCATGGGAAAGAAAGAAGGAATTCAAAGATGTTTGCTTCTCTATTTGTGCATCCCTTGATTTGGGAGCTGGGTATGCTACTGGTATAACTCATGAAATAGTAAAAAAAGAGACCTGAAAGGGACCTTATGGATGCATACAGACTTTCAGGGAAGTCAGGGGGAGGTTAAAGCATGTTAAAAATGGTCATCCAAACTAACTTAGTTCACCCAGGTGCAGACCTTACACTTAGATCCTTTGTTAGGTGCATCTAAGTGCAAACTGTAGAGAAGTTCCAGGAAGGTTAGATCAGTCTAAAAATGGCTGACCCAATCTAAGTTAATCCTACATCTGAGGTAGGCTAATTTAGATCAAGTTGGTCATTTTTAGACAGTTAAATCAGTCTTAAATTTCTGTACAGTTCCCAACACAGGCCCACAGGTAGGAAAGCCCAGCTGCTGGCCACAGGACCAGGGCTACACTCTTCCTACCTGTCCCCTTGGCACCAGGCACTTTTTAGTCCCATCCCCCCTCCCTCCCCTGCCACCTCACCCCCAGATGAACAACTCCCTCCATACAGGTCAGCCAGCAGCCCCCATCCCCAGCCCACCAAACCTGTCCCACAAGCCACTCCCAGTGCCATTTTTATCAGTGTTTGCCAATGCTAGGAGCTGAGGAAGCAAGTCCCAGTGAGGGAAGGCATAGGAGGGCTGGGAGGTTGGTCAGCTGGGGTGCGGTTGTTCATCTGGGTGGGTTGAGGGGCTAAAAAGAGCCCCAGGTCATGAGGGACAGGGGTGAGAACCCCTCCCTCATCCCTCTAAGCCTCCCCACAGATCCTATAAGTACCCCGATCTTGCCAAACATTCGCAGACCTCACCAACCCACTGTGGATCCTGCCTTGTCCCCACAGTCACCTGATTCTCCCTGCAGACCTTGTTCTCCCCTCTTCCCCCATTCTCCTGTGGATCTGCCTACCCCCTAATCCTCCCCATGAACCACACCTGTCCCCCCAATCCCACAATTCCTTCCTCCACTAGCCTACCCATCCCAACCTACCTCAGATAGGGTGGCTATTTTTAACTCACTCTAACCTCCACAGATGTCTATACACAACCAAAGGGGTCACTAGTCCAGTTTCTTGCTTAAGGAAGGAATATCACTATTAAAGCCATTCACAACAAATATTTGTCTAACCTGCAGTTAAAAACTACCAATGACTCCAATTACTCTTTAGGTAACTGTTACAGTGATTATTGACATTGATATTTAAGAAGTTCTTCCTAATATCTAACCTAAATCTCCCTTGTTGCCATGGGCGACTGGTGCCACCTGAGTCAGAAGGGACATGTGCCCCCCCCACCCCCAGTAGCTAGTCAGTGGGCAGGGGAGGGTCCCCTGCAACTGATTGTGCTGAATGGGGGGGGGCGTGGGGAGTGTTCCCCCGTGGCTGATCTTGCTGACTGGGAAGTGCCAGTGACGCTCCCAGACATGCTAGCAGTGCTTCACTTGGTGCCCCCACTGGTGCTCATGAGGGGCGGGGGGGGAGATGGCACTGGCACTCCCACCTGCCCCCCCTGCCCATCACCTAAGCAGGGAGTGCTGTCTGTCAGGGGGTGCATATGTACCCCCATGCACCAGCTATGTTTTGCCACTACTTGTTGCAATTTAAGCCTACTGCTTATTGTCTTGCCTATTATATAGAAACCATTATAAATCTCAGGTCTTTTTCTGACCTGCTGCATCCTAGTAAATCATTCTATGGTGCATATTTGTGCATGGTATTGTTCTGTCCCAAGTACAGGGCTTTGCACTCATAGTTACTAAATTTCGTTTAATTAATTTTGCACCATTTTTCCAGTTTAGCAAGGTCATTCTGAATCCTAATAATATTCTCCAAAGTGTCAGTCATTTAAAACTTCACTTGACTACTGTGGTCAGTTCTAGGCAATGCATTTTGACAGCTGTGAACAAATGGGAAAGGGCAGAGAAGAGCAAGAAAACTGATTAAAAGCTTAGAAAAGTAGACATGAGGAAAGGATGAAATAATTAGGATTATTTACTCTAGAGAAGAGAAGACAAGTTTGGCAATAGTCTTCAAAAGCAAAAAAGGTTGATATAAAGAGAATAATGATCAATTGTTTTCTGTATTCACAGTGGACAGGATAAGTATCAAAAGCTGAATGAGCCAACGGTATACTCTTGTTTTACAAAAATTGGCAATACCACACTGCCTTATTAAAATGAAAAAAACCCCTCAAAACAATAGCATGCTGGGCAGTATTAACTAGAATGTCATTAGCAAGGAAGAGAAGCAATTCTTCTATACTCTACTAGGCACCTGGTATAGTTTCATTCGGTGTTCTGTTCTGGGCAACGGACTTCAAGATAGACATGGATAAATTGGGAAGTGTCAATCAGGAAGTAAAAAAAATAATTAGAAGTCTAGGAAACATGAGAAAAATGTTGAAAGAACTGGGACTGGATAAGAGAAGACCAAGGGAAGATGTATTAACAGTCTTCAAATATCGGAATGGTAGTTATGAAGAGAACAAAGATAGACTTTTTTGCAAAGAGTAATGATCTTAAGTTGCAAGATGGGAAATTAGCTTAGAGATTAGAAAAAACTCTCTCAGCTTCCAGTGGTTAAGTACTAGAACAGGCTACTCAGGGAGGTGTTGAAAGTTTTTAAGAGCCACTTAGACAACCGCTTGTTTAGCACGACCCTGCCTTAAACAGGGAGCTGGACTAGATGATTCCCTAAGATCCCTTCCAGTCCTACTCTTCTGGGATTCTAAAATATGAGCACACCTTTCTTCCTAGAATAAGTGTACTAACAAAATACAGTTCCATCTTTAACAAGGACTATAACAATGGTGTATGAAGTAAGGAGTCTGTGTTTCTTTTTTTCCCCCCCCAAGAAGTTCTAATAAAATTACCTTAGTATTTTTTAAATTGTTGTCAGTGTTTAAAACTCAACCAGAAATTGAAGCTGAATTCTTTCTAACTTACCACCAGGCATTAACAAACTTTACCAGTTTAAGTTCTAGTCCTCATTTGTATTTGCAACTCAAGTGTCTTCAACTGACATGTCTAATTAATTTTATGCACTCTTCAGTGGATTTACAGACAATTTTAAAAGATTGAAATTAAAGGAAGAATGCTCAATTAGGCCCCAAAAGGAGTAGAATTCATCTTAGTCACTTAGCTGTATTGATTCTACAGTACTAAAAAGAGTAATAATAATGATAAAACTTTTTTCATTACAGGAAGTAGATACAGAATTATATCAGCTGCCTATAGAAAATAATTCAGAATGTTAAAGTACACGTGACCCTTCCTATTCTCAGGGGATATGGTCTCATATCCCCCGCGAATGGCAAAATCCACGAATAAGGTCCTATGTTCATGAATGCAGTCTGTGTTCATGAATGCAGTGCCCCCAGCATCTGGTGGGGGATGGGGACACAGCTCCATTGGGAGCCCAGCAGTGGCAGTGGAAGCCCAGAGGTGGGGGTGGGAGCCTAGCAGCAGCATACGTGGAGCTCTCAAGGAGCTCCTGTAAGTGCATTAAATGTATTTAAAAATGCGGGTTCAGAATTTGTGAATATTTGAAACTGCAAATGCCGAACCCACGAATAGCGAGGGTTTCTTGTCTACAGTAAGAGTTGTTTGTTTACTTCCACAATGAGATTTTGCCCATTTTATGTATGATTTTAGATATAACAGGATTACTCTGCAATTTTTTTTCCTCCCTGCCTTAGAAACATGAAGGCAAGCTGGTCATTTTCTTAGGATTTTTTTTACTTCATATTATTCTTGAATACAGCACAAGAAAGGACCATTACTGAAGATGCAAAGAAGTCACAGAATTTTTTTTTGCCTAGTTTAAAGTGTAACTATCTACCTAAAGACTTTTCAAGGTATGTTTCTTACAGTAGAGGGCATCCCCTGTTGTAATCTATTGTGGAATTCAATCAAGCCATGATAGTAGTAAATTCTGGAAAATGAACTAACACCTATTAGGTCACAGTTTGATATATTACTGTAAAACTCAGGGTCTTTGGTAATCATCATGGGTTTTCCTTCATTTACTGCTTAAGCTGTAGTTTGTTGCAACAGGGTACGAAAAGTGAAACATATATTTATGATGCTGCCTATAGTCAGCTCCGTTAGAGAGATGCTTCTTTAACGAGGTATTTGTATGCATTAAAGATTAGAGTTAAAAACATAGTTTTACTTTGTTTATTTGTAGATTTCCAATTTTTCTGATAGCAGAACATCAAAGGATAGATATCCACTGACAAGGAATGACAAAGTGGTAAAAAAACAAAGTTAGGTGAATCAGAAGGAAAAAGAAGTTGAGATTCACAAGGAGCTGTTTTGCAAAAGGAGAGTGAAAAGAAAGAATAGAACACTTACCAATTGAAAGACCTGGAAAACCACATGCCGTGCTTGAGTGCCAAGAAAAAAAACCGTACGGAATAGTACCAGTCACAGATGAGACAAAAAGCACATGTACTCTATGACAAGAGCTGTTGGGAGACTTATATGATACATCTTAACAATTCAGAAGAAAAATAATGTCTCTTCCAAAGAAGAAAGAGGATTGTATTTGTACACGAATTAATCTATGAAACTCTCTGTACCTATTAGTTTTATTTTTATTATCCTCTCTTCTGTAGCCATTATCTTTTCCTTCTGGGCCTGGTTTTGACTAAGATTTCTGCCATAATACAAAAATATGCATCAACATCATGACAAACAAAGCCACACCATGATTTAAGAGAAAGCCACCTTGTAACTCCAGTTTCTCTTCCCACAGTTCCCCTTTACAGCATTATTAATTTCAGGAACAGGAAAAACTTAGGCAGCAGAAGATGCCTGGCATTTTTCACCATATTTCTCCTTCCTTTCTTCTAGAAACAAATCTGCATATGTCTTGTACTTACTTGTAACTATATTTGCATTCAAGTCTGTCATTTCACATTGTGTTTCTTAGATTTCCTTTTTTTACTATCTGAGTAAAAATAGCCTAATTTATTTATGTCTAGTAGATAAAATGAATAACCTCCTACAATGCAGGCACCAAATTCAATCCTTGAAATAACTAGCTTGTATATATTTTTATTTTACTTAAAATTACAGGATGCAAAATTCCCACCCAATGCACAGTGTTACATTACAGAAGAATTCATGGGAATTTTTGAACTGTGGTGTGGCTCCATGTCCTTTTATAAAGATAAAAATACTCAACAGTGCAACATTATTTCTTCCCCTCCCTCACAAATGATACAGTAACATTTTTTTCTAAATTCTGATCTTTTAGTTCAACACCATAGTTGTACAATAACATACCAACAAGCCAGCTATGATTTAGATCTGTCCATTTTATTTATACTAGGGAAAAACAAAAAAATTCATAGCACTAGTTTCAAAAAGGCTGAGATTGGTTTAAGATACACCTAGTAGAATGTAGTATTAGACTTAACTGACTTCAGTCAAACTGTTTTATGAAACTTCTGTCCCAGACCCCTTCCTGGTTCAAGTTCAAATCACACTCCCCTTGCATCCCAGCATGCTTTCCAGCCCAGGGAGTGCCCCCGTAATCCCCAGCTGGGTCCTGGGGCCCCGGGGGGCACTAAACCCCCCTTCCCCTGAATACAGCGCTACCCTGCTCTGGCCTGCTAAAAACTTACTGCTAGCTGCAACTGTGGACTACAAATCTCAGAAGCACCTGGAAGCAGGAAGAGGAAGTGATGAGCAACCCCCTGCAGAGTCCTGCTGCTGTAATTGTAGACTCTAAATCTCAGAGACCTCAGGGGCAGCAGGAAGAGGAAGCAAAAATACAGCCCATGCTGGCTATGTGCTAGAGAGTTATGCTATAGTGCCCCCTGGCATCTGGCCCAGACCACTACAGGTATGGCTGCATTTCTGTCCAGTTGTTTCTCATTTTAATCTCTGCATTTTAGACTAACCTGCAAAGACTGAATTGATTCAGCCTCAGGCTTTTTGCTGTCTGTACTTAGCCTGGCTGTCAACACCATTTTTAGAACTGTGTCAAAGAGTTGCTTCAAGCAGGGCTGAATAACACGATGCTTAAAAATGTTGCTGGCTATTGTCTGTATGTGTTAAGTTCCCACAAAAGCAAAGAGTTTTGACCAATTTCCCTGTTATAGTTAAAGTTTTATTATGGAGATATTTGCAGAACTTTTTCTCTACTAAGGTTACAAGAAAACATTAATGGTTTAAAATAGCAATTTAAAAAAAATAACAAATATATACTGTTTGTAAAGGTAAACTAAATTGCATCCAGCAGCAAGTATTAAAATGCATAGCATGATTTCAACATATTAAACTACTTAGCAAAATTCTAGCACTGATGTCCTACGTAGTATCAAAACCTTAAATAATACTTTTTATAAAGGAAAATAAAGGTTCTTTCTTACTTGCAATATGATCATTCATTTCTTCTAGCCCAGTGTTAATTCCAGCATCTATGGAACTTATTATTTTATCAATCTGTAAGAAAGAAAACAGTAAAAATAATTCATGAGACTCATATATAGTATTTTATTACTTTTCAAGTAGAGAAAGTAGGGAATTGTTAATGTCATTGAGAAGCAACAGAATAATATAAAAGATCATAAAGAAAGATTTTAAAGGACACTAAACTTTTGTAGCCTGAATTTTATTTTGTATGATTTTACACTCTCTTACAAGCTTGAAATTAACATTTTTGCCTTACTATTCAGTTCCTTTCCTATTTACAACTCTGCACAATGCATTTGAAAATATTTTGCTATACTTTAAATGTATGCAATGTAAATGAGAAAAAGATACACACACGCACATATTAAAATGCATAACTTGTTCCAATCAGAAACTTAATAGTAGGACTGCTATGAAGGACATATTTGTTTGATGATGTTTCTACCTCATTAGTGAACTATATGAACAACAATGTTTATGAATAAAAGTATTGACTTTTGTCATAAAGTTATACCTCACTTGGTGTCACTGCACAGATTTTGAATCTCCTTCTTCAAAGACTACATATATATTATTTCCATCTTCTAACTGTCTGTACTATGGAATGCTATTGTTTATAAGACCATATTGCTTATGTTCATCCCAAGATGCCTTTATATGTTTGTTACTAGTAGTAGAACTACTGTGCTTACTGTATGCTTCTTTTTCTTAGGATAGACCATGAAGCAAAGTATAGGACAAAGAGAGGCAAGATAGTAGTAAGAAATGGCAGGACTTGTAGAAAATGTGGACAAAATCATTTTGATTTGTTTTTGCTTTGATAATAGGAGTATTAGGAAACCTGAGTTTGTTTTTTAACCATATGATAATCAGTGATGACAAAATCTTGGAGATCTGCAGTTTTAGAAGCATTATACAAATTATGGCTAAACTGTCTTTCACTACAGGTTTTAAATTTAACCTAATACATTTCTGAATTACATTAAAATCTGCAGCAGGGATTGAAACAGTAATTTGAGCCTATGCATCTTTCCTTCAAGAAAATCAACATTACAAGTCACCTTGCTACTACTCTATTAAATGAGCTTTAAAGGTGATTTACAAAATTTCTAAAATTTTAATTTTTTCTGAAATACAAGGAGGTTAGGAAAGTTTACAGGTAATCCAAAAAACAGGAGTATAGAGTAATATGACTGCATCTATATAATAGTAACAAAAAAAGCACTCTATCCCCTCCTCCCAAATTAATTCACCTCAATAAAATAGAAAGGGGGGAAAAAAACTAGGGGACCGTGGTGTCGACACCTACACAGTTAAGTTGGCTGGAGGGCCGCACCCAGAGAGTGGTGGTGGATGGGACATTTTTGACCTGGAGGGATGTGGGCAGTGGGGTTCCCCAGGGCTCGATCCTTAGGCCCGTGCTGTTCAACATCTTCATCAGTGACTTGGACGAGGGGGGTAAAAAGCATCCGTTCAAATTTGCAGACAACACTAAGATGTGGGGAGAAGTGGGCACACTAGAGGGGAGGAATAGGCTGCAATCGGACCTAGACAGGTCACAGGGGTGGGCAGATGAGAACAGGATGGGCTTCCACACTGATGAGTGCCAGCTACTGCACCTGGGGAGGAAGAAGCAGCAGCATACCTACAGGCTGGGGAACTCCCTTCTCATCAGTGCAGAAGCAGAAAGGGATCTTGGAGTCATTATTGATGCCAAAATGAACATTGGGGAAGCAGTCAAGAAGGCCAACTGTACCTTGTCATGCATCCAAAAATGCATCTCAAGCAGGTCCAATGATTCTCTCCCTCTATGCAACACTGGTCAGGCCGCAGTTGGAGTACTGCATCCAGTTCTGGGCACTGCACTTCAGGAGGGATGTGGACAACATGGAGAGGGTTCAGAGGAAGGCCACCCACATGATCAGGGGGCAGCAGGGCAGGCTCTACGAGGAGAGGCTAAGGGACCTGAACCTGTTCTGCCTCCACAAAAGAAGGCTGAGGGAAGATCTAGTGGCCATTTACAAACTAGTCAGAGGGGACCAGCAGGCATTGGGGGAGTCCCTGTTCCCCGAGCACTACCAGGAGTGACTAGGAATATTAATCACAAGCTGGCAGAGGGTAGATTCAGGCTAGATATCAGGAGGCGCTACTTCACTGTCAGGGCGGCTAGGATCTGGAACCAGCTTCCAAGAGAAGTGGTGCTGGCTTCTACCCTGGGGGTCTTTAAGAGGAGGCTGTATCAACACCTTGCTGGGGTCATTTGACCCCAGTACTCTTTCTTGCCATGGCAGGGGGGTCGGACTTGATGATCTGCTGAGGTCCCTTCTGACCCTACAAACTATGAAACTCCATGCTTATCATTTAATATAATGTTAAAAAAAAAGACTCAAAGTATTTAAAAAAATACTGAATTTTTTAAGTCCAACTTTGGAACTTGAGGAAAAAATTTTAAGTGAACAATCACATACAATACCAAAACAGCCTTTTTGTGTCATGCAACCATATCCTAGCTCACTGCCATTCCAGGCCCTGTTCCCATTCTTCATTCCATTCCTGCAAGGGTCAGGAAAACACAGAGTGCTCTGTACAAGGGCTATCACCATTCAAATGATGTGATATCTAGATATCCATCTAGATATATCTATATCTTTATATATAGGACTGATGGACCAGGTACTCAACAGATTTTATTCCAACTAAAACAGTGCAAGCTATAGATTTTTTTCTCTGTCACTTTCTGCTTTCCATTGGGGATATTGATGCTGCTGTAAAGGTGGTAATGCAAATAATTAAAAAAATAGAAGAAAAATAGCAATGATACAAATAATTTATCAGCTTTATTAGCTACAGTGGTGAAGAGATTTAGTGGGATATAATCTGAGCTTTCTCTTGAACATCACAGCAAATTATAGGATTACTTCTGGTTGACTTCATTCCCTATGGAAACAATAGACTCCACTAAATCTGTGGTATTATGAGCAAATGCACATTCCATTTTGTGCCTGTCATACTGCTGTGTATTACCCCAGGATACCCATTCTCTGTAGATCTGTAATTGGGCAGATTCCCTTCTTTAAATTCTTCCCTCTGTAACTCTGACAACAGAATAGCTTCCTTCAAAATTCTACATGATTGTTTGTGTTTAAAGTAACCAGAAACTTACTTCTTCCCATTCTGAAGTGAAGGACGGTGTTCTTTCAGAAGTTCCTTTAGAATTCTGTTGTCTTAGTGTGGCTTCACCCCAGTTACTTCGTGTTTTCTTCTCATTAGGTAGACAGGAGATAAGATTAGAGTCTGACTTTGAAACATTTTTGGATAAATGCATTTCAAGCAGTGCCTTAGGCAAAGATCGTATCCTTCCAAGTGTGCAAGCTCGCTCCACAAATCCCCCTGTAGTGATTACCCATTGCTCACCCAGCCTTGGTGTTGTGCCAACCAACATGCGATTTTCTACTGGTTTAATTTTAGTATAAAATATGGTTCTGCTTACAACTTGTGGTTTTTTTTTCTTAACTGGGGCATCAGTGCTGTTTTCCTGTTGCACCCATGTCTGTTGCACTGTATTCTTGTTTAAGCTGTTTTTCCTTTGTGGATCATTGCACTGGTCTACTTTGCTATACAGCTGGAGTGGATTTTCAGGTGGGTCACAGGCAGGTGATGATCCATGAAGCAGACCAGCAAATTGTTCAGCAGGGTTTGCTTCAGGAAGCTCATTTTCAGTGGATACTTCTTGTAGACAAAGATTCTCTGCAAAATAGTAAGGGGTTATCTGTTTATAGTTTTCATTAAGTAGCTTTATAATAATTACACCATTATCAACATGCAAATGTCTTTGGTAGGCTGCTTGGGTCTTACATATGTTTAGAAACAAAAGATATTGCTTGTCATAACACAGTCATGAACTGCTTCATTGTTAGTCTGTTAGAAATCAGCACTTAGGGTTGGCTGTTTTTTGTTTGTTTGTTTTGTTTTTTCTTTCTTGATAATTTGACTAATTGCCTAGATTAATTGGAAAACAAACACAGACAGCTTGGGAGTGCTGAAAAAAAGCTAGCAGAAAGGGAAATTGTTAAGGTACTTTAGGTCATTTGTATCCTATTAAATTGGCAGTGTCTCCTTCAATTTGTCACTGAGAAGGAATGCATACAAATAAGAGTGTTGTAAAATAGGTCATAAAAGGCCAGGTAAAATGAATTTGGATTTTTTTTTATTAATAGCAACACTTTACCATTAACAAGTTCTCTTTTTACAAGGCTATTTCATAACTTTACATTTAAATGTTTAGATTTTTTTACAAAATTAAAAAAAGCTTTGGATTTTATTTTATATAAAATACAAGATGATTTTTAAAGTGATGACAATCACTGAAAAAGAAAAGGAAATCACTTATGTGGTTATTGTCTCCAAACTATGCCTTGTTTCACTTTTTTTTTAAAGGCAGTAGTATTAAATTTCTGTGTAACTGAGTATAACCTACACCCATACTTCTCAGTAATTTATTTCCCCTTTGAAACTCAGATCCACATAAACTAAGAAGAATGGTGATGACTCTACAAACAGAAGTTACAGTGCTTTAAGTGTATTCTTTTCATCCTTTAAGTCTATATTTTGGGACCATGAAAAACATAGTTACATTTTTCACAGTCCCAAAACATAGACTTTAAAAACAATGCCAAAAATCATGAGAGTTGGCAACACTGCAGTTGCAACCTTGAAAGTCAAAACAATACAAAATCTCTATGTGCAAATTCCAAGCCAGAGCTATAGCTATCAGAAGAGGTTCAATTTATCATTTTCATAGACTGCAGAAAAAAAGATCAGTTTCCTCCCATTTGGTGAGGCAGTCACATGTCATAAGCCATGGTTCACCAAAGCATGGGCCATAAAGCCCTTCTTGCTTGCCCAAAATAAGAAAATATAATTTAAAAAAAAGCATTGGAAAAGATTAAGACTTGGGAGGTAAGCTGATATACATGACACCATCTCTCTCACCTGTCAATTTTTTAAATAGTTCACCAACTTTTGCTCAGAGTCTATTGCTCAGGAAGTGTTATGAATTACTTAAAATAAAAGAAACCCCTACATATCTCCTTATGTAGCCAGGGGTCTAAAGCTTAGTAAGACCTGAACACTTTGCAACAGAAAAGATGAGAGATATAATGACAAAAGATAGGACACAAGATATGACTGCTGCAGACTCAGGAGGACCAAGATGACAATCTTTCAGGAATGCAAGAAAACAAAGAACAAACAATAATCACTCTGTGCCCCTATAAAGACTTCTGCATTTGTTACACAATGGTTTGTGCCAACTTTGCCCAAAATGGTACTTTCAGTGAAGTATATTTTGTGTTCACGTTTTACTCAGTGAAGACTTTCTTTTTTTAACCACTTATATCCAGTGAAAGTCCTGCAATTAATATTCAATATGTTAATTTTAACTGAATAGCATTTTAGTAGGGTACATTATATGTGGGGCTTGGAGCTCTGCCTATTATTAAAGATCCTCAAAGCATCCATTACTTCATAAAATTGTAATTTTTTGGACTGACATTTCCCATGCAGGTATCCACCTTAGTCTGAAGTTTTCAGGAACATTAAAGCCAAAATGTCTTATTTCTGAGAATAAGCTTAGAGGAAAAGTTAATTGTTTTGCTACTTAAATTTGTTTTGAAATGCACCATGGTTTGAAATAGGAGCAACGAAAAGGCAAGAAGAGAATGGCCTTTGGGTCAGGGATAGGCATTTCGTTTTTCCTGTGCAAACCCTAATTCATTTTAACAAGTTATAAACAAGCCTTTGGGTGGGGGGAAATCTCAGCTTGTATATATGCAATATAGACATCTTATGGTTTAGCAGCTTCATTCTCAGTGATCATGTTCAGGCTTCTCAATATAGCATCTAGAGCTAATGAGACACGACTGCATGAGCTATTGCACAGAACAACTGAGCATACCGTAGTCTGGTGCTGCAGGGGTGAAGCTATAATTCCTACTTCTAGCTACTCTGGCAAAGCTGGGGATGGCCACCAGAACTGAGAACAAGGTGTGTCTCTCTCCTGTATTCTCCAGGACTTCCCTGTTGACACCAGAGTAGCATGGAGGAGGAAGCTGAGTCAAATGCAGGGGGGAGATGAATATCACAAGACAGAATTTGTCAGTTTGCTTCTTAAAAATATTAAGAAATTGCACAAAAATGTTATATTAAAAGACAGGGGTATAGGTTGTAGACATGTTGGTCTAAGAACATAGACAGACAAGGTTCTTTGGGTAAATCTGATATCTTTTATTAGACCAACTCAAATAGTTGGAAAAATTCTTCTTAGCAACTTTATATTAAAAGACACACATACACTCCCAAATACCAATGCAGGAGTGCCACATGCTATGCAGACTGCACCTCAAAAGGATGCAGTGTGCATCATTAGGCAAGTGTCAAATTTTCTCAGTTGTAGGCATGCTTATTTGGGCATGTCTACTATCAAGCTACAGTTGGCTACCTCACATTCTTTTGGGGTGAAGCATACATGGACCAGACATGCTGCACATCACTGCAATGCTCCCTAGCATAGAACTTGATGTAGATATGACCTAAGTTTGCACGCTTTATTTAGCCTCCTTGCTTTTATGTGCTGTTTCGGTCTTTACAAGTTGAGTTACTATTTTTTTTCCATGGACCACCAGTCTCATTCTGTGTACAGAATAGATAGCACTCAATGAAAAAGAAGCTTTTCAACATTTTGTTTTATCCTCATTTCTCAGAAGGTGTGGCCCCATAGCCTATTTCCTGCAGTGTTTTCAGATCCTGCTCTGAATATGGAATAATTAATTTTCTTTTAAGATTTGCAGGGATCATTACTACAATACTTGAGTGCTTCACAGGTATTAATGTATTTATTTTCATAATCTCCTTGTGAACTGAGAAAATGCTATTATGCCCATTTTAGGTACAGGGAGCCAAGGCATGGTGAGACTGAGATCTGCCCAGTTTAAAAATCCTATAACCTGATTTATTTTAGTGTATTTAGTACTCCCTTGCATATGTTCAAAACACTGCTCCCACTGACTTCAGTTGCACCTGTGAGTGCTCAAAGTCACTACAAAATCAAACCTCAGTGTCACAAGCTGGGCACCCAGAAAATAGGGAATTAATTAGCACCTGTTTTGAAAAGTTTGGTTTAAGGAATTCAACCAGTTTTACACAGAAATTCCAGAAGAAACAGGAACTGAATCCACTTCAGGGCAATGTAGAAGTGCCTTTACCAAGAACCTGTATTTTCTCTTCAAGTACTCCCTGGCCTCAGTCATTAAACACACTCCAAGTTCCACAACAGATGAGGCCATGTGTCCTACAGATAAATTTCCGTCATTACACCATTCTCATTCATCCCAAGAGCAGATTTATCCTTGTGCTTTGAATTAGGGAGGTATCTCATGTAAAAATGTAGGCAGGTCCAAATATGAGTGCACAGACAACTTAAATTCTGACATGTCCTCATTGTTAAATGCATGACTTCGGAAACTTAAGACTCCTTAAATGCAGTTTTGTTGCAGGTTGGTTTGCTGCAGCATCAGCTCTGTGTGTGCTTGGTTCAGGCAATCACTACCATAATTAAGGGTGTGTAAGAAGGGCATTAAGTTAGGAGGGGCACCAGAATCTCCCACCCTCATGGAATCTGTATCCTGGCATCATACCCATACTGGAAACTCCAAAACTGGCAGTATACCCATGCTGGGAACTCCAAAGAGTCCCTGGATGCTGCTGCTGTTGCTTTAAGAGCAACGGCAGGGAAAGATGGAGTATGCCAGAGTATGCCGCATAAAAGCAGCAGCAGCTTAGCTGGGGACTGTTTAGGAGTTCCCAGCATGGGTAAGACTGCTTCTCTTGCCTCCACCCTGCTTCTTTTCTGCAGGATCTGCCCTGGGTACCAACTCAGCTTGTTATACCACTGCAGGGAATAGTATCATAGTACAATGCTGGACTAAATCCATGCTCAGTCTAGTCAATAATTTACCTAGGACTAGACAGAGAGCAAGAGAACTCACAGAAATATGCAGGAAATCCTGCGACAGCAAATCATAGACTAATCTATCCACAGGTCAAGTGTCTTGCTAACCCTGAGCAATTACTAGCAAAAGGCCCAAAGGAAAAGGTGTTGTATAATCCATTAACATCGTATATCTAAAATATTTTTACTGTCCATAGTAATGTTTGATTGTTGCAAATCCTATTAGGATCTTGGCCTCAGCTATATGTATATTGAAAAAGGGTATATATGAATGCCTGAAATTCTCTCTCTATCATTTCCATTATTTTAAATGGGTTTATATAATGTGTCTTTTTTTTTCTTTTCATTTTGTTTACTCATCTAAAATAAGAGTCTGAAAAAGCACTGCTTTCAAGTCCCCTGCTATTTCTATGTAATCATTTTTGGGATGATTTACAGTGGATATACTATGTTCCGTTTTGATCAATATGATATTTTTCACATTATTTCCTATCCCATTTTTTATTTGTTTGTTTGACTATTATTGTGTATTGAAAATATGTTTTCACTGAGCTGCCCATAGTATTGTTTAGGCTATTTTCCTAAACAGATATGGCTAATTTCAAATGTATGACAAGAAACTAATGTAGCATTGCACACACGATGCATACAAGCAGTTCAAACAGCTCTTTCCACTGTGCTCAATCCTGTAGTATGTTTAGATTCATCCAAATCTTTTCAGTCCTCACTAAGTGTTTTATACTTTAAGTGTCTCAACCAGTTTAATTGGCACTAAAGTAAAAGTACTGTTTTCTCCCTTTTACAGCGATGATAGACAGTTTCTAATGAACAGCCTC
Source organism: Caiman crocodilus (assembly GCA_030014935.1). Lineage (NCBI taxonomy): Eukaryota > Metazoa > Chordata > Crocodylia > Alligatoridae > Caiman > Caiman crocodilus. The sequence goes on from JAGPOW010001296.1 coordinate 55,686,304, forward strand.
TTAATGTCACCAAATCAGATTTCCATCCCCTTGGATTAGTGCTCAGAGACATATCTATAGGAGGGGCTGGTTGTGATACCGTGGAGAGAGAATAGTGGAGAAGGGGTTTAACCAGGAGGTTGTCTATGTAGAGGAATCTTTCTGCTTACATTAAATTATTTCCTTTAAGTAAGACTTTGTAACCTTGAAGAACACTCTGGAACGTGTTCATATACAGCATATTGTATTTCCTACTAATAGGAAATTCACATTCTATTCGGTCACACAACTAAACAGTGCCTAAATTACAAAAAATACACCAATTTTCCCCTCTGCAGCATCTTTGACATTACCACTACATTCAAATGCACTGCATCCATTGCTCATCCATCTGACTGCCTCTGCTCTGGAAATAACCATGCTATTGCTCTGTGTGTAGTACACATAATATATTTTCAAACCATTCCCTTCTATAGACACTAACTATATTATCTCAGAACTTCAGATTGATATTGGCTAGACTCACTAGAATACATATTACCAGCTTGCCATTTAGATAACAAATTGAAATTCAAGCCCCCCATTTACAAACCAGTGCACCACCGTATATTTCCTGGGGTGCAAACATCTCTCTGGTGGCTCCTGTTTCCAGCTATTACCACACACACACACAGTACAAATTACAGATGTTTCACCAAACTTGCATGACTATTTCAGATTCTCACTCAAACACAGGATAATTTATTTTTAAAAATATGCTGAATTCAAATATATTCTGTACATTTCTTGTTTATGTAAATGAACTGGATCTGACTTAACACTGATGCCTATTTCACAAGAGAATAAGATTCAGCAAAACAGTAATGCCTATTAAAATGAAGGAAAACTGGTAAAAATAAATGTAATAGATAAATTATAACTACCAAGTTACATCTTCAACAAGAACTGTTGTTGCCATGGCAAGAGTTTCTAATGTAGAATAAAAAAACTGTGAGAGGGATTTGTGTTATAGCTATGGTAACAACTGTATAATGACACCTGTGCTACTAATCTATTAAATCCTGTTTGTTTCATCCAGAAAGATGTTTGTAGTGAACTATTCTGCACATGCGTAATATCTATTCAAAAATATATCCTCAACACTGATTTCCACATTATCACTCAATTCACAAATCTGACAATAACAGTAATATTAACAGAACATCCAGCGATCTTTTCTGGAGCTTTCCTATGTATTTATCGGAGTTGGAGCAATCTGTTTAGGAGGATGGGTAGCAAAAAGCAGCTTGTTTTTATGGTTAAAAAAACAACAACTGGCTTTTGATGTGCTGGAATAATACTTCAAGCTTTGACAACATCACTTGTCTTTTCAAGTTGGTACAATACAGTAATGGTGTTATGTAAGATAAAATAGCAAATTCCCACCCAATAGTTGAGCTCTGAAATGGAAATGTTCAGCATGAGCAATAGAACAGGAAACCATTATTTCATACAGTAAACATCATGGTGCTCTGAACAGATGCCAGCAATTTGATGTCAGTATATTGGCTGCCAATTTCTCTAGCAAGGTACTACAAAGTTTCTTCACTAGTAAATAATATAACAAAGTATATAGGATCTGTGTTGGAAATTTAAAAATGTGATCACTAAACAAACTATTTAAAAAGTCAACTTTTGCTGATCTTCATACTATCACCAGTATCAGCACAAATGATCAGCCACATGTCATTTTCTTCCTCTGATTCTTCCTGAATTATAGGAACCTAGCATTAGGGAAATTTGGTGTCAGCAGCCCGTGGTTCTATGCCCACAGCTTTATATTATCAACAATACAAGTTTTCTGAAACCTCCTTCCCCTTGAAGACACTCTCAGCAGTACTAGACTTCTTAAGCTTCTACATATTTTTGTTGTGCTAATTCTTATGTATTTGCCTTCACTTCCATTGCACTATACTGCATCTCCACTTGACTACACACCCAAAGACTCCATCTAAAATACTGACCAACTATTGCCACATATATGAGTAAATGATGGGAATAAAATTCTCCTCTTCTTCTCTGACACTTCCCACAATCTTCTGGTCCTTTCAGTTCCTTTTCCCTCACTTGACATTCCATAACTATTACTTCTCTACTTCTCCCCCTCTTAGTTTTTAATCCCATCAATTATTCACCACACCCACCACTCTGTATACTAGTAAATAAGCTATTTTAAAGTTACAATAAGAAAATGGAGTCAAAGGTAAGACAAATTATTTTTCAAAGACTTGTCCAAACAACACATGCATTTTTCCCAAGAGAAAGAGACCTCCTAAATTGGGAAGCATATTTTATGTGGGGAACTAGATTTCTGCAGTGGAGCAGCTGCCAGAGGGTGCTGCAATGGTCACAATACTTTTGTCTTTGGCCTCAGAGAAGAAATAGAGTACACTCTGCAGCATCACAGTTAGCACTAATCCAAATTTGGCAGTGGCTGCAAGAGACCTAAAACTAGCTTTTGCGTGTAGCCACCAGTGCTGAGGTCAAGTGAACTGTTCCATGTGGTCATCCTTCGGTCCCTACTCTTGAATAATCTTTTTATTGTCATTCTCTTTTCCCAAAATAAGGTGCAAAATGGGGGTTGTGGTGTCAGAAAATATTGGTAGGTTTTGTTTTAGTTTGGAAAAAAGGAGATCAAAGGGCCACCTGATTGCTGTTTTCTAATATTTGAAAGCCTGCAAGCAAGACAGAGAAAGCCTAGTCTTCCTTCTAAACTCATGATTCCAGTATCATCTAATGAGCTTTTTTGGGGGTTTGTTTATTTATTTATTCATTGCAGTTTAGCCTAGTTCTATACCCTCCTTAACTCAAATATGACCCAGTTTGAATTTGGTGGTTTTTCTGTGTCTTTTTTTAATTAAAATTTTCATACATTAACACTATGCAAGGAAGTCGAAGAATGTTACCAGGTGCTTTGTTTTTTTAAATAATTTGAAGATATTTAAGATTAATCTTAAATTATTATTTTTAGGGCTACATTCACCAGTATATGTTGACTAATTCTTTTTTTAATATCAATCTGGATCATCATCTGGATTTTTGTGACCCTTTGAAGGGTTCTGGAGGGTGCCACACAATGTTAGCACTGTTAGGTGTGCAAACATGATTCAAAGATAAATTCAGAGTTTTCACATAGGACTCCAGGATTAAAAACAGTCTGACTCAGTGTGATCTTTCGGAGTTCTTTACAACAGCAGAACAAAAAGGCAAAGTGATGCAGCTGAGTGCCTAGGGCACAGGGCCCACAAAAACTTTCAGTTGCTGCTGCTGTTACAACTGCACAGCTACTGGTGACAGCCAGCTTTTTTTGGTCCCCCCACCCCTCCATTAGCATCTGGGGTGGTTGCTCTAGTTGCCCCTCCCTTACTACGCCACTGGCTCTATTATTTTTTTATAGTAAAAAATAAAATGAAAGTTAAGTACTGGCATTTTCTAAGGGGTGTCTTGAGTCTATCTAGGGGTGTCTGAAACCTAAAACAATTGAGAACCACTGGGGTAGAGAAAACAGATTGCCTTCTACTGAGTTGCCCTCTAAACTATCTATTAGCTCTCAATTATTCCTACTGGGAGTGAAGCCGACCTGTTTTCAGAGAAAATGACAACCCACTTTGTTGTTAGTGGATGGAGTGCAACTTTGAGCAGCAAACGAAATGAGGCAGTAGCTTTCTTTTCTGAGGGCATCCTGTGGCCTTAAACGTACTGAGAAAATAGAAAACGCCAATCAGTTGGAAATAGGGCAGCTCTTTGTGGAACTGCCTGAAAATTATTCTCCAGCATCTGCTGAAGGAGAAACTTTCAGTTAGGAATAATAAAAGTAAATAACTGATAAATCTAAAGAAGAAATATTTTGTTCCAATCCTTGCACAGGATTTAGTAATTGGGTGTGCCACATGGTACTCAACTTCATAATTAAAATTAATTCATGAACTAATTAATCAGATTTTTTTTATATCTTCAGAATATACATTCAGTATTTAAAGAATCATTTCTGTAATTGTGGAGGTAATTTTTTATATGTAACAGAGAAAATTAAGTCTTGTTTTAAGTTCAAAATTCAACCTAACTGTGGAGCTGCAGCTGTTGCCTCTATTATGCAGTATCCATGAGAATTTCTTTCTGTGTAACTATACTTGGCAGTGCTTCTGTAGCCCTTTTAATGGTAATTCATAAAAAAGAGACAACCTTTCATGAATTAGATGATCATACAGAATCACAATCCCTCCTCAAACTAGCTGCTTTCCAAAATGTGAAATTTTGCAGGGTGTTCCCAGAAGTACTTCATGGTACAGGTGGTCCATCAACTACACTTGAAGAAACATTAACAAATCAAACGACATGGCTCAACTTGGGAATCTGGTTCAGAGATACCATAAGACCTCATTGTCTAATAGCCATGTGAAATACCCTGGCACATCTCAACACCCAGGCTTACTCTAGAATTCTTACTGGGCAGCTAACCTCTACAGTACTCCAAGAGAAAACTTTTTTCCTTGCAAATTTGTGAAAAAAATTTTAACTGGGTAGAAATAAGTACAAGATATCATCATATAGTCTGCAGAGAGTTGTTATATATTAACTGCATTCAGAAGTTCTGTCATTTTGTCTTGCTTGTAGGAGAGAAGGTGGTTGAGTGGGAGGTGGCTGTGCTCAGAAAGTACATATTATTCTTTACAACATAGTAGAACAGAAAACAGTACTAGAAGAGGAAAGGTCAGTAGTATTTACCAACCAAACAAACCAATGATAAAGCAAGAGGTTGGACAAATTATGTTTCTGGGACCAGAACTTTCTGTGAACAAATCCAGTGAAGTCTAGTCAATTCCCCCCATAGTGATTATCTATCTTCATGAAATAAATAGAAGTAAAATGAGTTATGAAAGAATAAGTCTTCCAAAAATAGGAATAAAGGATTTATTCCTGACAATTAAAACAAAAAACAGGGATTAGTAACTGACAATATATTTGTATACATTGCTTTAATTTTCAGACCGAACATAATTCAGCAATGTCCACAGATCTTTTATCTGGAAGGAAAGTCTTGCACATATAACTGCTCAGTTTCCTCACATGTGGCATGGGGCAAAGGGATCTCTTTCCTATGCACTGCTGAGGCACTTGTATCCTTTTGATCCTTACTATGGAATCAACTTTTGGTCTCAGCAGTTTCTTCAGAAAGGGATGCCTAGGTAAGGAGTGGGGTAGAAAGTAGGTTGGAGTATACTTGGTTTTTTTCAGCTATTTTCCAGTCAAATCTATGTGGAAGTTCTCTACTTGTTTTACCTTTCCTTACTGTTACATTTAAAAAGCAGACCAGAGAGGGAAAAAAAAGAATGCTGCCTTAACAGAGAGAACAAATAAGGCTCTAAATTCAAATGGTCTCTCTCATGTAACACAAACATATCTCTGGTGCCAAGAAAACCACCAGCCCTAATGAAGCACTCTCTCCAATTACAGAATATCATTAAAATGATTCCCAAAATATCTGGAAACAGGGCAAAATATGAACTATCTTGATGAACTGATTTACCACTATTAAATGGTGTCATGGCACTTAAGATAGTGGTAATTTGACTATGAAATCAATTATAATGAGACCCCAAGGTCCTGATGGTGTTTTTATGGGTACAAATGGTTTGTAGCGGGAAAGATTTGATTCTGCTACAGAAGGTGTAGGATCACACGCAGGCCTATATGAAGTGTCTCATTTGAGGCCACCAGAATGATTGGAAGCCATATGAAAGGTCTCTATTTGGCCAGAATGCCCTCTTCAAGGGGCATCATCGCAGGCCCAGGGTGCTTCCAGCTGCAGGGGTCCTTCAGGGAAATGTGAGCAGTCCTTCATGAACAGCAGCTTATCTTTCCAGGGATGGAAGGAGCACTGGTGATTTTGTTGGGTGTCAGGAATCTTTTGGCAAATGGTCATTTGGGAGGGCTGTTCCAAGGGAGGACAGGAAGTCTAGAGATATGGTTCCACAAAGAAAATCCCAAAAGGAGGACTACATTTGGGGCAGGTAGGTCTGTGAATATTTGCATTTTCAAGGCAAGGCATTGGTTTTCCCATTCTTCCCCTCCAACCGGTGTATTACCATGAATGCAAGCAGGAAAGGAAGAGAAACTAATAACAGAGATGGGGATTCAGGATCTTGGCTGACTTCAGACTCTTCAAGTTTTCATGCTCAGTGTACACACATATGGGGCATTGGGCTCCTTCAGGGTAATGGTACTAAGTTTCAAATCACATCTTGATTGTCAGGAGTTCTTTACCTGTATCACAGTCGTGACACATTCCTAATGGCTACAGCCAATGAATCGATTTCCACAGTGAAAGGTTTTTCTGGGTTTGCGTGTGCAAGTATGAGTGCTGATATAAATGCCTCTTAGCATTTAGAAGCCACCTGAGATTTCTCAGCTAGTGAAACCTTGCTGGTTTGTGCAGAGTTGCTGTGACTTGGGCAAACCTCTGGGGAGAAGTTGGGGGTGAAACAATGATAGAAGTTTGCAAATCTTATAAACTTTCGGATGACATGAATGTCTCATGAGTCAGTCCAGTTGTATACAGCTGCTACCTTCCAGGGATCCATCTGAACCCCCTTTGCTCACAAGAAGGAACCCAGTAATTCTAAGGAGACTTCAAACTCACATTCCTTGAGTTTTACATACAGCCCATGCTGTTGTAGCCCCACTAAAACTATTTCAGACAGGGTGGTCATAGTTGGTTTGGTCCTCTGAATAAATAAGGATGTCATTCAAGTAAACCACAACAAAGATCCAGTATGTCCCAGAACACATCAATGCTGGAATGTGGCATGAGTATTGGCAAAACCAAAGGGCATATCAGGTACTCAAAAGCATCTCTAGCATGTCCTGAGGGCTGTCTTCCAGTTGCCTTCCCTGATTCAGACCAGGTTGTAAGCTCCCATTAGGAGCAATTTTGACTAAACTTGGCATCATATGATTAGATACTGTTAGAACCCATTTAGATAGTCTTTGGGTAAATAGTACCCGATCATTCGTCCTGTCTGCAAATGCCATAAATAGCCTAGGAGTTCCCAAGTGGGTTGTTTTGCCAAGGTAATTTGGAAGAGCCCTAACTACATACAAAGTGTGTGGTTTGACTTCCACCAGATTGGGATGTTCCATCTTGTACCATCTGCACTTTTCCCAGAGGCTGGCAAAGGGACTTTGATCCCAAAAACTTGCAGAAAAGGACAGTTTTCTTGCTATTTTCCAGTTGGTCTAATAAAAGGTATCATTTTGGAACCAAGAGTTCTAGTTTTTTGGATAACTAGATTGGGATGGCGCTTGAGGAAAATGTGGCAGATGAACCCCAGAATTCAAATGAAAATCTAACCATCTTAACTATGAATATAGGCTAATATACAATAGTCACAGTGTCCCAGTGTATCTGTATCAGATGTCTGTATCACTCCTGCTCTGTAGGTTGATACTATAGCTAGGCTGGATCAGGCTGTTTTTACAGGTAGATGAACTAGTTAGCAATCAGATCTATGAAAGCACAGTTTGCTTTCATTTTGTGTTACACCAATATATTCCCCATCTTACACTTGCCAAGTTCCTTAATAGCTCTATTTATTTTCCTCATTTTGGAACTGCCCCTGAAACTGGAATCTTTATAGACTAATATGGTTAACTACCTTTCTCTTGCTCATAGTTTTAAATGGGGAAATGGATATTATTCTACAGTTTCTAGCCAAATGCTGTTATTGTTATTTATACTGCTAAGTGTACCCATGTGGACCTGATAAATAGCCCTGGATTCTTCTCAGATAGTAGCTAGTCCAGAACAGGAGTTAGGCAATGCAGTTCCATCTGTCTCCCATAAAGACCTAAGTGACACTGATGTTCATCATTCAAAAGGAATGGATGCATTCCTGCTTCACAGAACAGACTTCAAATCTTGCACTCTGAAAACACAAGTGAGTACCTTGGGTTATTTTTTTTCTGTGATGATGGTCTCCCTCTCTCTCTCTCTTTTTGACCAAGGATTCACCCAATTCCAACTAGGACCAGAAAAAGTCTAAATAAGATTTTGTTGAGATTTATATACCTCTATGAAAGGTTTCAGTCCCTAAATCATGCCATTTTATCTTGAAGAACACCTCTAAGGCACCTTTCATGTCTCTCCACACAGCTAAAACTCTTATCCAGGTCATTATCTTGTACCTCTTAGTATACTTTCATCCTTTCTGGTCTTGACCTCTCAAAACACAGCAGGAAGATCATCTTTCCAGGCATCACTTCTCTGTTTCTTCCTTATTCTCTGGTATCAACTGAAAATTCTTTGTCTTCGCTTTTACGACAGTTTGTGGCACAACCCTCACTATACATATCATCTTTCATGTTATCAATTTGGCCAGCAAGGTCTTGTGGGACTGTCTTGTGGGACAGATTTAATGTAACCTGAGAATTCATGGTTTTATTCATTCATTCTGATGTGATCCTTTTGTTATCCTAGCATAGATAGTAGAAGTATGGAGCTGCTAGATACATTTATTCTTACTTTGAAATTACTGTTCCATTATTTCAGGATTCAAAATATCCCATTTAAAATAATTTAATTTCAAGTAGATTGTTCAAAAGCTGTGGGAGAATTAACTTTGTATATAAATAGTAAGGTTAAACAGATCCTTTATTGCAGCTGTTAAAACATAATATTGCTGCTAGCCACCTCTGTAGTGATTCAAGATCATCTTATATTGAAACGAGACTAACTGTTCCTATGCTTTCCTTGATGTAGATATGAACTGCTAGCTCTGACAAATTTCTCTCTCTTATCATACATGCTCAGGAGGATGGAACATTTAGCAGAAGTTTACTGAATCAAACATAATTAACTTACAATTGGAGAGACAATATTACCATTGTTTTAATCAGCTTATTTTTTCCACCAGGAACAAATTGGAAATCAAATGTGTAAAGGTCTCAGGACATTTTGATCAAGTCACTTATATCTCTGTATAGAGTAGATGCATTCTGGCCACATCCAGACAAGGGAGCATGTGCTTGTTGCATTGTCTCAAAGCAGTTTGAGATGCCACAAGAGGCATGCTAGGAATGAAAATGTTCCCCGCACTGCATATTTGCAGCATGGACTCTAATGCCAATACCAGGAAATCCTGGTATATAAACCCCCCCCCCAAAAAAAACAAAAAACAAAAACAAAAACCCAAAAAAGTGGTGCATGGTGTACTTTTGGAGCATGCCCTGAAGCAACTGGAGTCTGAGTCCTCCAAGGGGACACTTTAGCATGCAGCCAGAATGTCTCTATGCCTGCCATGTGCCTCTGCTGCTCCAGAACCACCCCTTCTGCCAGGTCCCACGAACCACTTGGGTGTATGATGGGCTGGTGGGAAGGGTGGAGGTGGCAGCAGGTGTATGTGTGCCTCAGCATGCTGGAGAAAATAGAAGCAGGGCAAGGCTGGCAGCAGTGGATTGGAGCTAGGCTCTGTTCCTGGTTAGTAGGAATATGGGGGTGGAGGCTTTAGGGGGGGACTATGTAGGAGTTGGGGAGACTGCCTGGGAGGGGTTGGTCCCCTGCTGCCCCCCCTCACATGGTGCAGGGCCCCCGCAACAGCAGCAGACAGCAGCAGTGGGTCGTCAGGCTTCTCATGGCCCACTGCTAGCACAGCCCCACAGGTAGCACGTGGCACTGCCTGAGATCCAGGGGCTACTTGTAGCACATGGCACCAGCTCACTGGCATGTGCCTTCAAACAAGACCAGGCTGGCTCTTGCTGCCACCTGAGGCTCCCAGTACCGCATTCAGGAGCCACACACCAGTGGGCTAGGCTGGGTCTTGCCTCCATAGAGCCATCCCAGCCTGAAAGCATGTGTGGCACAGGGAGGCAGGACCCAGCCTTGCCCCTACTGGCGCACAGTTCCTGTGTGTAGTGCCAGGAGCTTCAAATAGCAGCAAGAGTTGGCCTAATCCTGGCCAAAGATGTTCACCAGTGGGCAAATCCACCCACAACCCCCACCCCTACAAACCTCCCATCTGCATATCTACCCACAAACCCCACACACCCCCCAACCCCTGAAAAAGCCCTACACCTACCTCTATACCCACCCACAAACTCCACCACAAATTTGCACCCTGCATGCCCAGCCATCAGATGGGACAGGAAAGGACCTGCTGATGGGAGCCATGGCTGCAGGGGTGACAGCCACACTACAGCCATGCCCTGTGCCCACACCAGTGCTGGGGCATGTAGCTCCAGCCTGGGGGCAGGGGGGATTCTGGTTCCAGGAACCCTTGAGTGTGTGATGGGCTGGTGGGAGGGGTGGAGGTAGCAGTAGGGGTGTGTGTAAGAGAGAGAGAGAGGGAGATGGGAGTGGAGGATGGGGGAGCACTCTGGGTAGGTGGCTGACCTCCTGGCCATTTGAGGCCAGGAACACACACTTTGACAGTTCCAAAGCAGACCACTGAAACTGAGCACATCTTCTGGCAATGACTGCCCACATGGTAGAGTGTGGGCACAATAAGACATGGCAGCAGTGCTGCACAAAGGCCAACTGTGCGGCTATGGTCCACTGACAGCTGGCTCATAGGTGCAGGTGGCTCTGCTGCAGTGCCCATACCAGAGCTCAAGCAGCCATGTGGTCCCCGTCTGGGTCTGGCAATTGCACAGTCACGGGGCCGCAGGTTCAAGGGGGCAGATGCTGTTCCAGATGGCAGCAAGTCACAGCCAGGCAGCAGCCCCCACTGCCAGACTGCTGCAGTGGGTAGGGGGTACAGGGGCCACTCTAGGTTAGGGCTGCTTCAGTAGTCCAGCTGGCACAAGGGGCTAGTGTCCCCAGATACCAACTGGCAGGGCCTCAGAAGCTCCTATGGGCAAGTAGCCCTGAGCTGTTTGCCAGGGCAGCTTTTTATACTGCTGGGCCCAGCATAGGTGCTAGCCCCAGCCTCTAGCTCCCTCTGGCTGAAGATCTGGGAGTTGCTGGGCAGGGTAAGTTTGCCCCAAGTAGTACAACTTGCCCCACAACAAAGTGCATGTTCAGGCACGTGTGCCGAGGCACAAATCTCTGGCACAATTTTGTGCCACTGCTATTTGAGCTGCTGCAAGCGTATGTGCCTACATGTGTGGACATGCCCTCTGACACTTCATGTAACCACTTATTTTAGCACTAAAACTATTGCTACAGATAGGGTAAAAATACTTAATTAGTTTGAGGACATGTGAGCTGAAAATTAAATTTATAGTTTGGAGGCAAAATAACTTTAAGGATACCCTGCCAGCAGAAGCGAGGAGAAGGGACAAGCCACTATTTTTGCACTTCTCATATAAAGAACAAAACATTTTAACTAAGTGAAGCTGGAGCTGGGGAGACAAAATGCTCATAGTACAGATGACATCTCCTGGTGGACCAGTAATGACCATGATGGCACATAAGCAAATCTCAAGTGCCACACGCTCAACATTCTTCATGTCATCATTATTACAGTTTTAACAGTACAGTTAACTATACTACTATACTTGTAGAACCAAGGGCTTTTGTTGATGATATATTTTATTGGCTCAACTGAATAGCTGGGGGAGATGCTAAGATAAGCATTTTGAGCACAAAGTGCCATTTTTCAGGTATAGGAAAAAGGCAAGAGGAGCCTAAACTAAATACCAGGTAAAATATATCTGCACTAACATTTCTTCCATTGTTACAGCATGGGAAAGGTATGTTTACAAAGGTTTTAGTGCTTGTGTGGTGTTTAAAAGATAATAGGTTTCATTGCAAGTAAATTACTTAATATCATATGGTTTGCTATGCTGTGCCTTATCTCCCTTCATACTTCATATATGTACAGATCTATGATATAACCTGGATGATCTGAACATGCTAGTTGGATCCTGAAAAAAGCTAGTGATTCCACATGCAAATAATTTCTTATCTGATATTTTCCATCCAATACAACACAAAGCCCTTTGCCAAATAAGGGAAAGGATGGGGAAGGAGGAAGTAAGATGCGTTCTGTACTCCATATAAACAAAATATTATGTTGATTTTGATATAGATTGTGCAGCATTAAAGCTATGTTCTATTTAAAATTTAAAATGGAATTATGGATTTGCTCTGTATTACCATCAACTAATACAGAAATGTTCCAACGTATAAAATGTTTGAATATTTTAAGCAATGACCCAAATTAGGCCAGTTTTGCATGCAAATTAAATAATAGAATATAGACAATATAATCCTAAGGATTCTAGAGACACAAGTGATCTTTCAGAGGACATTCCAATAATATATTTCTATGGGAGTATTTTAAGGTTAAGAATATGATGGTGTTACCAGTATGCTTATCATATTTAGAGCATGAATTCATACTACTTAAAAAAATAAAACAATAGCAAATCAAGTGACATAGAAATATAGCTGTTTAAATCTTTTATTTTCCATAATATTAATTTAGAGGTCTTTAACCCATGTTTCCAATGGCACTGTAGAATTCTGTATAACTAAAACAAGTCTAAATCTAGTACATCAATGAAGCATTTCTAATGTGAACTGTATGACTAAAAATGTAATTTAACAATTTAAATGGTTAAATTATATATAGGCATAATGTCCAACCTGGCCATAAGGAAATTATATTTGCTCTAAAGATAGATTAAAAGAAACTTCATTTTAGACCAGGCTTGTCCAACATGCAGCCCGCAGGCTGCCATGCGGCCTGCCAAGCCATTTTCTGCGGCCCGTGGTGCTGCAACAGGAAATGAAAGTAAACACTCTACTTTTGTTCCCACCCCTCGTCCCTCCGCTAACCCTTCAGCAGATTTCTAATGGCTGTTGAAGGGACAAGGTTCCCACACGCACCGCATCAGCTTGACGTTGCTGATGTGGTGCATGTGGGAAGAGGAGTAGCCATATGCTGCTCGGGACAGGATGAGCCCAGCCAGAGCAGCAGGGGCTCAGCTGTACTTTCCCTCTACCTGTGCTGGTCAGTTCCAAGTGGCACACAGCTCCTTTGCTGCCTGTGCTGGCTGGTGCCGACCTAGGCAGGTCTGTCCCATCTGGAGCAGCATGCAGCTGAAGCTGGATTCCCACATGCTGCTGAGGATGGGAGGAGCCTGGCCAGGTCAGCACCGGCCAGAAGAAGTGGCAGCTGAACCATGTGCCACTTGGGACTGAATGGCACATGTAGGGGAAAATGCAGCTGAGCCCCTGCTGCTTGGGACAGGATGAGTCCGGCCAGACTCGTCCTGTCCCACGCAGCACACGGCTCTGTCGCCGCTTCTGCTGGCTGGTGCAGACCCAGCTGGGCTCCTCCCATCCCCAGCAGCTTGTGGGAAGCTGGCTTCAGTTGCATGCTGCTCCGGATGGGACAGACCCAGCTGGGTCAGCACCGGCCAGGAAAAGTGGCATGCAGCTGAAGCTGGATTCCCACAAGCTGCTAGGGACAGGAGGAGCCCGGCCAGGTCTGTACTGGCTAGCAGAAGCGGTGGCAGAGCTGTGTGCCACTCGGCACAGGGTGAGCCCAGCCAGAGAGGCAGGGGCTCAGCTGCATTTTTCCTCTGCCTGCATCGGTCAGGCCCGAGCGGCACATGGCTCCACCGCCGCTTCTGCTAGCTGATGCCAACCTGGCCAGGCTCCTCCCATCCCCAACAGCTTGTGAAAAGCTGGCTTCAGCAGTACGCTGCTCTGGATGGGACAGACCCAGCCGGGTCAGCACTGGCCAGGAAAAGCAGCATGCAGCTGAAGCTGGCTTCCCACATGCTTCTGGGGATGGGAGTAGCCTGACCAGGTCTGCACCGGCCAACAGACTGGTATAATATGACCAGCCTATGGCTGGGAAGAGATCAGGCTCCCTAGATCTGAGACCTGATGTACGTTATGGCACAGACTCACTCTGGAACAATGTGTTAATAAACTTGTGTCTGTACCTGCCAGAAACCCAAGTAGCAGGTGGTTGATACCCGGTAAGCTCATGTGAGTAAAAACTGCTTATTGCTTTCTGTGTGGCCTTCAAAATGTTTTTATCTTACTAAAATATGTCATAATTTGTGAGAGTCATTGCCTCTGTATGAGAAAGCAGAATCATAGACACTGAACTAAATTCATGCCCTGTGGGAATAATCACAATTCAGCAAAATGGGTGGTAAGGAAAAGCTGGAGTTTTAAGTGTGCACCCTAAAAGAGGCTACAAAAGAATCAGAAGCACAACCTGATATCATCAACAAAGAATCAGAAGAACCAGGACAGCTATCCAGTGACGGTAGTCCAGGAGGCATGATGGGAATCCTCTGCTTTCATGAGACTTAGGATAGCAAGAGGACATGAGAGCAACATGTAGGCAGAGATGGTGCAGGACCTTGGAGCCATGTTAATAAGTAAGGACAACTGTGTTCCCACTCTGGTCAGTGACTAATTGAGGGTACATCTTCACTAGCTTCAAGCCACTCAAACCTGCTGCTAAAAAATAAGCCCTTCCTACTCACTTACACTTTTACCTGCTCTGAACTGGAAATGAGACAGTGAGGGAGAGCCCTTCTAGGGTGGTCCAAGGACAGTAGAAGCAGATCACACACAGAGAGTGAGAGATGTTCCCAGAATGTCCTCACCACCACATTTCTTCTGAAAAACAGGGACGTTCTGAGGTTCATTTCATGTTTGTAAACTGCTTGGAGAGCCCCACATAGATGCACTGCATAGAAATGCAAAATATATTTTGACTTATTAGGTTGGCATCTTGGGCTGAGATTTTCAAAGCTGAATCAAAAGGCCAAATTCCATTAAACTGAATGGGATTTAGAGGGCTCCAAATCTTTTATGACAACTATGACTATCTACCCCTTTTTGCAAATCTCAGCCATAGTTTGGAAGCTCAGCCAAAGAACATAAGAACATAAAAAGTGCCATGCTTAGTCAGCCCAAGGTCCATCTAGCTCAGTATCTTGTCCCAAACAGTGGCAGAGGTGGATGCTATAGAGGGAGAGTTTTGAACTGGTTAGACCCGTTTCACTGTCACTTCCTGCAACTTCATTGGTGTCAAAGGTCTCGTGACATCACTTCCTGATGTGATACCACTTCCTGTGAGGTCTTTGAATATGGCTCATTGGCCCACTGGGTGATAAAAAGTTCATGATCCAGCCCCACATTCAAAATGGTTGGACACCCCTGTTTTAGACCATCTAAAAGGATACAAGATGAACACATGACAGATCCCTGAATCAAAACACAATGTAACTGCTCCTAAAAAGTATAATTTTTCATACACTACAGTTCATATTATGGCATATTCTAAGGCTGCCAAATGTACAAGCTATATATGGATTCTGACTACAGCTTATACCAATCTATATCTCTCATATATATTATTGATAAATATCTAATGTTGCTTGGGAATTGGACAGCCTTAGAATATGTAAATATATATGTCTGTGTGTGCATGCACGCATACTTCTATATATAATTTACAATTTTAGTTCACAAAAGGCAATGCAACTTGAACATCTCTAGAGCTGAACACTAGACCAACTGCTCCCTCCAATATGCCCATGCACCTCTCGGTGGTTTTTATGGAACTTTGTATTTGCTACGATTTTTGCCCTTTCTTGTGCTGCAACGGCATGACTATTTGCACAAGCAGATTTTCCAGATGCTTTAAAAGTCTTTCTGGTGCATTAAAATAAAACTCCTCAGATGTAGCTTAGTTTGGCTCACTGCAAAATAAAGCACCATGTCTATGGATTTGTTGCATGAAAACACAAAGGCTCTCAAAGACAAGTAATGAGCCTCTTTGTCTACCAGACGGCACTTTGATTTTTTTATAATTTACCCCTTTGAATTGCTTCCTCTGTCAAATTGCTTCTGCTTTTTCTTTTTTTTTGTGCCTTGTGGCATGTACCGGCTACCAGAGCTCTGTGGCAGAGCACAGGTTGGGAGACCATGGGCTGGTGGGGAGGTAATGGACCATCCCACTCTCCTGCAGTACTGGCCAGGGACTGGGCTTGATTCATTTAAAAACCTAGTGTGTGCAGACACTGATGCAATGCTCCATAATAAACAAGTTTAAATTTTATAAAGCAATTTAATTTAATGAGGATTAAACCCTGTGGTGTGTACAGGTGACTTATAAGACTGACTGCATGTGCAAATGGTCATGAAAGTTGCATCGTTAAAATTTACCAATCATGTCTGAGATATCAGTTATTTTCTGTTTTAAGACAAGGAATATCATTGTCAGCTGTGTTGGCAAATGCAGATGCTCCTAATTAAATAATTATAGGCTGCCAGATCTATTTTCCATTAAAGTAAAAAATATTGTAGGAACCACCTTTTTGTCATACTTTGACATTTTGGCTCCATGCTAGTAGGGAGGGAAAGACTGCAGCAAGACCTGGATAGGTTGCAGGGGTGGGCTAACAAAAACAGGATGCATTTCAATACTGACAAGTGCAGGCTGCTGCACTTCAGCAGTAGTAACCAGCAACACACTTATAAAATGGAAAACTCCCTCCTTGAGAGCATGGAGGCAGAAAGGGATCTTGGAGTCGTCACTGACTCCAAGATGAACATGGGCCAACAATGCGAGGTCACGGTCAGCAGGGCTAACCAGACCCTATCGTGCATCCACAGGTGCATCTCAGGTAGGGCCAAGGAGGTGATCCTCCCCCTCTATGCAACACTGGTCAGGCTACAAATGGAGTACTATGTCCAGTTCTGGGCACCCCACTTCAAGAGAAATGTAGACAACATTGAGAGGGTCCAGAGGAAGGTCACCCACTCAATCCGGGGACAGCAGGGCAGACCCTACAATGAGAGGCTATGGGACCTAAACCTGTTCAACCTTCACAAGAGAAGGCTGAGGGGAGACCTGGTGACCATCTATAAACTCACTAGGGGGGATTAGAAGGGTTTGGGGGAGACCTTGTTTCCCCTAGCACCCCCTGGGATAACAAGGAATAATGGCCACAAGTTGTTGGAGAGTAGGTGTAGATCAGACATCTGTAAGAACTACTTCACAGTTAGGGCAGCTAGGATCTGGAACCAACTTCCAATGGAAGTGGTGCTGGCTCCAACCCTGGGGGTCTTTAAGAAGTGGCTTGATGCCTACCTGGCTGGGGTCACTTGAGCCCAGTTTCCCTCCTGCCCAGGGAGGGGGTCAGACTTGAAGATCTACAAGGTCCCTTCTGACCCTACTTCTATGATTCTATGAAAAGAATAGAATTGTTCAAAAATTATCAGAATGAATAATTGAAGTTTTCAGACCATGAAGGGGGCTTGGGCTTAGGTTAAACTTAAACATCATAAGCCCTCTAGAACAGGTGCTTTTTTTTAAATGCATGCATATAGCATCCAGAATTGCATGTACCCAAGCCTAACTGAGGCCTGTAAGTAACCCTGTGAAACTACTACTACCCCTAGATTAATGTTGGAGGACAGGTTATATTTCATTTGCAGTCAAATTAGTTAACACATCCATAATTTTAAATACATGTTCCTGTTTGTGGTCCTTTCAGACTAGGATCTGCAATGACTAAAAATGATAATATTAAATATAAATCACCTTATCAAGCCACTTATGAACACATTTCAAACTTGCATTAGAGAAAGCAAAGCAAGATTTTTAAAACAAGAAATAAAGTGTATGATCCTCCTCTGGGATTTTAAACAACATTACCAGAAAATATTGCAAAGTATTTACATTTCTTTTAATATCTCCAAGATACCCTCTTCAGAACCGTATTTTAAACCCACTGAGATTGTACCTGCACTAGCATTTTTTTTTTGTTCAAATTCCCATTGTTGCACTATCAGGTTTACTGATTATTACAAGGGTGAAACACTAATGTTAATATAAGCCAGCTGCTCATTGCTTAGGTACCATATCCCTCAAACTTAAATCCAGATGATAGTGGATATCAGAGCTGGCCTTAGGTGGTGCCCTGGGCAAGCCCATATTTTAGCAAACCCCACTGCTGCAGGCTGAAGCAGGTAGGCAGGGGTGTGGGGCCTTTCATTCCCTCACTGATTCCTGTGTAACGGTCAGTCACCCCCTTTCCCACTGACCCTGTGGAGAACACCCAGGCATGCCACCCCGTTACTGTGGGGCTAAACCTGGCAGCAGCATCGCTCACCTCAGGCCTTCTCTGAAGGGACTGATATTGTGCCAGATCTGAGCACAACCGAGCCTGTGGTGGGGGAAGCCACTGCCCTGCCTGGGGATGCTGGCAAGCCATGTGGGTGCAGCTCACTGGACACAGCTGGGAATGCTCAGGCAGAGGTACCCCCTGCAGTGCCAGGGAGTTCCTGGGAGCTCCTTCTTACCTGCCGTGCTTCAGCACTGGTACCACAGCACTCGTGGGCTACGTGCTACCTCCTGCAGAACCACTGGAAAAGTTGGTTAGGACCATCTCCAGCAGAGCCATGAGGATGCTGGCATACCTTCACTGAGCCAAGAAACAGTGGTGGGGCCTGGCTTGTGGCAGCAGCCCTGACAGGTATCCCCTGCATACAGAATGGGATGGGGTGAGCCTCATGCAGCTCTGCTGCAGTGCCCAGTACCTGGCTGACCGTGGGCTTCAGTCTAAATACCTCCAAGACTCTTTCCCAGTGCTGCGGCAGCCACACACAGGCACAGGCACCCACTAACAGGCCCTGTGCAGCAGCACAGGCACCCACTAACAGGCACAGCGGACAGCCCAGCCTCAGCCCCTAGGCTGAGGCATTGCACTCCTCAGGCCAGGACCCTGCTCCGGGCAGGGAAGTCACCTCCGTCTAGGTCTCTGCTATGTCCGTCTGCCCAAAACAGTCTTGCTTTGGGCATAGGAGGGTGTCCCTTCAGTCGAAGTCATACCCAGGTTGTGTGCAGGGCAATGGTCGGTCAGTCCTGGTCAGGCCCAGCTAGACCCACCCACCCACCCACCCTACAGACAGGTCAGGGCAAGCCGGGTGGCACCTGGGAGACCAGCTCATCCTGAAAGGCACAGGCCACACACTTTGAAAGCTCTCATCTCTGAAACCAGTGGTCTCAGAGGTTCTCCCCTGCTCCATCCTCTGCCTACACTGCCAGCCATCCAGCCCTAGCTTCTTTTCCCAGGACACTCTCTCCAGGCCTACCCAGATGGCAGGAGCCATGCTTGCCCTGGGAGGGACCAAGCACAGACTCCCTCCCAACCTAATGAACAGTCTGTCCAGACTCACAGAGCCAGCCTAAGGAAAATAGTGCCTCCCTAACCATGGCACCCTGGGTGGTCACCCACATCACCCACTCCTAAGGCCAGCTTTGAATCTTGTTAGCCTGTTTACAGCAGTATTTCTGCTATTGCTATTTCTGGTGAAACTGGTGGCTTATGTAAAGAAAAATGATTGTGTAGGTGAATCCTAAAAAATGGAAGTAACAGCAAGAGTGTTTCTTTTCCCTATTCGAGAAGTTGATCTGGTAACAGACAAGAAATTGTAGTACTCCAATATACCATGGCAATTTGTGATCCTCATTTGTAGTATAGCAGAGCAATCTGATTCTTGCCTTTAGAAAACATACCTTTTCTTAAAAATCTTGAGTGCCAAACTCAAAAACCTTTTTTATGAATGCTTATTATTATTATCTTAACTCCAGAAGCCCTAACTCGGAAGCAAATATGTTTAAACGTAGCCTTATAGTTGGATATGAAGTTTGTTCACAGAAGGCGTGTTTAAAAGTTAAAGACAGTGCAGTTGCAAACAAAGGCTTTCAAATCACTGCCAGATACTTAGTTATTGGTTTATTTGTTTTGTTGTAGCTGAAGTGCATTGCATGAGGTCATTAGATTCACTGTATTTTTTTCTTTCACAAATAATAAGAGGATGCGCAGGCAGTATTGATTTCAGTATTCCATTTTGTTTCACTGCTTTAGCTAAGGCTGTAAGTTTGTTATGGTCAATTTTGGGGATGAGTCATGGCACCATTGTCAATATCCTAGATCATTGGAATCATAGGGAAAAGTTATGGAAAGGTTCTTTAGATGCTACACTACTTTTTCAAAACAAGTTATTTCTTCTCTTAGTCCAAAAAGGTTTTCCTGGAGAACCAGAAGACAGTTCATAGTATCATAGTATCTAGGGTCAGAAGGGGCCTAGAGCAGGCCATCTAGTCTGACCCCCTGCCAATGGCAGGAATGAGTGCTGAGGACACAGGACCCCAGCCAAGTACCTATCTAACCTACTCTTAAAGATGCCCAAGGTAGGAGCAAGAACAACTTCCCTAGGAAGCTGGTTCCACATCCTAGCC
>JAGPOW010001296.1:55717671-55736538 GCA_030014935.1 Caiman crocodilus
CTCTTTTTGCTCCCCACATACTTGAAAAAGGACTTCCTGTTGTCCTTGATCCTAGTTGCCAGGCGAAGCTCCACTCCTGCCTTGGCCTTCCTAACAGCCCTCCTACATGCCTGAGCATAAGAAGAGTACTCCAGTTAGATCAGTGACTCTCAGCTTGGGTACTCATCCAGGCACCCTACCTTGTTTCTCTCACACCTCCTCTAGACCCCACTCCTGGACTCACCTGTGCCCTGTGACCTGGCTAG
Organism: Caiman crocodilus; assembly: GCA_030014935.1. Taxonomy (NCBI): domain Eukaryota; kingdom Metazoa; phylum Chordata; order Crocodylia; family Alligatoridae; genus Caiman; species Caiman crocodilus. The sequence continues at coordinate 55,717,917 of JAGPOW010001296.1, forward strand.
CTGGCATGCACTTTGCAGGCTGTTGCCATGGGGTTGCACCACAAGGGGGAGTTGGCTTGGTGCTAGAACTGCCCCCTGGGCAGTAGAGTTCAGGGATTGGAAAGTTTGTTCACATAGAGCAGGAGGGTGGGAGAGGGACCTTGCATCGTAGGATGCTGGAGGACTGCAATTTGGGCAACTCATCTGTGGGGAGTGGCCACACATTAATGGAACATGAGCTGGGTAACATGGATCAGAGATAAACCTTCCCTGAAGCAGTGTAACTTTAAGCTGCCCAAAGTGTGCTTAAAACTAGTTTCAGGGGTATAGATTGTAGCTGTGTTGGTGTAAGGACATAGGCATGCAAGGTTCTTTGGGTAAATCTGATCTCTTTTATTAGACCAACTCAAATAGTTGGAAAAATTCTTCTTTGCAAACTTTTGGGTGGATTTATGACACGTTATAACCTGCCTAACATCTGACTCCCCAAGTCCCTTTCCACTATTTACCAGCTACATTAATTCCCTTCCCCACCCCCTGTCCTCGAAACCTGTCTCTCACCCACTGACTCCTCAATTTACATCTTCACTGATAGCTTTCTTGCATGTATTTGAGCCTCTGGATTCTTTACTATTCATTCCATCTAGGAAAAGCATGCACCAACTGCAGATGCTTTCTCAGCCTGATGAAGGGTACTTGTACCTAAAAGCTTGCAAAGAAGAATTTTTCCAGCTATTTGAGTTGGTCTAATAAAGGACATCAGATTTACCCAAAGAACCTCATCTGCCTAAAACTAGTTTGAGGTGTTAATGTGTGAACAGGAAAGAGCTCCAGGAGCCACCTAAAATTAATGTATAACAAGGCCCTTAGTTAACCCTAACGCAGACAGGAGCCACTTCCACATCTGGTTCCATAAGAACTATGCAGGGAAGTTCCATATAGTGGTGTTGACGATAGCACCTCAACTGAGAACCACTGAGGTAAGCTGAGGCAGTGATTCTCAAATGGGGCTACCACCATATTTGAAAGAGTTACTTGGGGGGGATCATTGAATTGGAGATGAGAACCACTGCAACAGCTATTTTACCTGTGTTAACAACACTTTACTAAGTTTGAATGTTGAGTCTCAGATTTACGGCAGTATGTCTACAGATGATGACCTTTGCTTTAACTTCTTCCTGATCCTTGAGTGGAGATATGTTTAGATTCTCAAAAACAGTTGCGTTTGTTTTGGTCAAAGTTGAAAAATATTAACAGAAGTGCTTACTTCGATTCAGAAGCAACTAGCAATGGGAACTTCAGACAGTTCTCCAGGTTAACCCAGACACTGCTTTCAAGTACAGTGCTACATGTGCAATTGGTGCTATATGGGTTTACTCTCCAGTAATCTACTGCAGAGTAAACCTGCCCTGGGCAGGCATATATATGCGCAGCCGCTTGGGAGCAGATTTGCTCCTCATGGCTCTGGCCTCCTCCAGCCCTGCACCACCTCCCTGCAATGTGTCCAGTCATGGCTGCCTGCAGCCAGGCTTTCTTTGAAAGCCTTTCCTGTATGCAGCTCTCTTGCCACCAGTGTTTCTGGCCTGAAGAAGCCTGCAGCATGCTGATACAGCCCTCTGCAACTCTGTTGCCAGGTCCTGTGCCCACCATGCAATGGCTGCTCCACCCCCAGGTCCTGGGAGCGACAAGCCATGCCCTGGGCTCCTGCTTGCCGTGCTTCACCACCATGGCAACTGCTATCTGGCACAGGGCAGTCTCAACCCAGCCTGCCCCCCATGCTGTGCAGCTGCATGGCCAGGCTCACTGCAGCATCTGAGGCCCCCTGCCACAATGCTGCTGCTGCCTAGCTACTGGTCTGTTGGCTGGACCCTGGCAGGGATATCAATGATGTGCACATGGATGCCATCACCAATGCTGTCCACAAGCTCCTGGGGCTTCATTCCTGCCACCTGTGGCCCCACTGAACCAGCCAGGATGGGTGGCCATACATTGTCCTGCACACCTGGGATGATGAACAGTGGCTAGAGTCTTTTCACATAATCCAGGCCACCTTCCAGGAATTCCATGAGCAGCTCCATCTGCACCTGGAGCAGCAGGCCACCACCATGAAGTGGCCCCTCCCTGTGGACACCCAGCTGACCATTGCCCTGCTCAAGCTGGTCATGCCCACCAGCCTGAGCTATATTGGCCACCTCTTCAGCATAGGCAAGGTGACCCCAGATAAGCTGTCCTGGAGGTATGCGGTACCCTCCAGGATGTGCTGCGGCACACTGTGTTCTGCATGCACAACCGTCTACAGGTGGTGGTGGGGTTCCACACCCTGGGCTTCCCACAGTGCATTGGGGCCCCAGACAGGACCCACATACCCTCCCCACAGTGAGCACCCCCTACTACAGCTGGTGGGGCTTTCACTCTCTTATGCCGCAGATTTTTGTTTTCTACCGTGGCACCTTCACCAATGTGAGTGCTGGCTGGGTGGACTGTCCTCAACAACTCTGCCCTGCCAGCCCTAGTGGAGAGCAGGTGCTTTCTGCCAAGGTTGTAGACCTCCAGCTAGATGAAGTGATAGTACTACCCCTCCTCATTAGGGAGCTTGCCTACCAACTCCTCTCCTAGCTAATGTGGCCCTACCCTGGCCAGATGGACCCCCAACAGGCATACTTCAATAGGTGTCTGGGCCAGACCCACATGCTGGTGGAGTGAGCCTTTGGCTGCTTGAAGGTAAACTGGCACCCTCATCGCCCACCTCATGGTTGCAGAATCCAACACCCCAGGGATCACTGCCATAGTCTGTATGCTACATAACATCTGTGGGGTTCAGGGGGAGCTCTTCCGTGAGGCTTAGATGGAGGAAGTGTAGTGGGCAGAGGACACCTGGCACCAGGAGCACCAGTTGTGGCAGTGGCAACAGTCATGGGTGACTGGTGCCTCCTGAGTCTGGGAGGGCACCCACAGAAGCTGGCAGTGGGAACAGGGCTGGCGAGCATCTGCAGAAGCTGCCAGCAGCTTCAGCAGTGTGGACGGCCCTGTCAAGGGTGCCTGTGGTGACAGTGATACACCCCCGCCCCCACCGAGTGAGCTGCATACCCAGCAGTTGGGGCCAAGGCACTGGGTGTGAGAGGCACTGGCAAATTACCTCTTCCTGTACTCCCTGCTGTAACCCACATGGATGATCAGCTATGGACCCCCCAGGCCCATGGTGCACCCCCACACCATGCTCACTGTGGACAGTTTTCAAAAGAATACACCCCACCACAAACACAGACTCCTTCCCCCATCCCTCCTCAAAAACATAGCTTCTCCCCTCTCCCCCTGAGCCACAGTGCCCCTTCCACCACCCCACCTACCACCAATAAAACAGTCCCTTCCCTGTGCAGACTAAGTACAGTGCTCTGGCTGGCAGGGGCTCTGGGGCACCTGCTGGAGTAGGGGGATGTGGCTACTGGAGGCACCGCTGCACATCGGCCCAATCCCATTGTGGGGGCTTGTGGCTGAGTGGTGTGCAGCTGTCAGGGGGTAGGATGGGGAGGAGGAGGACAACAGGCAGCATAACAGTGACTGCTAGAGCCAGGGTAGTGTCCAGCACCTGGCAGTACTCCTCAGTGATGGCCTCTCTCTCCTGGGCCTCCACTGTCCCCTGGAGGAGGATGAGGTGCCCCTTCTTGAGATCCAGGATCATGTTCCAGAATGCTTAGCTTGCCTGGTCCCTCTCCTGCTCACATGCAATATCCAATGTGCCAGGCCCACTCCTCCACCAGCTGCTCCTCCACCACAGTGACAAGCCGGTGCAGCATCTGGGTCTGGTCTTGGGTCTGCTGCTGCCAGAGCCAGTGCATACAGAGGGTCCCAGCTGAAGCTGGCAGTAACCCTGAAGGTGCATCACCACATGCAGCTAGTGCCTCTTCCCCATGTGCAGCTGCTGGACATGCAGAGCCGGGAGAAAAAGCCTGTTTGTAAGATTCTGCAACATTTCTGGGATAACATGCACTATACCAGGGGGCTATGCACTGCCCAGCCTCAAACATGTGCACATGCCCAGGCACCATGCTAAGTCAGCAGGGCAAGTACTGGCACAGGCAGTTGCCAGCCAAGGCCCCCATTCCCACTAGCTTTGCAGGGGCAGGTAGGCTGTCTCTGGCAAGCACCCAGAAGCCTATCTTCCCTGCCCCTTTCCCGGGCCTAGGTAGGCCTGGCTTCTGGCAGAACCTGCTGCCACAGCTCCAGACCCACTCCCTACCCTTCTCCTCCTGCAGGCCACGCCATTTCCCCTGTTGCCACCAGGGTGGTACCCAGGCATGGGGGTGAGGGGCTCCCAGACAACTGCGACACAGAACTGGTGGTACCCCACCCTTCCTTTTAGGGGGTCTCTCTGGAGAGACAGTCTGGGGCCAGCTCCACTCTGGGGGTATCCTGTTTCCTGAGCGTGCCCCTGGTACGTGTCCTGGACATGCCAGAAGGAGCTATTTGTGTGGACTGAGGGGTGTCTGACCCACTATGCGCTGCTGCTACTGATCGCCAAGTTCCCCTAGACACACCTGAGAATCTGGCACAAGACCCTGAACTTTGATGTTGCGGCAGACAAGCTTGCATGTCCCTGCACAGTTCACTGCTGCCTGGAAAGATACCTGTACCTATGTTACATGTCCTGGCTCCCTGCAGCTGAGGACATTGCTGCAAGCATTGATGCATTTCTCCATGTGTGAGAGGCCCATGCCTGCCTAGGTGAGGGGACACAGGCTGCTCAATAAAGTTTTGCATTTCCTCCTGCCTCCCTGCATGCTGTCGGGAGCAGAAGGAACTCAGATAAGCCAGATGGGGGAGCTCAGGCAAGCCAGGTGGGGAGGGCAGGGGGGAGGCAGACACAGTGGCAGGGGCAGTGAGGACCCTCCCCCCATTGTGGAGCTTACAGGTGGGTGTGGCAGGCATGCCCAGTGTCCCAAGTCCATCTCCACTGGTGTGATGACTTGTAGCTCCTGGTGGTGTCCTGTGGTACAGAGGCCCAGCACTTGGCTGCACAGGTAAGGGCCCCCTCCATAGAGAATCTGGAATTGCTCAGGGAATGTAGTGCTAGGGCTGGTCTGGGATGCCAGAGCTTCTGGATGAAGCCAGGGGCAGGGACAATATAACTCAGAGGGACCCTCCTATATGGACACCTCATCACCACTGCCAGGCTTCAGTGGAGGCTCTGGCAGGCCACCTTTCCTAGAACACATAGCACAACTCAACCGGGTCCCAAAAGTGTGAGAATGTGGTCTAGCTGCCACATAAAGGGCGTGAATTTGCATGCAGTCCCGAACTGGTGGTTGTGGTCAGTGACACTGACCCACTGTGCCCACAGGGCCTTGACCTTTATGCATCAATGGCACACTGACTGCTTGTGCCTGCTGTCCCACATGCTGCCCAACAGGCCCTTGTAGACATAGGCAATGGAGTTCCCACTCTGAGCAAACTGGCTCAGAGTCTTGGCCTCACCCCATAGTGCCATGAGGTCCACAGTCTCTTTTTGCAACCAGTTCCACCCCTCGGAGGCAGTGTGTGGTATAGAGGATGATGCCAGCATAGTTCCTTCAATGGCCCTCAGGGATGCACATGACAGCTTACATGTTGCCAGGCCTGGGCAGGTACCTGCAGCACCTAGTCCAAGGGCATGGTGCAGGACAGGTTGACAAGTAGTGGGGCTAGTCCAGGGGACAACACTGGGGTTCAAGTAGGCTGCTGCTGCTGGCCCAGGGCCACTGCTGCAATACCTGGTGGCCAGAGGCTGGCTCTGGGGTCAGTGCAACAATTTTAATGGACAGGCTGGTGCAGACAAAGAACCACCTCCAAGCCCCATGAAACTCAAAGAACCACCTCCAAGCCCCATGGCCCTGGGGCTAACCCAAGGGTGGCCCCTGGTGATGGGACTGATGGGGAACAAATACACTGTTCTCACTGACTGATAATAGTGTGTCATACAACTTAAAACTACTTCTAAATCTTCAATTACCGTTGCTTTTTGCAGATGGTTTTTGTTTTTACTGAATCTATAAATGACATTAACATACTTCCCAGTGTTGTTTTGGTAGAAAGTTTTAGTATTACTTTTTAATTCTTACTCTTTTTTTCCTGTTTCTTAGTAAAGGCTGTGGTTTCTCTTCAGATCACATAAATCTTTCTCCTTTTACTAAATATATCTATTTTCATATATTTTAAAACTTCTTTTGCTCTTCTATATTGTTCGGCCTACCCAACTTCAAGAAAAGATTAGGAAGCAGGTTTAGCCCATAGAAAGCACATTCTGTTGCAGACAGATATTCATCTCTAGCTATTATAATATCCCGTGCTCCATCCATATTACTGATAATGTCAGTCAGGAGAACGAACAAACATATTTTCCCTTGAAATCTTTTCTAGTGCTTCACCTATTTGATTTCTAATGTACTCTTCAGCATGTCTGTTCTTTCCCATTTCAGGGTTCTTATAAAAACTGGTTTAAGAGTTATTACATTTCATGACTTCTAACCCATATAGGTATGTCCACCTGTCCAGAAGCACTGCTAGTCAATCAAAGTGCTTCATGCAGTTTTTCTTTTGCATGTTTTTTTTTTTTTTGGGGGGGGGGGGCGCATTGCAGCATGGTGTTCATATTCTGGGTATAAGAGAAGCTTGTTCAAAGAATGTGTCTGCTAGGTAGCTGGTAGGATGGCCTAATAGTTTAACTGCCACCTGCCAGTAACTGTTCTCACTGACTGATAATAGAATATCAGAAGCATTTATCACATTTTGGGAGAGCTGAGTCAGTGTTTTGTTCCTATTCATGTCATTCTGATAATAAAATGATGCAACTGTTGGCAGTCTTTTGGATACATCAAGCTAAAATGTCTGCTGTTTTCCTGATGATTGAAGAGCTGAATTTAAGTTTGCAGTATCTTTTAGTGCAGCTGAACTTCTATGCAGTATCATAGAGCCCAAAGGATTTCTGGATGGAGAAAATTAGTGGGAAATGTCATTTACCTTGCAATTGTATCCTTAAGCTTCTTTCAAGAGTTAGGGCAACAGACAGGCAGATTAGCACCCAGCTAGGCCTGGTGAAAGTGCTTGGTTGTGGCTGCTGCATATACGCAGTAGCCTTCAGAATTCATTGCTAGGCTCGCAATCAAAAAGGCTCCCCTTGCTTTTAGCCCCAATGCTCTTGTTTCTTTACTCCTAGCCCCAGGTCCTTTGCTCTGAGTCTTGGTTCCTGACTCCTGACTAAAAGCGTCCTCATCTAATTTCTGGTCCTTGGCTCCCTAATCCCTAGCCAGTTCCTGCTGCTCCCCTTCCTAGCCTGTGCTTCACTCTACCTGAATTCTTGTCTACTTCCTGCCTGCCCATGTTTTTGCTCCCATCCTTGATCGCTCTGTTCTTGTCCTGCTTATTCCTGATTGTTCCTGTTGCTGGCTTGAGTCTCCCTGTATTGTGACTTCCAACTTTGGCTTTCAGACTCCTGATATTGCAAACCCTTGGCTTCAGCTCTCATATTCCTGGTATTGTGACCCTTCGTTCTGGTCTCCTAGGTTTGGGCCCTGAATTTCAACCCCTCGTGTTCAGGTTGTGCCTGTGCAAATATTGTTGCCGAATAGAAATGATTTTTTTTAAAACATCTGCAGGGCATGTCACATATGTGCAAGGACCTGATTGCTCTTCTTGGCTGCATTTGGAAAAGTATATTTCGTTTGGCAGTACTTGCAAAATACAGGTTGAAGTGTCTCATTTTTGCTGATAAAGAATTAAAAAAAATAAGAGCTCTTCTGTTCTGGGTGCAGTTAGTTCTCCTTGTGGATCTGTGCTCACCAAATATAAGTCTCTTGCTATCTGCATCAGCAGCATAACAAACAAGCAGGCAGGCAGGCCAACTATTTGTTCTTCTGCAGGACAGAGTGTGTCAGCATCCCCAATATGCAAAGGAGAGATGCTGTCTCTGGAATTAATAGGCTGGTTCAGTAAGGACAGAAAAATGGGTTTGGGGGGCAGAAACCCAGCTACACTGAGGGTGTGGAAAATTCAGGTTTAAATTTCTATTCTTCCTGGTTTGGACCAGAGATTTGCACCTCAATTCACGAATGTATGAGTCAGTATTCAGGGAATCTGCCCTGTATCTAAAAGGAACTTGCCAGAGGACTGCAGGTGACTGGCATGATTTGAAGGACTGTCACATTCTCTATACCCATGAAACCTCCAATCCATGAAAATGCACCCTTGATCCCTGGTAATATTTCTATATCAGCATAAGGCTCTTTAAACTCCTCCTTGACATTGTAACTGATTATGTTGCACTTACATTCTATTTGTAGTTTGAATATTAAGTAGTAATATTCCAAGTATTTGGAGTGCTTTTTCTAAAAAAAGTAAACAGACATTCAGATACAGAATTTCTTAAGGTATGTTTCCTGAGTGGTGCCCTAAGTAGTTAGAACATGCATCCCCAGAAAAACACTAGAAAATGAGCTGCTTTTTTTTTAAAAACCAAACTAAGAAGCAAAACACAAATAGGAAGTAGGCTATTTTTGTTGAGATTATTCTGATGATGTCTGTCTCACATGCCTTTAATTGCCCCAGCAGCATGTAAAAATATGAGCGCTTACAGCTTGCAGCAAACACATACCATATCTATATATATTGCTTATATAAAATTTAGCTCATTCTAGTAATGAAATTCAGAATGGTAACTGAATTTATATTTCTCATTTTGTGTACATCTTTACAAAATAATATGTGGAAGAAAGCCAGCCATAAAAATGCGATGAGATTATTCAGTAAACCTGAGCTGTGAATGGCCTTGAGAGTGTGGAGTTGGTCCTAGACACTTTAGGCAACGTTTAGGGAAGAAAGGAACCTGCACTGAGGATTACTGTAACTGAAAGAAAGATATAAGTAAATAAAAAGGTAACAGTAGTTTCACAAACATGAGCCAGGCATATTAATATAGCTTAATGAAATTGGAGAACAGCAGTTGCCTGTTAGCAAGCTTATAATGCCACATTATGGGGGTAAAAACATTTATTTTCTTTTAGAGTAATTGAGCTGCTCAGTGGTACAGATGGTAGAATCAGTACAGCCCAGTAACCTTGCATCAGACTAATCACTATCAGACCACTACACACAGAACTGCAATCTAAAAATATCAGACTTTGGACAGTGAACCAAGAGGAAGGGTACATATTTAAGTTGGATGTTAATGCTCCTTAAATAAAGATTAGAGTATAGATGGAGTCCTAAGAAATAGCCTAAAAACCAACTCCTATTATATTCTAAAAAAAATATGCTTGATTTATTATTAATCCATTCATAAAAGCCATACAGTTATTTTTTTTATACCCTTACACTTGCATGTCTTGCTTTCCCCCCCCACTATTTCACTCCTAATATTAAAAAAAAGAAAGAAACCTGCAACACAGTCAACAAAAATCTTCCTCTACACAGCATCTTCACATTCCAAACCTCCCTCAAAAATATAGAAGCATATCTACATGGTTATATGATCAGTACCCAGAAGTATATTCTGTAATGCTTCCATCTACAAAATACCAAATCATCATAAATGCCATTCATATAAAAACTCTAATCCAGATATCCCAATGAGCTCAAGCTTTCCAAAGTGAGTACAAACAATGCAGAGGGATCATTTCATCCACCAGCAATGCAGAGGCTTAACAGCCTCATTCAGTACTCCCCAGGCAGGGCAGGTGGGGTGAGGGGAAGGGAAGTCTTACCTGTCTAGGGTCTGTGCACGAGGAAGGCAGCTGCTACTGTAGTCTCCGCTGCTACAGCAGCAATAATAGCGGAAACAGTTGCCTTCCCTGTGCAGAGATCCTGGGCAGCAGTGGTGGAAAAAGAGGCTGGAGATAGCAACCTTGCAGCGTGGACTCCTAAGGAGCTGCCTTTAGGGCCCTGTTAGCTTCCCTCCTTCCACCCTCCAACCCCAGGTATGCTACTGTGAGCAAAAATCCTCAGGGAGGGCACCATTCCACTTGCCCTCACTCCCCAGATGCATTGCTATGACCACAGTTCAGGGCTATCCTAGCCTCAGTAGAGACTCCTTAGTGGGATTCTCATGCCCCTTTATAGTCAATGCCCAGGGCTGGTGCCCATCTCACCCCTCCCTAAATATGCTACTGTAGCAACCTGCAGCTACATCTGTAGAGGACAAAAGCAGTTATTCAATGTCATCTAGTAGGACTGCATAATAGTCTAGAAAAGTGAAGGCTAGTCAACCTTCAACTAAAATGGGGGAAATTTTAGACATGTCTATACTGTGCCTTTTTCTTGCAAGGCAGTGCCATACTGAAACAAACTTCAGTGCATCACATGTTCTACCTCCCAAACTGATGTCAGATTAAATACCTTTGCCTCTCAGCAAAGCAATTTAGCCAAGATGTAGTACTGTACAATAGGCAGACTGATTATTTCAGTGGACCAGACAGTGACCGACCAGTTCCTGTACTAACACAGGAGAAGGAGAAAGAAATTAGAGCTTCCCCCTTGCACTGTACGGGTGGGATCAGTTATAAATAAAGTCCTTTTTCTCTTCCCTTTCATGTCCCACCAAAACATTAATGAACTATAATGAAAATGGAGAAAGAACGAGCATCTTAAGCAAGGGCCCATAGAAGTACTTGTTCAAGTGAAATACAATCCCTCTTACTTCTTCCATAAAGGTTTGTCATTTTTTTTAACACTTTTGAAAGTTATTTTATATAATATTTTTCAATTTAGCTTGAATCGGACAGAGTGTGGCATCTGTCAGATAAATTAGCATGCCACATGCCAAATTAAAGCTTTAGTGTCCGTATTTTAATCAAATAAGCTTTTCTTAATCTGCATTGATTCTACCATGGCATCATGCATATATCAAATATTATATAACAAAATGACATACAAAACTTGAAAAATTTCAGCAGTCAGAACCTTAGACAACTAAATATTTACTAAATATGACTAATAAAATGCCAGGGAATGTGATTAAAGAGAAGAGACCTCAGGGGAACAGAAAACGTTAGATGTTTGTTTATCCTCTGTGCTGTATGCTGCCATGATTATTGATGATCCAATGTTGATACAAGTGTTGCAAACACAACAATGGATAATTTGCCTGATTTTAAATATAGGTATAATACTAAACTATCCATACCTACCTGAAAAAAAGTGTTCCCATAATTGCACAATGTTGACATCAATCCCACAGGCAGAAAAGTTTTACTGATATTTCCCCCTCAGAAAGTCCAGTTTTATATAGCTTGTAATACCGGAAAAATACATAGAAAATACATCTGAACCTGAAAGCTGGAGATATTACAAGACATTTTAAAGGGGGATAGGGAGGGGAGATTAAATGATTACAAAACTGTAGGTGTAAATTTAATCTTCTTTGTAATAAATTATAGTGGTTAAAGTAAACTGCAATTTTCATTTTAGAATCTTTATGAACACAGTGACATTTTCAGTACCAATTTAAATTACTTGGAGTGAAATTTTACCATCTGGGAGATTCTTCACACTTAACTTATTTTCAGTAGCTCTTTGCAAACTATCAGGGCAGCATCATTTTTTCCTAAATCCTTCTTGATCACAGCTCTGTACTCACAATATGTAAATCTAATTATTAAAAATATTTGCAGATTCAGTTCAGTCACTTTGGGGACTACAGTTAAAAAGGCTTGTTTTAAAATTTTTATAAAGGTTTCAGATTCCATATACCACCTTAGTAAATACCTTAAGTAAAAGTAACATTTGAAATATAATCCCCAAGTATAAAGACAATTTGAAATATTAGTTACTGTATATTTCTACTCCTTTGCCAAAATACAAAATAATTCAAAAGATAACTGACTCCCCTTAATGGACTTACTTGGCCCTTTTGCTTCACCAACATGCTTGCCACATGCCACAAAATGTTGCAAATATCCTTCCCATTTTGGATAAGCAGTGGCTGATATATTCTGCTCTCTCACACAGGATGTTCTAAATCATTCAGCAGAACAGCATATCCATTTTGCTCATCTCAGAAACCTGGACTCTCAGGAAAAGAATGCCAAATTAATTTCCATATTTTTAACAGGCTCATTCTCAAATGTGCTTTATTTTTTTTACATAATTTGTTGAAGTCATTCAGGGCTTATGATTGCAAAAAGCCAATGATAGGTCATTCAGGCAAAAGCACTCTCTTGCACAGAGGCCAGAGAAAAATACTGAATAACCGGGGCCTCACAAAGCTGGAGCAAGATGACAGAGAGATGCACTGATTCAAAACATCAACTTTAGCATCTGATAGGGTTTTTAAGAAATACCTAACAACCAAAAATTGCTTCTCAACCCCTTGCATAAATCCCAATGTTTTTGACTATAAATTCTGTCTTCCCTTTAAAAGAAACCTCATGGGTCTTGCTAGCATAAGGAAGTATCATTTTCTCCCTTCCACCAGATCAGTAGAGAGACTCTCTCAACATCTCGGAGGGAAATGGGTACAATGTGGTTTTTCAAATAGCATGTAATTCTATGTTTCCCAGAAGCTGCTGAATATTTTATGGTCACAAAACCTTCAGAAGTTTCTTTAAATCTACACAGAGGCAACTCATGTGCTGCTTTTTGCTCATCTGTTCAGGAATCATAGCCAATGTAAGAAGGTTCATCTATGCCAGCTGCAGTTGTTAAAGGACAAACTAAAGTACTTGCCCCCTCCCTCCTCACATCCCGAGTGAGTGGAGAGATTAACTGACCCCGTTCTCTCAACCTTGTACCTCCAAAAATACCTAGTAAGATGAAGAAGGGAGGTGAGCATCAAGAGATTCTCACTTTTGCCTCTATCCATTTAGCATGTGCTAAGCACAATCTTTCATGGGGACACAGTATTAGGTGGGGAGTTTGGTGAGGGTGGTATGCCTGTCAAGTTATAATGCAGGTGTCCTAAGGAATGTTCAGGGAGTACAGAAACCTCCTCTTGAGAAAGGCAAAGTTCACCATGCACTCCTGAAACCTAAGTAGTCACAAGGGCTGAGGGTACAAATAAACTGGAGCACAGACTCATGTTTTGTTTGTTTTTTCCTGCAACAACAACGAGCGCTCTGAACCTGGCACACCAGAGGAAACATTCTGCACCAGCCTAATTAGTGGTGCCCAATACATCTTCTATGCAGTAGACATAGTGAGCAGCACTGGAGGAGATTATGCCTGAATAAGACAAAGCCCTTGTGCCTCTCCTTGGCCATAGCTTGCAACTTGTCATAGTTTATCCCACAACACTCTGAATGCTAACTTTTCTCATTTATCATAGAGGTTTTTTTATTATTATTCTATCTTTACAATTTTTTCCCCTTGAACAGTTACAGGCTGCACATCTGAAGACGCTGAAGAGAATGAATTATTTCCTCTATGGTCAGAAATAATTTTTGCTTCTGGCATGTACTTCAAAGCAGTCTTTAGTATCTGAAACTGAAATAAGTGGTGTACTATGCTAAAATATCCTATTTTGATCTCCGGCATCAGAAACACTGAAGGCATACAGATTTAACTACATTTTTTAAAGCATAGCATAATCCTGCAGTTCATCAATTAAGTGTTCCAGTCCAACAATCCCCTATTTTAACTCACTGTTCAAACATATATACATGCCCGTATCTGGTTTGGAATTATGCCCCAAGTGATTTTGAATGCATATATTAGCCTCTAGTATTTAGTGTTTGCATCCGATTTGACAGAAACCCTTCCACCATAGTAATTTTTACTGTGATCCAATCCAAAGCCTATTATACTCACTACCTTATTATATTTGGGATCACATCCTTAATGTGTTTGGACCAGTAATCAATATTTTGAACAATTTCTTTATTGAATTGCATAGACTGACAATATCAAAGATTGCATTACAATGGAAGTAGTTAAAAAGAAGATGATTCTAAATCACAGGTATAGAACTCTACTAGGCCTGTGCAAGTAGACAGCTATTCAATCCAGCTTCAAATCTGGGCACTTCAGATGCCAGGGATCTGATCTGGACCTCCAAACTGGGTTCCCGCTTCAATCCAGGTGAAATGGCTCTGAAGCTTCAGAGTCACTTCGAAGATCCGGCCATAGGGTATAATGGGGGATCAATGAAATGTCGATAACTTTGTTGCTTTTTACCTGATTTGAATGAAACTTGCAGGGATGGTAGCCTCTGCTGAGAGCATGAAGCCTGCCAAGTTTCAAGAAGATCAGTGCAAGAGTGCTGGGGGAACTGTACCCCAAATTCTTGAAAGCAAAATTCATGTCATGTTTATGTGTTACACCACAGATGGGGGGGGGGAAGTCAAAACTGCAGGGGTGGTGGACACTGGTGAGGCCACAAAGCCTGCCAAGTTTCAAAGAGATAGGTGCAGGAGTTTGGGGGGGAACTGTACCTCAAGCTGTGCACAGGCAAAACATGTTACGTGGGTGGTGACACTGTGTGTTAAGGTACAGCAGGGTGAAAGCTGCCGGGATGCTAGCCCTTGCTGTGGCCACAAAGCCTGCCAGCTGTCAAGGAAATAGGTGCAGGGCTTCTGGGTTTTGGGGCCCTGAACCCCTAGCTGAGCTGCTGACAGGCAAAACTCGTGACATGGGTGCTTGTGCAACTGACTGTCTGTGATTTTTGTTTATCTTCAGGCAAAGGATATGGGCACACAAAACACTTAGCATGGTTTAAATGCACTTTAAATTTGGAGCAGAAAGATACAGGACTGATAAACTGGTTCAAAGTAACCCGGGAAAGGAACAGACATTCAAAAAGCCTGAGGCAAAATTGATCCAAGTTACCACTTACAGAAAACAGTGTATAGTTTAAATTTGTGGTACACAGAACACACATTCACCCTTTACTGAACAAATCTTAGACTGGGTTCTGCCATTTTTAAATTAGTCTATGTTTTCTGAAACATCTGTTCTGTTATGGGTATAGACTGGTTTCTAGTCACTTATACCAGTAAAAGTGTAATGTCTATAGCTGGCCAAAGAGTTAAAAAAAAAGTGAACTTGGGAAAAAAAAACCCCAAGAACTATTTTGAACCAGTTCACTGTGAACCAGTTCAGTATTGTAGGGATACCAAGTATTCCATGATATGGATCTGGTCAGATTGTATCCCACACTGCATCACTTCTCACTGTCCCTGCCCCCCTGCTGCAACTGGCCACTCTGGGAAACAGCTAAAACTCAACTGCCCCCTTGTTCTTCCCTTTTGCTGGCACTTTATCACCAAGTTCCCATGCACTTCTTGTTTAATAAGTGAGACTATACAAAGTTTTGTCTGATAAGGAACTAGTTGGGAATTTTACAAAAAAATGGTTTCTTGTTAGCATATGCTAATTCATCAAAACAAAGAATTGTTAGAAGGTTGTGTCAACCTTGATAAAACTTTCAGTGTGAGTTTTCTTAGTTCTAGGGTCAGATCAAACTTCTAGTCAAAACTAATAGGAAAGGGATTTCACTTAAGATGAAATCTTTGTTCTACCAATTCAGATCAGAAGCTTGAAACTGAGTCCTCCACATCCTAGGTGAGTGGCCTAACTGCCAGGCTATTGGTTCAATAGCAGTCTTTCTGGAACTTATTTTAATGTTTTCACAAAAAGAAAGAAACAGGTTTTAGTTTCATCCTGATGTGGAATGAGATTATTTCTAATTTCTTATCAGAATAGTGTAGAAATATATTCTGGAGTAATACCCAGGAAAATCAGAATCCAGTAAAGTATTTCTATTGGTTCTAGCCATAACCCACAACCCACCAAGGCCCAACTAAGGGATGCAATGGACACCAAAGAACCAATCTGTGGGACATAAATAAATTATTCATTCTAAGAATTAAAAACACTGTAGGAGTAATTCTTTAGTATGAATAATTCCTTCTGTAACTAAATTTTCATAACTCTTTAATGATCACATTTGGGACCTGCATAATATTTGAAAACTTCTGATGCCATCTATCCATTTACTATTATTTTGTATATATTGTCTAGTAGTTACTTTTAATTATAATACTTAATAATGACTTATTCTGGGAAATAATCAGTTAAATTCTGTTGATTATGAAAAGCCAAATTTCTACAAAACCTATAGTCTGAGGTAAAAGACAGGGTAAAGCCCAATTTGGTCCCATTGACACCTAAACTTGAGGTGACAGAAGACCTAAAAATATAATTATTTGGGCCTGAAAGAGATTGATCCAATTTACCCATGGTAAGACATATAGTTTCTTATGCTTTCAGTGACTGTGACTGATTTAAAACCCTACAAGAGAGCAATCTAATTTAGGTGTCAGCATCTAGACACCTTACACAGAAAATAGAGATGCACAGGTGGGAGAGAAACGTAAGTGAAGGGAAGGGAAGGCTGATTTTCCCAGAATACTGCTGCCACTGATGCAGCTCTACTGGAGGGGCAGGTGGCGGTACTCCAGGCAGAGGTGAGCAGGTTGAGGGGGTTCAGGGCAATTGAGGAGGAGACTGACAGGTACTTTTTTTCTCTGCAGAGCCAGACACCAGGCAGAGGAGCAGACTGTAGAAGCCCCAAAGCTGATATGGAAGGACAGTCACCTCCAGGGCCAGGCCACTTGCCATAGAAATGGATCCACTGGCACAGTTGGGGAACAGATATGAAGCCCTGGCTGCACAGGAGGAGAGTGAAGTGGAGGAGATGGCATCGGAGGAATCCCAATCCATCCCTGAGCAAGCCAAGAGCTAGACAAGCTACCAGAGGAAGAGGAGACATGTCATCGTAGTGGGCGACTCCCTACTGAGAGGAGCAGAGGGAAACATCTTCTGCCCAGATCTCATGGCACGTGAGGTGTGTTGCTTGCCAGGGGTCAAGATCCAGGATGTCATGACAAGGATTCCTGACCTGATCTGGCTCTTGGACTACTATCCCATGGTCCTTATTCATGTGGGAACCAATGACATGGCCAGGAGTAGTCCTCACCATGTCATGGGTGACTACAGGGCTCTGGGGGCCAGGCTTAGGGAGACAGGGATGCAAGTGGTCTTCTTGTCCATCCTCCTGGTCAGAGGTTGCAGTAGGCATCACAGCGCCTGCATCAAAGAGGTCAACCTGCGGCTCAGGAGTTGATGCCATCATGCAGGATTTGGCTTCCTGGACCACAACGCACACTTCCTAGCAAGGGACTTGACCTCTCAGTGAAAGGTAAAAGATTTTTTTTCAGGCAGGGTGACTGATCTCCTATGTCAGGCTTTAAACTAGCTCAGATGGGGGATAGGGAGGCAGACGGAGAACATCAGGAACCTGCAATCCATGAGACGTACAGCAGTACAGCACAGGTAAGCAATAAGGGGCCCATTGGGCATCAGAGCCAGAGAGTAAAAAGGCACCAGTCACAGGGCTCAAGTGCCTATACAGTAATGCTAGGAGCATGGGAAACAAGCAGGATGAACTAGCACTCCTGCTTGCAGAAAACACTTACGATTTAGTGGGGTTAACAGAAACCTGGGCGGGCTTCTACCCACAACTGGGTGGTACACACTAAGGGCTATAAGCTGTACAGAAAGGATAGAGTAGGGAGGAGAGAGGGAGGGGTTGCGCTCTGTGTCAAGAAGCATTATACATCGACCCATATCAAAATGAAATTGGAGGCAGAGAAAGTAGAAGGATTGTTGGTTAGGATACATGGAGGTCAGGAGGAAAGGGATTTGATGGTAGCGGTCTGCTACAGACCTTCACACCAATGGGAAGAACTAGATTTGGAACTCCTGAGGCAGCTCTCAGAGACCATAAAGATTAGGGAAGCAGTAGTCATGGGAGACCTAAACTACCCTGACATCTGCTGGGAGACGCAGACAGCAAATTCCCACCGTTCAAGCAGGTTCCTATCCTGTGTACAGCACCTCCACCTCACGCAGGAGGTACATGGTCCCACTAGAGGGAATGCCTTACTGGACTTGGTACTGGTAACGGCCCCATTGTCACTGCTCGGCAGTTAGGGGTCACTGCTCGGCAGTTAGGAGCTGAGCAGGGAGGCTAGAAGACTCCAGATAGGGTTCACGTGTGGTCTTGGCCACACATGAGCCCTCGCTGAGCAAAGGAGCAGCAACAGAGGAGCAACAGAGGAGCAACGACAGCGGCGGCAGCGAAGTGGTGAGTGAGGCTGTGCTGACAGCTGCAGTTGGTCCGGAGGGGAGCCTCCCAGACCGCTTATAGCTGACCCAGCAGGGAGCCATGCTCCCGAGCTGCGCGTGAACAGAGCACGCAAACAGGCGTGCTCTGAAAGGGCGCGCTGGCGTTTGCGCCGGCGTTTGCGCAGGCAGAAAGCAGGAGGAAGGGAAAAGCAAGACAGCAGGAAGACCACTTTTTCCACTTTTTCTGGGAACATGGTGAGTACACGCAGTGCTACTGCCAGGGCCCTGGCCCCTCCCCCTCCCCTGGTGCTGCCCGCCTGGCACACCTCTGAGGCTGCCACCCAGACCGAGCCCCTGAAGGGCCCCCTGTCCGCCTCCCCCATCCTGGCTGGGGATGCTGGCTGGGCGGGGGTCCCGGGGGATGCCTGGGGTGTCCCCTGGCTGTCCCTCTTGCGGCCATCTTCAGGCCCTGGAGGGGCGGCTGTGGGAGCTCCAGGCAGAGGTGAGCAGGCTGCGGGGGATTCGAGAGGCAGAGCATGAAACTGACATGTAT
>JAGPOW010001296.1:55736638-55829452 GCA_030014935.1 Caiman crocodilus
CCTGTGACCCTGGCACTCGTTTCCTGCCAATTGGCGGGGGGTCAGACTAGATGGCCTGCTCTAGGCCCCTTCTGACCCTAGGTACTATGATATTATGATCTATTGAGGTCCCTTCTGACCCTAACATCTATGAATCAAAGCAGCAGCAACCATGTGGACAGTCTCCCTTGGTGTAGAACCTGGTGCCTGGTTTGCTCGATCCTCCTCCTCCAAAACCTACTTTGGGAGTATGCCAGCTCTGGCAAAGACTCCCTGGGGATGATTCTGGTGCCCCCTCCTAGCTGGCACCTAGGGCTAGTGCCCTGTTTACACTGTCCTAGTTATACAGTCTTTTCCCTGGCAATAGTTGTGGCAATGCCTACTTTTCTCTGTATAGGCTACTGAAATACTCTAGTATGGAAAAAAAACAAGATTATGGCCCCTGCTAAGGCATGCAGTATATTTCCTAGCTTATAGCTGAAACACTGGCAGAGATCGGACACCTAGGTTATTATACTGAATTACTTCTGAACGTGCCCTGGTGATTATACTGAATTACTTCTGAACGTGCCCTTAAGCCAAAGTCTACATATGTATGGAAACTCTGCAGTCCAAAATGGAAACACTATGGGTAGAAATAGATGTCACCTGATGTTGCATTTGTGCTGCCATAAAAATTGTTACTGTTTGTTGCACCTAATCAGTGGCTACCACAAAAGATAACATGGAATAGTGCTGCTTTACTGTGGTAGATGTCTATTTGTTCTGTGGTGGGTAAGCGCAGGCAGCCCATGCCTACCTGCACTTTCCTGCTACCCTGGTCAGGTGTTCTGGGGCCTTGAGGGGCCCGATTCTGGACACCCCAGGACCTCCCATGTGGGATCATGTCCCTCAAGCCCCAGAAGCACCTGCCCGGCTTTCCCCACTTATGGAGACATGCCCTAGGAATCCTGGGACACCTTTGTAAGCTGGCAAATTCAAGGTTCACTACGTATGGAGACCCACCCCAGGATCTCCAAGGGTGCATCAATGTAGGCACATCTACATGTCACCCTATGTTGCCATAGTGACACCACATCACTGTATCAGTCACGTGTGTCTACATGGCACAGTAGCTAGTTGGCTGTAGCAGCACGCTCCACTTTAGCATGTTACTATGGCAAAGTAGTGGCTAAAAATAATTGTGCAGTGCATGTACGGCACAGTACAGGTGGTTACTGTGCCATGCTTTAGTACTTCCAAAAGATAGTACTAAAGCACCGTACTGTAACAATGTCAGTATAGGGTGACATGTAGATGTGCCCTGTAGGTAGGAAAGCACATGCGAGTCCCTGCATAGAGGCAAAGGATTTAGGGAATCCCTAGCTCCTTGCACTTCCATGCCATGACCCACACTGACCTATGCCTTTGTGTGAAGCTTGGATCAGTGCAGGACCCATAGTTTCCAGTGTGGAGGCACAGGCTGCTAGGGATTTCCTGGCTCTCATCCCCAGTACCTTCATACCACCCTGTACCCATGCCAACCTGTGCTTCAGGCTCCTGCTCAAATGTGGCACAACAGGCAACGTGCATTTCACCCAATAAAGTGGATCACCTGTGGTGGGACCCATCCTGCCACAGCTGATCCACTTCATTTAGCAATGTCTGTTTTTACCTAATGTCAAGTTAGATTTTGTGGCTTGTGAAGCAGAGCCGAACTGGACTATTCCTTAGAACTTAGATATCTAAATTCTACCTATACCCCTTTTAGGTGCCTTGGATGTTTTCAAGTCAGCTGGGCCAGATGACCTGCACTCAAGTCCTGAAGGAACTGGCCTCGCTCATAGCACTGCCTCTGGCAAAAAGAGTCACAGAACTCAGGAGTGGTCCCAAATGACTGAAAGAAAGCCAACAGGGTGCCCATTTTTAAGAAAGGGAACAGGGATAACCCTGCAAATTTTAGGCCCATCAGTCTGACTTCAATCCTGAGAAAAATCTTTGAAAAAAAAACATCAAGGAAACCATCAACCACAAGCTCGGAACTAGTGAGGTACTAAGAAACAACTACCATGACTTTGTCGAAGGGAGGTCATGCCTAACAAATCTGGTGTCCTTTTATGACCAAGTAACTAACCAGCTGGACATGGGGCATGAGGTGGACATTATCTACCTAGACCTCAGCAAGGCCTTTGATATTTTTTCCTATGAGAGTTTCTCAATTAAGCTGGAGGGTATTGGCCTAGACCAGGCTGTGGTGAGACAGGTTGGCAACTAGCTCGGAAGCCAATCCCAGAAAGTTATAATTGATGGGATGGCCTCATTCTGGAGGACCATCTCCTCTGATGTCCCCCAGGGATCGGTGCTTAGGCCCATACTCTTGAACATCTTTATCAATGACCTGGATGAAGGAGTGGCAAGCACAACAGTTAAGTTTGCATATGACACCAAGCTGTGGTGTAATCCAGGCACATCCGAGGGTAGGGCAAGTATCCAGTATGACCTTGACAGGCTGGTCCTATGGGCAGAATGCAACCAGATGAAGTTCAATAGGGATAAGTGTCAGGTCCTTCATCTGGGTAGGAAGGACCTTCACCATAACAATACAATGGGTGGTGGCGCACTGGCTGGCACTACATCTGAAAGGGACCTAGGGGTGACAATCAACCAAATGATGAATACGAGTTATCTGTGTGATGAAGTTGCTAACAAGGCAAATAGAACCCTGCCATGCATCAGCCAATGCTTTGCCAAGAGATCCAGAGAGGTGTTCTTCCCCCTCTATTTGGTACTGGCAAGGCCACAGCTGGAGTACTGTGTCCAGTTCTGGGCACCGCACTTCAAGAAGGATGTGAATAAGCTCAAAAGAGTAGAGAGAAGGGCCACTCGCATGATCAGGGGCCTGGGGGATAGACCCTATGAGGAGAGACTCCAGGAACTGGGCCTGTTCAGTCTAAGTAAGAGAAGACTGAGACAAGACTTGACAGCTGCCTACAAGTATGTCAGGGGCAAACATCAAGATCTCAGAAAGCAACTCTTCAGAAAGGCACCCCTTGGGAGAATGAGGTCCAATGAGCACAGGCTAGCTGTGGAAAAATTTAGGCGAGACATAAGGGAAAACTTTTCTGTAAGGGTAACTGGAATCTGGAACATACTCCCAGCAGAAGTGATGCCATCCCTGGAGGTGTTCAAGAAGAGGCTGAATGAACACCTCATGGAATTCATTTGAACCCAATTACCTCCTGGACACCCCAGGACCAGGGGTGGGAGCCAGACTTGATGATCTTACAGGTCCCTTCCAGTCCTTCTATTCTATGACAAAACCAAACTGGACTGTGATCTTCAGGGACAGATCTTCATCTGTTATCAATACTCATAGCTCAGTATCAACTCCAGAATTCAGTGGGCATGTCTACATGAGACACTTTACTGTGCAGCAGACTAATTTATTACTCAATAAAGCATCATAATCTATACATGCATAGCAATTAGGGTATAATAAACTAATTTACTGTGCTACTAGATAGTCACACGAGATACAAGTGGTATCTGGCAGCACAGTAAATTACTGTTATTAAATGCAGACCTAGGTGGTGACATCAGGATTAGTTTACTTCAGCTCAAATTGAGCCAGAGTATATTCAATCACATTAATTGCATGTGTAGATGTGCTTGGTGCTTATTACTGTGAATCATTATCAGTTGCAAAATTCCACTCAGAGCAAGAAAGTGATTAGGTTACCAGCTCTGAAAAACAATCATAGGCCAAATTCTTTTTGGAAGTACACGATTCTTATAAAAAAAAAAGGTGTCTAGCAGTTTTAACATGTACTATGAAGTAAAATCTCTACAAAGAACATTTTTAACACAATACTTAAATATGATGAAAATATGAAAAATGTTCAAGGCACATCCAGCTCCGAGTTATTTAAATCCCAGATGGCAAAGAAGAGAACCTGTTTTATGAGATGTTTAGCGGCAATTATATCAAGGTTTTTTGCAGCTGAAATAGACCTCACAATAATACATGAGCAGGCTAAAAGCATTCTATAGCCTAATATATGCGAGGTAAATTCAGATTTTAGAGATCAACTCTGTAAGTATAGCGCTAATATGTGCATGCCCCGTCAAGATCATAGCAAAGCATCAAAGCAAAACTCTATTGTTCTAATACTGTAGTTGCACAACATTTTGTGATAGTGGTGCTGCTGGTGAAATTTGTTTCCCCATGACTACTGTTGCTATTAGCAATACTGGAATCTCTTCAATATACTGTGGAACACTGAAGAACATCAGTGAGTGAAAGAAAAAAAACAGTTCAATATTGCCCAAGATGAAAATCTCTTGTGATTAAGAAAGTAGATTAGGACTCAGGAAAAGCCAGTTCCACGATTCCTCAGAAATCTTGAGCAAGTCACTTACTCTCTCTGTGTGACCTTCTTCAGCTAATGTAATCTCTCCTTTCTTCCATTTTTTCTACTTATATTTTACAATAGATACAAAGCTTCTCGGGAAGATCTGCCTTTCACAAAGTGGGGCTACTCAGAGTTGTATCCCAACTTATAAAGACACCCCAGAAGCCATTTGCTAGGAGGCATCACTATAGTACATCATGCTTTGGCCATGCTCTTTCCATGACTGGGAGGAAAGAGTCTGGATGGGAATTTATCACTTTATGGTATGCAATAATCTTTGTTTCATATGTTCATTATTCTTTTGTGTGGTTTCTTAAAAGGTGGATTTTCCCCCATATTGCTGCAGGAAAAATCAAGTGGATATGTATCATAGAGTTCTGCCCAATAATTTATACCAACAGAAAATCTATTTTTGTTTTCTCCAGGAATCAGATTTTTCAGTGCCACCTTTCCTTTATGGTTTGGGATTGGATTTATTTTCCTTTGTTGTCCCCTTTCTCTTCCCTGGAATTGTTCTGAAAGGACTGCAAAAATTGGCAAAAGGTAGCTGGTATCTTATGAAGGAATAAGGGCCTGGGGTGGAACAGGAGTTAAGGTGCATGGTTGACAGCCCAGAAGTTGCAAGCTCAAGGCCATGGCAGAAATGCTCATGGTGTGGCCTGTCAGATTCCAAATGAAACTGCAAGTTCTGCTAAATACTTTGTCACAAGGACATGGGAAAGGAAAGGTTAATGGAATAAAAGCAAGCTAGCACCTGGTGAGAGGATTTGTCTCTTAGAGGCTTAAATACTTTATGACCTATAGACTGTTTCAGACTCTTCCTCTAAATGTGTAGCCAATAATACTGCTGGCTGTATTTGAAGTCATTTCTATAAAATGTTCCTTGTCTGGTCATGGATGCATAGAATTTGCTGGTACTATATGGGGGTATCCAGTAAGAATGCTTCTTATGTTTATAGCTGCATTTATTGACAGGCCAATGTATGCTACTTCACATGTGAACGATTAGTGACATAAATAATCCTTCCATTCAACTTAATGCTAACACACTGCTTCACTTTCAACAATTGACACTTCTAAACCATGGGCACCAGCTATGGACAGTAAGATGCCCTGCTTATCCACCCCCCAGTATACAAATCTTTTCATGAGCCAAATGGAAGAAGAATTCTTAGAACAAATGGACCAGGCCTGCACTATACCTATATTACACAGACAATACTTTCTTTACCTGGACTCCCTGATGACCACCATAGATTCAACAGCTACCATCTTTTGGTAAGGCCTGGTTGGAAGATCATCGAGTCCAGCCCCCTGCCCGAATGGCAGGAAGTCAGTTGGGGTCATAGGATCCCAGCAAGATAAGCATCCAAATTACTCTTGAAGGTACTTAATGTGGGTGCTTGAACCACTTCTGATGGCAGGCTGTTCCAGACCCTGGGGGCTCAGACAGTAAAGAAATTCTTCCTTATGTCCAGCCTGAAACGGTCTTGCAGGAGTTTATAACCATTTGACCTGGTCATCCCTTGGGGTGCTCTGGAGAACAATCGTTCCCCCAGATACTGGTGGTCACCCTTTATAAACTTATAGGTGGCCATCAGATTGCCCCTGAGCCTGCATTTTTCCAGGCTAAAGAGCCTCATAACTCTCAGTCGGTTATCATAAGGTGTGTTTTCCTGACCTCTGACTGTGCGCGTGGCTCTCCCCTGCACTCTCTCAAGATTCTCCACATCCTTTTTGAATTGTGGAGCCCAAAACTGGACACAGTACTCCAGCTGTGGCCTCACCAAGGCCAAGTACAATGGGAGAATGACGTCCTGAGATTTACTTGAGAAGCATCTATGGATGCAAGCCAGCATTTTGCTTGCTTTAGTAGCTGCAGCTTCATATTGAAGGCTCGTGTTCATCTTGTGTTCAATCATGATCTTCAAGTCCCTTTCATCCGTAGTGCTAGCCAGCATAGCACTGCCAAGCCTATAAGGATGCTGCAAATTTTTCCTCCCAAGGTTGAGAACCTTGCATTTTTCAGCATTAAACACCATCAGGTTCTCATTTGCCCATTTCCTGACCCTGTCAAGGTCAGCCTAGATTGCCCTCCTGTCTCAGGTGTGGATGCTTTGTCCCAGAGTTTGGGATCATCAGCGAACTTGGCCAGTCTGCTTCCAACTCTAATGTCCACATCATTAATGAAGATGTTGAACAATACGGGTCCAAGGACAGAGCCTTGGGGTCTGCTTCCAACTCTAATGTCCACATCATTAATGAAGATGTTGAACAATACGGGTCCAAGGACAGAGCCTTGGGGGACCCCACTGGTCACAAGGCACCATGGCGATTGATTTCCATCAACCACCACCACCTGGGTCCGACCACGGAGCCAATCCCCCAGCCAGTGGATCATGATGGACCCGAGGCTGCAGCTAACCACCTTTACCAAGAGGTGATCATGGGATATCAGATCAAAGGCTTTTTTGAAGTCAAGATATATGACATCAATCTCCTCTCCCTTGTCCAGGTGATAGGTTGCTGTATTCCTTCCTCCCTGGGGCTCACAGCTCTCCCCCTCTTCCCCCCCAGTATTCTCAGCCCACCATCACCATCTTCACTGCTGAAGTGTGGTAATCCTCTGACCACCTCTTCTCTGCAGGTGTTCCTGTCCACTGGAAAACAGCCATTTCCAGCCACAGTGGAACCCAGAAGTGTTCTGCTCCCTAGCTCTTCAGTGTTCTCCCTGTGCTGCTCATCTCTGGGGCATGAAGTGGCTGGATACAGGCTCCTTCCTCCAATCTGAAGGGAGCAATGGCTTTGAAAGCATTGTGCTGCCACTGAGGATGAACCAAGGGCTCCTCTCTCCCTAAGGCGAGTCCTTTTTCTGTTACAGCCCTGGGCTCTGCTCACTGTTCTGCCTTCTGAATAAATATATTCTTATTGTATTTTACTTATTAGTTTATATTTTGTTCTGTCTGGGTCAGACCTTGGCACCTTACCTGGCCATCCAATATGCACACCTATGCAAATATTAATTGTCAGTGTTTACTTCTTACTTCTCCCAACCATTTGGGTTTTGATCCAAGTATGAATAACCTTTTCCCCTCCTGAAATCTCAAACTTCTTTGACTGGCTATCATACAAGAGTATGGAACTAAATCATTTCAAACATCATAACTCATGCAAGCATACACATAATACAAGACGTGGCTTATCATGACCTGTTTATAGACACTAAACTATCTGTATCAGTAAACCTAATTCAGGAAAACACGCATGACATTCCATGAATACTTCTCAACTATAGTGGGTTCGTGGCAACTCACTATCTATAATCTTGCCAGAATACTTAGCTTGTAGAGTCTGTGACACGAAGATTAAAAAAGAATTCTGGATATTTCTACCAAGATAACTGTCAAAAGTGATCCCTCCAAAACTAGAATCACTGGGATAAGAATATCTTTCCTTTGTGTTTCTGCTGTGCCTAGCTACAAATGGGCACTATTCTGACTGTGGCCTTTGAGCATCATGCAGTACAAATAACCATTACATGAATATATACAGTTAGTCTTGTAGTTTTGCTACCCTCATTCTCAGCAAGTCTCCAAGCACTGAACAGTTACAAATAAGCACTGTGAGATATTGGAAAAGTATCATGAGAGAACAGGAGTAATACAAAGCAGAATGGGTCTTTTAATGGCTACCATAAATAGCATGGTTCAAAAAATAGTTGAAAAAGGAAAACAGCGATAGTACAAAATAAAAACTGCTGCTTGTGCCCAATGCATTGGAAAAATTAGTTCAGAGTATTAGCGATATGAAATGTAACTTCAAAATACATCAGCTGTTGTCAAATCTGGTCAGATGCTAGTTATACAAGTCAAAGCTGAATAGAAGAAACCTTAACTGGTGTACTCAATTCAAAGTTTTGATTTTTATTATTTTATTTAGTTAGTTAGTTAGTTTACAGGAGAGGAAAGAAAGCATGCATTCATCCTTACTGTGGCCAGCTCCTTGTACTTCCATTTCTTTTTCTATTTTCTCTACCCCAGCTTGGAAATATAACCCAATTTGGAGTGGCAGAGAAAGAGTATGTGGACCAGCTTTTTCCTCTGCTGCAAGAGTTTAGTGTTTTCCAGTTATGTGGATAGAGATTGATTCCTTGTAGAATGAGTCATAGATCTGGACCTCAAATCCTGTGGATCCATAAGAGGCAAAGGCTGTCCAACTATAATGAAGGAATGTGGAAAGACATGCAAAAGTGATACAACTCCTAGCGATATTACTTCTTCTTGGAAACCCACTATAGGCCTGGTAGGAAGATGCATCATTTTTCACCCTGTCCTACAAATCCTTATCCAGTCCTACATGGATCCAAACTTTATAGACTTTACATATTTTCAAAAGAAAAAAGCACTTGTATAAAATAAAGATTTAAAGATCTACATCAGAGAGAAAAAATTTTGATCTCAACTATCATATTTCTAATTCAATGTAGAATTTACAACAAGTAACTGCTGTAACTTAGGAACAACAGAAGTTAACAGGAAGTGAAATATAGTCCAACATGTTAATGATTGGAAGTTATAATAAGAAAGGATTTATAGATCAGATCCTGGAATAAATAAAATCTGATTTAAATCAATTTTAATGCACATATTAAATTGTGTTCAATACACAACATATATCTCAAACAAAACTTCAGGAAAAATTTGGAAATACCTTTATTTGGATCAGTTTTTTTAAGCTATATTAAAGTATCTTAAAATAAAAAGGGGTACCTATACACAACCAGAGAGGTTGCTCTGAAATGGTGAAACTCCAGCACATCAGAGCAGACTCGATTAAATCGGATCTGTTAGAGTGTGATAATTACCATGTTCTAGCAGCCCCCCATGTCTTGTGTATGAATGTATATCTGTGTACAAAAATAAAGAGGTAGAGACCCCTTTCCTGGGGCCAGAACAGCATCAGGGAAGTCTCATGGCCCCAGGGAAATGGCCCTGAAAGCCCTGTGACTGGGTAATACTCATCAGGTGCAGGCATGGCGGTGAAGAACAGTAACTGCAAGACAAGCCACCCATGTGGGTCATCAGCTGTTTGTCTGTGTGGCTGGAGCTCTCATGGGAAGATAATGTCAACAGGAAGTGCTGGCAGTCAGCTTTAAAAGCTGACTGCCAGGAAGAAGCTGGGGAGCAATAGCCTGGAGGCAACCGTGTGCTCCCAGACAGTACACCTAATGGTATCTCAAGCCAGGGACATTGAACATAGTCCCAAAGAGGAGCTTGCCTTCCTGACAAGGGAGGTTGCCTAGCACTGGACAAGGGAAGGACACCAAGGGACTAACTCTAGATGAACACACAGGGACAAATGAGAAAGGAGGAAGGACTTCTACCTCTGTGATCCATTTTTTTTGTTACTTTTGTAATTTTGTACAACTCCTGGGGCCAGAGATTGTGGCCATACGTATTGACATTACTCCCACAGCTGAGGGACCAGGGGCCCTCAGGGAGTCTGGGCAGAAGATTGGGTCGGCCTGACCAGCTTGTCCGACAGACCTCAGAAACACAGCTGTAAGGTGGGGTGGATTGTTCTCCTAGGTCTGCCAAGCTCTTTACAGGCAGAACACCGTAGGAGGAGCCACCATCCTGTGACCAGCATGCACCCAGATGCTGCGTCTACATCAATCCATTAGAGGCCCAACTGGGGCTATGCTGCATGCACCAGCATCTGAGAGAGCTCAAGTCATCTGTCATATGGCCAACTCCATCAGGTTGGCCATGGAAGGGGTGCAAGGGAGGTGGATCCCAAGAACGTCCTCATGCGACACCTCCAATCAAGTCCTAGCCAGACGGGAGTGTGAAAATGACAAGGTTACCTACCTTGAATAGGCTCCTGGCCAAGGGAGTCTGCCCAATGGCAGAGGCACAGCCATGCTCCGATGGGACTCCTGGTTGTCTCCAATGCCATTTTACCACCTTGCTGGGTGAAGTCAATTGGCCTCATTAAACTGCCCAGGGTTATTTCTGGTCCCAGGGGTGGAGATGGCATGGGATGGGAGGAGACAGAAAGGCAGGGTATGCGGACAGTGTGAATACCTGCTTGCTGCCCAGTTGTCCCTGGGAACAGGGCAGGAGACCAATTTGGTCTTGCAAGCTTGGAGAAGCAAACACCTAAAGAAAGAAAAAGAGAGGAGAGATGATTTTCTGTGCTAATTGGCTGCTGAGGGTAGTCAATTAAGCCAGCACGGTGTTAAATTGCTGTGTGTGAACAATAAAGAAACCCCACTTGCTTGCAGCTCCGACAATCAAGCACTTGTGGGGTGAAAGCTAGGAGGGGAGAGAGTTTGCCTCTGAGTTCCTTGCAACTGGAGAAGAAACACCATGTCGACAGCAAGGGGTTTTGTTGTTTGTTTGTTTACTTAATTTTTTTCTTGGCAAAGAAATTTTGATTTGGCATTGGAGCAAGTGATAGTCAATGTCGGGTCAAGGAATCACCAGCCCTCTCCCCTTAATTAACTCAAAGTTGTGGCAGGTGAGATAAGGGAGAGGAAGACTGACCCAATGATGCTAACTGGTGCTGGCTTGTGACGAGAAGAATGCCAGTGAATGTCAATGGGGCACAAAGGCCCACATCTGTACTTGGTGATTTCCCGAACAAGAAGCTTTTTACACTTAAGCTCAAGATCAAGACATGACAGGCGAGTATCAGGGGCCTCCCTTAGGAAGCGATGCACAGAGAACACATGTGCTGGAGAAAGACCTAGCCCAAGCCAAGATCACCCAATCCTGAGCCACTCAGGAGCAGTTACTTGAGCTTAGGCAGGTGTCAGAGGTAAATGGTTAAAAAGTGCCTTGGCACAGCTGCGTTTCAGCATGATGCAAGTACCTGGTGCAGGGATTTCCCCTGCAGCAGGAAAGAGCCTTTGGTGCAAAATCAGTTCCCACCAAAGTCTGCATCTGCACTGTTGAGTGCATGCTTTCGATTGGCCTGATGTAAATTATGCACACATGGCGGCTAGCAATTGGCTTGCTAGCCATACAAAAGGCTTGGGAAGTTTCCGCCCAAGTCGGAGGAGAGCTCTGTTGTGCATTGGGAGAGATTCCCACGTGTAGCCCGGAGCCACATTGGAGGCCTGATCAACCACCAACAACTCCTCATTGACGAATTCTCGACGTACCCCCTACCCTCAGCATCACTATGCCACTCGGTTTTTCTGTTTCTGCAACTCTATGAATCGTACCTACACTGTATACATCAACGCAAGTACTTGTATTGCAGCTTTGTAAGTAAAGTTTCCTTTTTGCAACCAACAAGCATACTGTGCCTAATTCCACTCCATTGGCGGCCCCATTCCAGCCAATTTCTCAGCCCCCACAGCAGGCACAGTCTGTTTCTTTTATCCAAGAACTGATCTTGACTTCTTTTACTTCCTGGGTGTTTAATTGGGATGAAAATAAGTTTAACCCATGCTATTACCACTAGGATGCTAGAACGGTTGTATTACAGTAGCCTCCATGCTTTTATGGAACAACATTTCATTTTGAAGTCTAAAGAAAAGGAAAGCAAAATAGGGAGAAAAAAGGAACAGATTTACTTGGATCACCTGCATCTCAGCACACACCCAAAGAGTTTGGGAGGTGGGTGGGAAATCAGCTAAAGGTACACAGAAAAATCCATAAGTCCATGGGAATGATTTGGCATGAATAGTAGCTTTTCCTGAAAGCAATACACAAATATACTATTAGAAGCACAATCTTCTGAATATTTTGAGTATCCTCAGGATGACAGCAAAACCAGTCACAGCAAGGGGTAGAAGAAAAGGGAAAAGATGTCAAATACAGAAATTACTGCAAGTTCTAATGAACTCAGCTACAGAATATGCTGCAAATTCATGTGTCAGGGTAGGTCTCAAAACCTGTAGCATTTTAGCTATAGGCAAGTCTTATTTCAGCCCTTTAACAACTAAGGAAGCTTTTCCTTAAAGTAATGTGTGGTCTACCATGGTATATTTTCTGGATCTAATGGGAGAATGGGGAGGAAGACATTTGTTATTCCTTTTGGGCTTTGAGCCTTAAAATGAAAAATCCCATTTAGCTGTTAGCTAACTACTTTGAATCAGGATTTCTGTCTCAGTGAAAAGAGGTAGCGTTCAGCAAAAAGATAGTTTCTAAATTATCTATCTCAGCAGGGAATGTGTGTAGCAGAATCAGAGCCCTACAGAAAACTAGTGAAGAGATATTTATATGTTGTTATATCCAAATCTGGAACTAACTTGCCTGCAGGCAAGATTTCTGATCTGACACAAACTGAGGAGAGCAAGTCATCAATTAAGAGATGAGTGAATACTGCTAAGCAGAAGGAACCAATGACATGACTTTCTTTTTGCTGCCAAGTCAGAAATGCTGGCAATGGACTGGGAGGAAATATTGTTCAGTTCCATTTTTGAGGCATCTGGTTGACACTGCATTTTTTGGTCAGCTTTACAGACCTAAGAAAGAGAAGGGGCAGAAATGTTTATATCCATACTAAACTAAAGAGATAAGCTTGTTTTACTAAAACCCTACATAAATGATGCAGCTGAAACAAGGCAAATTTGTATTCCACAAACATACATTCCTGTTGCGGTGAAAAGAACCTGCAGAAGACTGCAAAAGAAATGCATACTAAAAGACATTTTGCCAGTAATAGATGCATTTAGAATTTGCCTAAGTGCATTTCAGACTGGGGCTGGGATAAATTTTCAGGAAATAGTAAATTGGGTTTTCCCCAAATACCAGTAATGATTTTCAGTCAAATTCATTGATTATCTTTTATTAGAGAAAGAGGATGATGTTGAGGTTTTGCCCCAATTTTAGCCAATAATTTAGTAGTTGACACTGCTCACCCAACTGATGTAAGACAAGTGATGTAACTACTCAAGTCTTCTCTGTGAGAACTCTAACCATTAGGCTTTAGGATATTCTGAGTTTTCTCCCTTGCTGTATCCACTTGGAACTGTTTCACTTTTGTTCAAAGACTGTTTAGGTACTTTACTCAAAGGCTAGGGACAGAAGTTACACAAACTGGTTTAAGTTATCAGAAACTGGTTTAAACCTGTAACAGAACAGAAGTTCAGGGCACATAAACCAGTTTCAAAATGGCTGAAACCAGTTTAAGGCAAACCTGATTGAATGTAGTATCAGATTTAACTGATTTGGGTCAAACTGGTCTGTGAAACTTCTGAACCAGGAAAGGGTCTGGGACAAGTTAAATCACAGTCCCCCAGCATCCCAGCACACTTTTCAGCCATGGGTTGGGCTATGCCATTTGCTCCAGAGATCAGGGCTAGCCCTGCCCCTCTGCTCTCTAGCTGGAGCAGTGAGGGCTGGCTGACAAGAGGGCAGGGGCAAACCCAGCTGGGGATGCAGACCAGTTTAGGGAGGGAGGGAACTGTCCCCCACTCCAGGCAAACACCAGGGGTCTGGGGCTAGGGAGGAGGGGTAAAACACCCCTTCTCCCATTCAAACTTGCTGCTGGCTTCAACTGTGGACTACAAATTGCAGAGGCACCTGGAAGCAGGAAGAGGAAGTGATGAGAAACCCTGTAGAGTCCTGCTGCTACAATTCTAGACTGCAAATCCCAAAGACCTTGGAGGCAGCAGGAAAAGAAAGTGAACATACAGCCAGAGAGCTTTGCTCTAGCATTCTCTGGCTTCTTGCCTGAGCTACTGCAGGCAAGTGGCTGCATTTCCTGAATCAGAAGTGAACAGACATGTACTTTTGTGTTAATTGAATCTGTGCAGTTCAGACTAACCAGCAAAGGCTAAATCAGTTCAGCCTTGGACTTTTTGACTGTCGGTACCTAACTAAAGAGTGAGAATTACCTAGTCTACTGAGTAGAATACTCAAAGAAACAATTCACATAGGTTTTTAAATTACAAGATGCAAGAATCAAAAGACAAAAGTTGATGAAAACAAGCCATAGCAATATTAATAAATGGATTTTAAGAAATTGTGAGCAAATGGGAGGGGAGGGCTGAGAAAATGTAAGTTATGAATATAGTGAAAGAACAGGAAAGAAAAAGATTTGCCCTCCCCACAAAGTGGCCCAAGGGATAAAAGATAAATGTGAGGAAGGGTTTTCCTTATTTGCTGCTGGAAAATTGAGTGCAGTTTTATAGGTGGTCAACAGAAAAAGCTCAGAGAATAAAACTTATTTTTCTCTCTGTTTTTTTTTTTATATAAGTTTGCCTGGCAGGTTTTTTGCCAGTTCCTTCAGCTCTAATCATCTCACATATGTCTCAGAAATATAACTGATAAAGCGGAAAGGTTTTTTAGAAGATATAAACAATCTGGTAAGAAGAAAAAAAATCATAATAAGGAAAAGTAGACAGGATACTTAGAGGACAAGAAATATATATTGAACATGAATTGCATAGATAATGATGAAAGGTTGTTCAAATGTACATTCAGTAGATAAGAGGAAACAGAAAACTGATCCAATGAAACAGAGTAAAGCATTGGAGATGAAGAACTTTTCAGTAAATTATCTCTGCCCTTTGTGAACTTGCAGCTTAGACAATCAAGAAACCTGGGTTTCCATTTTTCCTTTTGCAACACTCACTTTGCAATGACAGTTTTTCCGGTTGAGGAATTTAGATGAGACTCCCTCCAGAGCTTGGTCAATCTTGCTCCCAAAATATCCAGCGAGCATGTACAAGAACAATGCAATACATAGGCAGCCAGCCAGCGCTGAGTGATCTGTCCCTGCAGTGTTCCCACTCTGTATCGACCTAATTAAAGGGTTATTTTGTGTTCAGGTTAGTAACAAAAACAAAGAGCAATCAGAACATTGCTCATTACATTAGTTATTGTATATATAGACATTTAACTGTATTCTTACCAGTAAATGAAAGTTTACTTTTGAAAGTATGTCTCATGGTGCCAGTCTTCATTGTGAGTGGTATATATCAGAACTGTGTGCAGTTGAAATGATGTAAGACATTGGTAGGTTTTATTTTGGAATTTTTTTTAAACACAGTACACACAGATAGACATGCTTAAATATGTAATACTGTGCAATAATGTCAGAGGCAGCAACGTCAAAAAATGTGCACCTTGCATTTAAAACTGGAGAAGGTGAGGATTGTACTGATCCTTAGTTCCTGCAGTTCTAAAATTTTAGGCCAGTCAGTGTGAAAAATGCTAATCTCCTCTATCATTACATGATATGTTTTTGTTCCTAGTACAAATGTCTAGGAGCATGCTTTCAAAATTAATAAATGGGATCTTTAACGTATTTTATTGGAAACTTATAGGTTAGGTACGTAGGAAAACTTCTAACTGGCCTGGTTCATGGTAAGTAAATACTATGAGGGAAAAAGATCAAATTGCCCACAATATAATGATTTGACTAGAAGATAACTTGGTAGATAACTATAACATAATACATGGTTTGAAGATTTGGGGGGTCATTTGGGAAAACAATGAGATATTCATGCCGGTACTATTTTGTTTACACTTTCAGCTCTCACTCCTGATAACAGATGAAAAAAAGCAGTTTGAAAGGATACTTTTACAGATTTAAAGTGCCTACTTTAGTTCATCTTGTTTTAGTACCAGTTTTAAAAAAAATAGAACAAATGAGCCTGGAGAATGAGAAGAACAGTCTTAAACACTCACTCCATGGGCACTAGTAGAAAAACTAGGTAAGAAATTGTTATGGAATTATACCTGAGGAATAACAGCTATTTACTGCAAGACATTAAAAATTATTTTGGAGCTCACAAATTATAGGAATCTTAAATCTATAGTATTTACCTTTTCATGTAAACTGACTGAAAAAAATTAAAATACTCCTACAAAGGGTTAATATACTGCCTTGGGGTAGAATTGAGTCTTGGAGTTCCATCTGGAGCTTTGCAAACATTTCCTTATTTAGTAATCTTTTCTTCTTCCCTTACAGAATGCCCAATACATTTTTTTCTGCAGTCTTGTGGTATTTTACTAGGTTGAGCTTTGACTGTTTATTTGTAACAATGAGGCTTGGTATTGACGCTACAAACAATAATACTGTGCATTGCCAGAGAAAGGTTATTACCAAATTGGAAGGTCTGAAAGTATTGCTAAGAATCAAAAAAGTTAAGACTTCATAGTACTAATTATCTCTGTCCCAGAATTAAAAACCACACCTGTTCCTATTTCCTGCAGATTAGATTGTGTCTGTGTTCAAGTAGGTAGTAAAAACGATTTAGAAAGAAGTCAACAGGAACAGCAAACCCAGGAGCACATCTCACTGGTTGACCTTTAGAGGGCCATGAAACAAAAAATCTGAGACATGTCCCTCTCCAAGATATAGCTTTATATATACACATTTTCCACTTTGGATAGTTTGTCTCATGCACTTGAGATCAGGCTGTATGAGCTAACAAGTGTTCAACAGTTACACCTGCACCCCAGCTGGAAGGATATAAAATGGAGTACCCTACTAACTCTCAGCTCTTTAGTAATTATCAAGGAGGTAACAATGGATTTAACACTAGTCAGGACAGGAGGATGAGTCATAGAACTCACATGGTCAATGCATCTCAAGAGCTCCAGAACCAACATGCACATAGTTTTTCATTCTTTTGAGAGCTCATTTATTGTGCTCCATTTCAAGTGACTCCTTCCATGATAGACTGCCTGGGAGAGTAACAAAGTCACTATTTGGATCCACGGCAAGCTGCTACCAAACTGGGCATCTACATGAAGCTCCTTAACAATGAGAAGGATAGGTATGCAGCCTGTTTCAAGTAGCAATTTTAGGGCTGTGTTGCATGTTGTACTTAGGATGTGAACTGAACTTAAAACAAGAACAGCTATGCGTTCAAGCAGTAAACATGTGCCAAGTATGATCATATTGTAACAGAGTTATGATTTTGATGGAAGGCGTATTTTCTAGGCCATACTAGGTATGTCCACATGTCCATGAATGTGCCTTTGCTATTGTACATTAAGTTTAGTACCTCTAATATGAGGGTATTTTTACATGTGCTTGGCTGGGGGGGAGGGCCGTGGCAGCAATTTGATTAAAGCAGCTCCAAGTGCTGCTCCAATTAAAGCACAGCCATGTCTTATGCATCAGTATCCCCATGCTTTAAAATTGTGGGGGCAACACCTAAGCTTTAGTTCAAGCATCCTCACTACCATTTTAAAGCATGGGGACACTGGTACATGAGATACAGGAAGTTGCTAAAATGTGGTAATTGCCATACTCCAGCAGACTCAATTAATTGAGTCTGTTCCTATGCGCTGCAATTCCAGCATGCCAGAGCAGCCTTTGTGCTCATGAATAAATGCCCTGAGGTACTACATAAAGACACGTTAGCCTAAGCTAATGCACAGTAACAAAGGCAAACAATTTTTTGTGATGCTTAATGCACAATAGATTAATTGCAGTGTATTAGCATGGTTTTTGCCATGATGTGCTAATGTGTGGTAGAACGGTCCCCCTGTTGAATGAGCTTTAGATAGTGTCCCCGCCACCATTTTGAAGCACAGGGACGCCAATACAAGACATGGGAGGCTGCTGGAGTGTGGCATTGCCATGCTCCAGGAGACTCAATGAATCGAGTCTCCTCTGACTCATTAGAATTACAGTGTCAGAGCAGTCTCCTTGCTTGTGTATAAGCACCTTAAATTTCTTTTCTCAAATCTGTTTGCAACAGAGTACAACATCAACTTTTATAAAACATCAACTTGAAAATATAATTCTTTATGGTCTATTCATAGTTTTGTGGAAAATGTCTGCTGAGACGATGTCCAAATGTATTCTAAAAACCTGGATTATTTCTAATAGGTACTACTATGTTATGAGACAGAGACCAGCATCACAAAGGAGTTTACATAATGGAATGAACCTCACCCTACCTTCTTTGTTAACCTAAAACATTAGTGGCATTGTCTGTTATTATTTGGACATCCTGTCCATATAGAAAGGCCTAAAACTAAAATAGGTCACTCTGATTATTGCTGCAAAAATCAAACCTCTTCCTGAGATCATGAGCCTTGGACTTCATTTTTTTTTCTTTTAATATTGTCCTCTCCATGCCTGCATTGATGCATCTATTACTATTGATGCTAGGGTGCACTGGAGTGAAAGAAATACTTCTGAATACCTGTTCTTCTACCACTTAGAGAAAATAAAGGCATCTTATGGACTCTGCATCCTAATGTCTACATTGTAGGCTATGGGATAATAAGATTTCTTTAGTCATCTCAACAGACAGTGCATATGAAGTCTGGTGTATGGAGTCAATGTGCAAAAGGCCATCTGACTCAACAGCCAAAGGCAAGTTCTTACTGTTATCTGTGGCCTGTCTTGAAGCCAATTGATCAGTTGCAACATATTGTCAAATATGTCCCAAGGCAGATAAGCCTTTTCTGTGGCAAAGCCTACACGAGCTCTATTTTCCAAGTGAGAGTCAGATGGTTATTCTCAATCCTAGTTTAGAAAGCAGATGGAGAAAGCAGTGAACACTGTCTTTATCTCATTAGCAAAAGAGCATTTGCAGTAATCTATTAACATAAAATGATAAACTTTCTTAGATGTTTTGCTATTGAAGCTGGATGATTTCTAAGGTTTTAGAGCTAGTGACAATCCAAATGACACCACTCTTTACTGCTAGGGGACATTGCCCGCTACAAACTGTGGCTATGTCCTGACCAAGTGAAATCTGTTTTGTGGATCAAGAGCTGTAGACTTGTTCAGATGATCCAGGGAAGGCACTATAGAAAAAGAATGGTACCATCCTAAATCTGCATTGGTGTACAAGGCAGTTGGAGCAGTAAGCAAAGAGCAAAGATCACGTGCTAATATAAGTAGCTCAATAGTGGGATGGCCTTGAGAAGGCTTTTGTGGCAGCTAGTTATTTTGGGTGTCCGACCAGTGTCTTGGCAGACAAGGTTCTTTGAGTAGATGTGATATGTCTTTTATTAGACCAACTAAATAGTTGGAAAAATTATTGTTTGCAAGTTTTGGGGCACAAACACCCTTCTTCAGGCATGCCTGAGTGTTTGCCTGGTGCAGTGTGTGTGGTTCTTCTCCAATTTGGAGTAACTGATTGACAGGAGGTGCTCCACGTGAGGCTAGTTTAGTTAACTGAGGGGTAGAGGTAGACTAGGCAGAGAACAGAGAGTTTGCATTGGGAGTTTGCCCTAGGAGGAAGGAGACTTTATATGTGCAAGGGCCTGGCTGTGGGTTTGGCATGTAGGTTTTCAGGGTGTGGCTTGCTGGCTTTCTCATCACCCAGGGAGCAAGGGAAGCATAAAGTGGAGGCTACGTTAGCAGACCTATGTGGGATGTGCTATTTTTATGTTCCTCCCTGAGAGTCGAGACCACTTCATCTGTATCAGGTTTAAGCTTGTGTCCACTCTGGAGGGGAATGAATGAATAAATAAATAAATAAATAAAAATGTAAAAGTTTGGAAATACAGGTATCCATGCTGCACTGCATCAAGAAAAAGGAAAACTATGAGTACTGGAGAGGTCAAAGGGAAATGAGAACAAGTGGCAGGATGTGGCTATTCAAAAAAGGAGAGCCCCCAGAATTGAAGGAGTGGATTGAAGTCTGTAATTGCTTTCAAGCACTCTATGGTAGAACAGCTGAGGAAAAGGCAGAGGAGAGGAGCTCTGTAGTCTCGAGAACAGGAAGTGTGGGGCAGTAGGGATAGGGGTTCTAGCACCAAGGAGGAACAGAAGAGTGGTGGTGGTTTGGGACCCTTTCTGCAGGGAACAGAGGCATCAATTTGTTGTCCAAATTTGGGATGCTGGGAGGTGTGTTACCTGTCTAGAGCCCGAATTCAGGACAAAGAGAGAAAGACTGTCAAAGATCATCCATTCTTCAGAATACTACCCTTCCCTGCAGGCACCAACGGTACTGCCAGAAACAACATTGAGCAGATCAGAGGCAACAATGAGGCTCCTGGCAAGAGGGTTAAGGAACTTGATACACAAGTGGTGTTCTCGTCAACCTTCCCCTTGGAAGGCAAGGGCTTATGCTGGGACCAGCATATCCTGGAAGTAAACGCAGGGCTGAGGTGGTGATGTTGACATGAAGGCTTTGAATTCTTTGATAGTGGCTGGGTGTTCTGGGGAAGACTGTTAAAAGAGATTAGATCCCTCAGACCAGAACTGGAAAAAGCATCTTTGGGCATTGTCTGGCCAACCTATTGAGAAGGGTTTTAAACTAAGTTCCATAGAGCTGTGCAACAGGAAGCTTAGTGCTTCTGTTACTTTAAGATAAAAAAAGACTGCAGACAGGGCTCAGGTGGCACCCAAGCAAAGGCATCTGACCAGAAGGGAACCAGTCTCAGAGTATATAAAAGCAGGGCCTGTGCTGGGTCAGGCAGTCTGGTCCTGGAGTTCATGGGAAGAAGAGCTTCTGAGCAGAAGAGATGCAGAGGAACTTTTAACTCACCCCAAGAATACACTTGAGTCTGGGAGAGGGACAGGCAAGTAGGATATTGTGGATTTGCATGGGAAATACCAGGTGGGATGGTTGGAGATCCCAGCAGGGCCAGAGCCCAAGCTGAGGAAAAAAGGGTAGAGTGTGTAATGGGCCTGAGGAAAATGTCAGAGCCCAGGAGCAGAGCAAAGGAAGGGACTAGGGATGGGGCTAGAGAGCCTAGCACCCAAGGAAGGGCAGATAAGCGGTTAGAAAGCCCAGTGCTGAAGGAGGGGGAGAGAGTGAGAGCTGACCAAGGTCCAAGAGCCTAGTGAAATGACTGAGCCCAGGCATAGGGCAGAGCCTGGAGGTCGGGTGTGAATTAATTGGTAACATTCGTGAGGCCTGGCAGTGACTGGAAGGGGAGATAAGGACTAATTTTGTGGCCTCCTCAAGGCAGCGAGCAATTAGATTGTAGCTTGTGAGTGGATGAGATCTCACTCAGTGATCCCTGGGTCAGCGTCTCATTTCTAAATATATTTCCATCAAGGTGTGGCAAGGAAGCAAGTAAAAGCTCCAAACTGATTTGGAGATTTGGCCATAGACTAAACAGACAGCTGCCTCCAGCTGGTAAGTCTGCTGAGGGAGGGAGCTGGGACAAGCCACCCAGCCAAGGTGGGAGAGGCGCAGGATGTGGGTACAGCAGCCCTGGGAGTGGGGGCTATGATATGCTGTTGATTGCCCAGCTTGGGGGGGGAGGGAGGGGAATGTGGGTGCGGTTTGCTCTAAGTGGAAGGGGGCAAATGGCAGCAAGGCAGAGCCCCCGCCCCCAGTGCTGCTGCACCTGTATCCCACACCTCCCATGCTGGCTGGCAAGTGGCAGCAGGGAAGACCCCCCTTCCCCTCTCATCTCCAATGCAGGCACAGCCGCACTGGGAGTGGGGGCTATGCCCTGCTGCCATCTGAAGCGAGCTGTGCCTGTACCACAACCTCCTCCCTTGTCGGTTGGGCAAGCAGCAACAGGGCATAGCCCCCATGCCTCCCCTCAACAGGGCAGAGTTAGACACAGCCAGAGGAGCCACAGGAGAAGCCCTCAATGGCTACTCTGCCTTGCCCCAGCCCCGACCTTGCCCCAGCCTCTGGCACTTTTTTTTTGTAAGTAAAGAAAGAAGCTCCGCATTCACCGGCTCTGGCTGCAGCAACTGGGGGCTTGTGGCAGAGTGCCCCCCACATTCAGTGTGAGGCAGCAGGGATTGTCCCCCCACTTGGCACCTGCCCAGCAGCTGCCCCATGACACAGGTGAAGCATGGCTTGTCAGGGCGCTGCACACTGTCTGCAAGTTGGGGTGGCTCCACATGTCAGCTGGAGCCTGGCACCACTAAGCCCCAGTGGCCTCAGCTCCCAGGCAGCACGTGGTGCCCTGCTGAGCTGTGCTGCACCCACACAATAGGGCTTCCCTCCACAACCCTCAGCTGTGAGCAGGGAGAAGGGAGGGGGGCTCTGCCATGAGTGCTCAGAGGCCCCAATCACTGCTTTTGCAGCTGGTGAGCCCAAGGGTCTTTTTAAATGCCAGGAGGCTGTTGTTGGGCGGGAGATGGGGCCAGGTAGGAAAGCCATGGGGACTTCTCTCATGGCTCCCCACACCTGGGGAGAGGCAGGCACAGCTGGAGTCATCGTGGGAGAACCTGCAGCTGCCCGGCTGTGCCTGCCTCTCCCCAGCTGATCCAAATCTCTCCAAATCAGTGCCAGATTTTCCAAAGCTGATTTAGCCAAACCAGTTCAGGACAGTGATCCAAATCAAATCGCTGTCCTCCAAAAGTTGTCCAAGTCTGAATCCAAATTGAATACTTCCCTATCCACACAGGCCTACTCAATATGTCTTTTGCTGCAAATGAAGTGGGGTGAATAGGAAAGCAAGAGGGAGAAAGGTTTGAACCCATCTTTTATGGGTCCCAGAGGGTAGGTGACCTGTGACTAGGGGCACTTTCACTGTTCTGCGTTCCCATGTTTCCTCAACATGGGTTCAGAAAACTTCAATAGCCAGCAAATGAGCAGCCAGCAGAGTGCTTGCTTGACTTGGGGGAGTAGAGAAAGAGAGGGAGGGAGGGAATGCTTAGATCCCATGTTTTTTGGTTCCCAGGGGATAGAGGCGGCAAAAAGGAGGACATGACAACAGGCAGAAGTCATCAAGAAGTGAGTGAGGACAGAGCTGACTGTTAGAAAGATGGCTCTTACTGAATATACAGTGCAAAGGGAAATGATTCATAGACCGCCAAAAAAGGAAAAGAAAGGGGCAGAAGGAGAACTGTGGCTGCATATCAGAGTACCCAGTGGCAGGAGCATTCAGGAAGAGGAAGGAGCAATGCAGCATGGAATCCTGAAGGACTAACCGGCCCTATGCTGCACACACTTGATGTCCATATATAACACTTAAACTGGTTCACCATGAAACTGGCTCAAAACAGCGTTCAATTTTTCCAACTATACTTCTAAAACATTACAGGTGGATCTAAACTATTTTAAAACAGTCTTGTAATTAAGTCTGCTTTAGGCTTAAGCCACACTTAAACTGTTCAAAGCATTGTGTTTGCTCAAACCCCTAGATTCTCTTCATGTGCTAGAATGTTTACCACTTTAGAAGCCATGGTCACCACACTCTAAAATGAAAAGATGTTTCTTCTTTCTAAATATTTTTGCAAAAAGTTTGAGATGCAGATATTAATATTACATTTTAAAATTAAAATATTTAAAATTAGTTTTAAATTATTTGTATAAGAGTGATCATACTTTTGACAAGCACTCTCTCTCCAGTTGCTCAGTTCTAATCCTC
Source organism: Caiman crocodilus (assembly GCA_030014935.1). Classification (NCBI taxonomy): domain Eukaryota; kingdom Metazoa; phylum Chordata; order Crocodylia; family Alligatoridae; genus Caiman; species Caiman crocodilus. The sequence goes on from JAGPOW010001296.1 coordinate 55,760,235, forward strand.
AAAGGGAGTTTACAAAATGCCTTTCATAGATGATCCTATGAACTTCACTTAATAACTGGATACAAAAAAAGTTATGGACTAAATATAGACATTAGATTCATGGCACATTACAACCTGCCTGCCATCTGATAACCCCAGGTAACCTGTCTGCATTTTACCAGCTATATTCTTCTATCACTAGTTCAACATTTCCCCCTACCTCCCAACCTGTCTCATATCTATTGTCTTCCACCCCTCTGATCCTCACTGCCACGTATTTGCATTGTCACAGGCCTACAATTTGCATTGTGGCTTCTGTTCTACCTAGGAAAGCACACAATTCACTAGCAGACTCTCTACATGCCTGAAGGGTGTTCATGTCCAAAAAAGAACAATTTTTCCAACTATTTAGTGGGTCTAATAAAAGATGCCATATTTATCCAAAGAACCTTGTGTCTCCCTATGCTCATGGACCAACATGGCTACAACCAACAATCCTAATGCAATTTACCTCCTTACTTTTTGGCTAGTTATTCTGAATGATTGACAGTTTTGACAGACTGAATTTGTAGAGAAAGTTACCTTGAGTGGCAAAAAAAGTCATTTATATGCAAGGTGTTCTATGCATTTGGAGTGCTAGATAGGTTATATTATTGATCATCTTGATGCAGGGAGGTATAAAATCGGGATGAAGAACTCACCCTTACAGAAGAGCTGGATATGTTTGTTTTGGTGCCTATTACTGGGTTTTCTCTCAGGAGAGAGCTTCTGTAGGTCAGAGTGTTTAAAGAATAAGCCGAGTCAGAATATTTCAATGTTGCTGACAAGGATATCATGCTAGGTGGAATTTTTCCCTTGAATCTTTAAATATCAATTACAAGAAAGCATTGACAATCCCAGGTATCATCTTGAAAAAACCTGGAAGCCAGGTGTTAGATATGGAAAAATCAGAAGTATTTATCTTAGAAAAAAGGTCAAAAATTTGAAGATACTCATGATCTTCAGGATCAACTTGCAGCACCTGAATATTTCTAGTTTTCCAAACTAGTACATGCTACCCATCCTAGTACCTCTCAGTAGCAACATGTAGTGCTTCTGGTCTTGTGGTGTCAGCATGCCTAATAACAAGCCATATCAGTTACTGAAGTTTAAAGCTAGCATTGGGTATACTAGCTTTAAACTAGCTTTATACTACCACTAAACTAGGTAATTCAAGTACCATAACAAAGTAACCAAAGTATAGTGGGGTTCAGCATTGCCCAATTTGCCAGGCAGATTCTGCCAGTGGGGATACTTAAGGCTAGTCCACTGCCACTTCTTTAAGTCTGATTAATGCCTGCTTCATTCAGTATAATGAAAGGCTGGTTTTGGCCTGGCTTTTTAAAAATCTTCAAGCAACAGAAAGGTGTCACTGAGAAAATATAGCAGCCTAACAATAACATTTGTATTTGTCTGACAGTTCAAGCTTCTGTCACGCTAAAAACAAATAATCAATTCAATTAAAAAGGATAGGGAAAAAAAAAGAGAGAGACACACACCAAAACACACTACAAGCAAGCAACAAAATAGCTACAACTGTACCCCCCCCCATATGCATCCATACAGATTTTTCTAACCTCATGTATTTAGTACGTAGAAGAGGCATTGTTGGCATTTGAGCTGGCTATCAAATAGCCAAATAAATTCCCTGAGAACAAGGATTATAATACAATCAGGCTTTTATTTATTTTGTTATCAGTTTTCAGTGAAGAACAACAAGATTTGATTTTCTTATTATTGCTAAGAGTTGTAAGCATTTCTTAAAACTAGCTTATATGCAAAAATAAACATCCACGATCCCCTACACAATAGTTTAGATATGGGCATGTAGAAAAATAGGCTAGGTACAGACATTCCGTATAAACTGGTATAAGTGATTGGAAACTGGTTTGTACTGGTAATGGAACAGAAGTTCAAGGCACAGAGTGGTTTAAAAATGGCAGAATCTGATCTAAAATAGAGTAGATTCATGATGTATCAGACTGACTTAGTTTAGACTAGTGTAATGAACTTCTGTATCAGATGCCCCATCAGTTCATGTTTGGTCACTGTCTGCCAGCATCCCAGGCTCCTTTTTGGTCCCTGTTAGCCCTCCCGTTATTGGGAGGCCCACTGGAACTCTGTTGGGCTCCACTGCTCTGGCTGAATATGCAGCTAGCCCCCACCCGGCCTGGGCTGACGCAGAGCTAACCAGCAAAGCTTCTGTCCCCAGTTTTGGGTCCTGCCTGCAGTGAGCTGTCAGCCTCAGGGGAGTGGATGTGGGGGAAGAAGAGAGTATCTTTATACAATGTCCCTGGGGGAGGGCACTCCACAGATGGATCAGGCCCCACAGAGCTCCAGTGAACTGCAGACAGCAGCAGCAGGTACCCGGCACAATCCCTGCAATCATGCCAGGAGCTGGTTGCTAGCAGGAATTGCAGGGGGCCTGTTCCCACCTTCTGCAGAGACCACTTGATTGGCTGCTGGGTACACACCCTCAATCCTCTTCCAAGAGAGCCCCAGAGTGGGTCACCATGACACATCCCCCACCTCCTGCCAGCTGAGTGGTCTGACATGTCATGGTAACGCACTCTGGGGCTCTCCTGCAAGAGGATTGGGGGCATGAGGACAAACCACTCAGCTGCGGGTGGCTCTCCCTAGCAGTCTCCGGCACGCTGGGAGGCATGCAGAAGCACTCCCAATGTGCTGACTTCCTCCAGTGCAGGCAGCCTTTGTGCTCGCCTCCACCAAGAAAGGCCAAACTTGTGTTCTGTTCACTCCCAAACTAATCTAAGCCCAGTTAGAGAAATCTGTGTTAGTTTGAATCTGCTTTTGGCTTTTTGAAAGTACCTAGCCTGCGTGTGCAGAAGAAGCCAAGTGGCATTAGTTGTACCATGTAGCATGACAGTCCTCTAGCCAGTGGCATAACAAACAGAGTTGCCTTCTGGGGAAAACCCTGTGGGATAGCAGGAGCGGGCCATGGGTTCCAAGAGGAGAGATGAGGAACAGGATCTGAGAAGTGGGGGGTGCAGCAGTTACTCACATGGGGAACTGCAGTCCATGCCCAGGTGTGGAAGTAGAAATAGCCAGGGACCATCTTGGAGTTCCCAGCATAAGAATGCTTCCAGGGTGCAGACTGTGCAGGGATGGGGGCATGATTCCAGTGCCCCTCTTATCTTGGTGCCCAGAAAAGGTGCCCCCCTCCCCTAATTATGCTACTGCCTCCATCTATTATAGTTATGATATTGTTTAGGAAAAGGAGGCTTTTAAAGAAGTCACAGAAATATTTGCCTAGTTATTTCCCCCTTAACAGTGCTCATGTTTTATATATAGGGGTTTCATATAAAGGGTTAGTTGTATACTAGATATGCTTCACAATTAGTATCAGAATGATTTTTATTATTATTATTTTAAGGTTGGCCAGTTGTAATAGAAATACATAATGAAAGAAGTGTTAAAAACAAAGAATTTTAGTTTATATCTCAAAGCTATTCTTAGAAGGTTATAAGCTTACTGTAAGCATGTATTTATTTAACTATAGTAACATATTATAATAACCACCTTCACATTACTAGGTTGCATAGAACATTTAGCAGAAAGACTTTCCCCACTAGGTTCTTATTTGAGCCTTGCCCTCTTCCTTATTATTACAAAGAGAAATATTTTCTAGGATAACTTTAGTCCTTCTGATATTAGAACTTGTGCACAAAGTTCATTAAGAGGAAAAAATATATACTATTTATGCCCTGTTTTAAAATAAAAATTAATGTGTCAGATTGCTTGGTTAAATATATTTAAATAGATGCAAGTACACTCTAGACTAAAGCAGCACTTCTCATTACGTAACCAAACCTCAGTTTACAGATTTCAACCTCTTTGGGTGAATAATTTAGTATTATTTAAAGCAAAATTTATAGGTAAATATAGGCTTTCATAGATTTCTCTCTCCCCTCAAGTCCTTTCTTAGCTTAGAAAGAAGTTACTTGATTCAAAGTCACATGGGAAAAAAAAAATGAAAAGAGGTATCCAACTTTTTGGGGAAACTGTTTGCTAATAGTGGCCTGTTACATAGCTTTCAAATTGTTAAAACTCATTGTCAGCTACCATTAAATGTATCTGAAATAATTAGGATGAAGCAAAAGACTCTTTCCCTGCTCCTGCCTTCTCCCACTTAATTCGCAACATTGCTTTGCTGAACAATGTCATCATTATATAATGCAAAGCTTCAAAAACACAACCTTACTATATAACCAAATATTTAATGTTGAAGTATAAATTACAGAGATTTGTGGGGCCAGATATAGAGTACTGCATTACGTGACAAGGGAGATTAATGCATTTTATGTAATGTGATCCCTTATCTGATGGAGGCAGAAGGACATTTTTTATGATGATACAGATTCTGTCACTACTTATGGAAATGTATGGAGTGTCTTAGCTAATGACAGTTGAGAAGTGTTCTATATTTGGCTTTTTTTTTATTAAATAAGGGGCAACGACAGCAAAACTTACGTTCAAAACCATAATCCCTTTTAAATAAATGCAGTTTTATATAAACCAAATCTCAACCCATACTTAGAGATGTGGCATATACAGCATTACTAACAATAAAAATACTTCATTCCAAGTCTAACATTAATTAGAAATGTTTTCTTCTCCAACCTTACTGAGGCAAAATTCATCATTTCTAATTTAATTTATTTTCACTTAGCCTAAACTGCATTTTGAAATATGGTAGTTGCACAATGCAGGTGTTCCTGAACCAATATATTTTCCAGTCATAAAACACTAATGTTTCAGACTCTTGTTTAAAACAAGATTGTTCAGGAAAAGTTAATGTATTTTAATTAAATTGATCTGTTTTGTGAGATCACCGACAGTGGAGCTGCATGACAAATACCAGGCACAGTTCTATATTTCACAATCAAGCTGAACCAAAATACTTTATAGTGAAGGCATCAGTATTTGTATTGTTATTTTTAATACCTTGTATATTTTTTGTTTTCTTCTGAAAGCCTTTCCAATGAAAAAAATGAAGTCTTACTCAATTGATTCAATACCCGATTGCATTTCTTTTCTTCAGTTCATAACAAAACTAGTTTGGTTTCAGCTAAAGCCTAAAGATCTAGGATTTCAAAAAAGACTGTTTTGGCAAGCAAATTAAAAGGGGGAATTTTGTACCTGAAAGTTCACCATCTTCGACACTGTCTTCAACTGATCCAGTTGAATAGTTAGCTGGACTGACTGGAGGACTGGAAGTAAAGCTTGCATGACCAATGGACGAGCTGATTTCAAAATAATCGTGGCTGTGATTCAGTCGGTGAAATTCCAGAGAAGATATTATTGATGTGCGCTGTTTAGGCTGAGGGGAGGACGGGGTGAGGAAGAAGTGAGGAGAAAAAAAAATAAAGGTTCAAAGTATAAATTCAGACTTCAGATATGTTTCCTACCTCTCTACTAGACATTTACCCCACCTATATTAGAGGTTCCATTCTTCTCTGAGTGATCTACTTAAACCAAGGCATTAGTTATATAGATAAACTTAGACCATATGACATGCTGTGGTGGATTATGGTCCAACTTTCCCTCCAGAATCTGAATATTTTTAGTAGCAAGTTTGCACTTATCTCTCTCCCTTTATTGGCATGGGAACAGGCTTTTTACAGTTTAAAATTTATGAAGTCCAATTGTAAAAAGCAAGGGATACACCTTTCAGCATCTGTATAATGGTATGCACTTTTGCGCCACTCAACATGCATCTTGTAAAACATTTAGATCCACTTTCCCAGATTTATATAAAGTGAAAGTTACAAACCAGTAACAGTAAATGGAGTCCAGCCAGAACTGTAAGACAACCCCCAATAGGTATCAATATAGGAATAGCATATATTAAGACATTCAACTATCCAAGCTTATTTTATAGCTAAGGGGACAATGGCAGTTCAAAAACCATATACTGGAGCAAACGTTCTTTCATCTTTTTTTTTTTTTTAACCATACTCTAGCTCCGAGGTGGCCAACCTGTGGCATATATAATGCAAGTGGCATAGGCAGCCTTTGTGTGTGGCATGCAGCAGACCAGAGTGGGGACAGGCAAAAGCTGCAAATAGGCCAGGTGGCAGAAAGTGGAGCAGTCAAACAAGGAGAGGAAGGGGATGGGAGTGGGACTACAAACAAACAAAAAGGTTGGCCCCATTGCTCCGACTTACTGAAGTTAAGTATAAATGTGGAGTAGACAGAGTTTGCAATCTGATCTCTACACATTAGACTCCTATACCACAAAGATCATTTGAAAAACAGAATCTGCTAATAAATCAGGACTAGTAAAGGATTACCCCTAGGGCCAGGAAGCTCTTCCTGCCACCACATACCTGCTTACTGCTCCTTACTTAGGCTAAATGTTAAAAGTATAATCTAGCCCAATGGAGTCATTTTCAGTTTTGTTCATGGTCCATTTCATTTTCAGGTCATTAGTGTGGAAATGTTTGCATTACAAATACAGCTGTATAATACGATTTTGAACAAATGCACACAAAACAATAAAAACAAATAAAAAATCCCCCAACACATCAGTGGAAAGCTGGGAAGGTAGGCAGACACAGACATTCATCTGGGACTTAAGTGCTGGATGTAGAGAGCAGCTGGCTTCTTTATTCACACACACACACAAAAAAGTTCTGCTTTGAAAGGATGACTCCTAGGGGTGAGTAATTACATTTGAGTGCATCATGAAAGGGGACAGACCACAGTCAATAGTCTAACTGGGCAGGGGGTGAGCTCCCCTCACCCTTAACTGTTTGCTGCAGCACCCATGCCACCCAGGTATAGGGGTGGGATGTAGGAACACAGCAGCAGCCAGGGTCTAAGTCAGGGTAGGGAAAATATGGCCCATGGGACTGGATCTAGACTGACAGGCTCTGTCATCTGGCCTGCGGGCACCCGCCAAGAAATTGTGCCCTGCCCTGCTTTCCCACCCACAAGGGTGGGAGTGAGGTCCCCATATATACACTCACCTCCCAACATACCCTATTACACCTCGCTGCCACCCTCACAGGCAGAGGGGCCCAGCCAAGTCAGCAGCAGTTTCTAGGCAGGGCTCCTGTTGTCCCCGCTACAGCTGCCCCAGGGGATTTACTTGGCTACCCTGGCATCCTGCTTGTTCCGGGCAGCAGGTAGGGAAGTGGTGTGGGAAGGGGTGGAGCGGAGTTGCAGCTGGGTGGGGGCAGGGAGCACAGGGGCTAGAGCTGGTGGTACCAGACCCAGGGGTGCAATGGGAACACAGAGCTCAGCTGGGCAAGTGTGGGCATGAGGGAAAGCAACCTGATCTTCCACATGGTATGCAGCCTCCACTGCCACCAGCAGCAGCAACAGTGCTCGGGGTGCTTGTGCCCCATGCAGGCACAGAGACCCAGTGGCACACAGCTCCAGCCAGCACTGCACACAGGGGTGAGAAGTACAGCCTGCCCACCCCACCTCTATCCCCACACTGGATCCATCTGCCCTCCATGCCCCCTGCTGTACAGGTCCCGGACTCCACTGAAAGTAAAGTGAAGCCCCGGTCACTGCTTCCCCAGGGAGTCACGAGACTTGTGTGGCAGAGACCAGTGAAGGCATCCAGCTCCAAAGTGTGGAGCTCCCCTCCAGTGCTATGCTTGTGTGGGAGCTGAAAGCACACTGTGAGGAGCCCCTGTGACAGAGGCAGGCAGGGCTGGGCAGGCTGCATTCCTCACCCTGACATACAGCACTGGCTGCAGCCATGCACCCATGCCATGCACAAGTCCCCCGAGTGCCCCCACCTGCTGCTGGCAGTGGGGACTGGGTGCCATGTGGGAGTGTGTGTGAGGGCTCCCCCAACTCTCACTCACAGCCACACCCTGCCCCCACAACCCCTCCACATATACACCCCCATCATACACATGCTACCCCTCACCCTACTATACGTACGCCCCAACCCCACCCCATACAAAAGTAAGACGTTCCTTGTTGAGTTATTATGCAATCCCCTCTAGATAAACGATGCAAATCAAATCATGAAAAATATTTTTGTAATAAAATTAAAATGTTATAGCTGATGTTTTACTTTCAGTGTATTATTCGGTTTTTTTCTGGTTCCAAAATAGCAACCCTCCTCTCACAAAAGGAGTATTTCTAGGGGCTAAGGGGAGGGACTTCCAGTGACAAAGGTCAGGGTGAGGGACTTCCAGTCTCGATATGGTGATCAGAGGGGCAGGGCTATCCATGCAGCTCTCAACAGCTCACCACAGCTAGGGGCATACATTCAAAAAGCCTGACTCTGAATTGACTCAATCTTTGCAGGTTAGTTTAACCTGCCTAGGTTGAACCAGTTTGCAGCTGCACAGAATTTCCCCGTGGACTGAAGAAATGCAGGCACATGCCAGTAGGGGCTCAGGCTAGAAGCTGGAGCGGGGTATAGAGCAGCTGTCCCTTTCCTTACTTAGTGCTGAGCTGAGAGGGGGCATGGCCAGGCCCAGGCAGGGCACTACAGTTAGGGAGGGATGTAAGCCCCCATCCTGCCTGCACGATCTCAGGCTTTTCTCCGCTCACTGCTTAAGGCAGAGGCAGGCAATTCTTTCAGGCAGAGAGCCACTTACCGAGTTTTGGCAAGCCATTGAGGGCTGCATGACAGGGAGCCAGAAGCAGATAAATATTAATTTTCCAAATTTTTTATGGGACCTGTAGGCCAAATATGCAGCCTGCTAGACCGGTCTCCGTCCCATGGGTCACATTTTGCCTACCCCTGGCTTAAGGGGTGGGAGTGTTGCCAGCCCCTGGCCTACTGCTCTGAGGCAAAAGGGGCATGTGCAATGCATGCATCTGTTGACGATACTGAGCTTTTCAATCTCCCTCTCCCTGCTTCCTCATACTGTCTGTAAACCTGACAGGCGAGGGAGCCAGCATGGGGCTGATAAAACAGTGTTTATCAGTCGATCAACAAAATAAGCCTCTCTCATTAGTTCAAGCTCTTCTTAAACAGCTTTTTTGGAGGGACATTACCAGCTGACCTGCCAATTAGCTCCAGAAAGCCTTAGGCGGACAATGCTTGTCCCAATAAAATTGGAGACACACAGAGATACCTCATTTGCTAGCATGCCCATGCCTAGGATCTCTGTGGTCCCATGCCTAGGATCTACTGTAGGAGATGGAAGTGGTGGGGGAGCAGGGAGATACAAGGCACACGCTGCTGTGCCTGCAGTCTCTGCCGGAGCTCTGGCTATGGAGTAGAGGGACAGAGTCAGCCCTATTCTTTAGAGCAGAGAGCACAGCCCAGTCCAGGGCTGCAAAGCATCTGGGATGCAGGGGGGGCAGTAACTCTGGTTTAACTTGAACCAGGAAGGGGTCTGGGACAGACATTGGATCAAACCAGATTAACCCAAAATCAGTTAAGTCTGATATTACATTGAACCAGGTTCATCTTAAACCAATTTCAACCATTTTGAAACTGGTTTATGTGCACTAAACTTATGCTCTATTAAAGGTTTAAACCATTTTCTGATCACTTAAACCAGTTTGTGTTATGTCCATCCCTAGCCCAAAACCTGTTAAGTGGCCTTCCAGCTGAAATAACTGCCCGCCCTTGGACCAAGTCCTTAGGGCAGGTAAGACTGACCACCCTTCCCCAGCCTGCACTCTAGTGCTCAGTACCCCCTCTCCTAGAGTGCAGAATAGTTTTGCCAAGGGTGTAAAATTTGTTAGTTATGCCTCTGACTAAGGTAAACAGCTCTGAATAAGTAACACTGGTTTGAAACATTTCTTCAGTCTGTCTGATGTTACTCATGTGTAAATCAGAATTAATTAAATACTTTTGTTAAAAGGTAAAGAAAAGTCACAATACACACATACTGCTCACCAATGATCTAATTATTTTTAAATTTAAAACCCTGTAGTTAGTCCCATGACCTATTAAATAAATATTATTGATCTTGGCCGAGCAGAGGTGACTTTTTGGACCTCAGAGCATGATATTCCCAGTGTCATACAAGCAGCTCTGGAATCTCCAGTTTGCTCTTCCTGAGCAATCATCAACATGGCTACCCTATAGCATAATGCTTCCTAAACTTTTCCTCAACTTTGGCCCTATTTCCTTAGCATGACCTCATTCTCAAGCCACAGCTCCCCACCTCCATGATCCCGCATCTGCTGATGTTGCAACCACATTTGGGGTCGTGACCCACAGTTTGGGAATCACTGCTAGTAGTATCCAGCTCTCAGAGCTGAATCGTTAAACAGGTGCCTCGGCACAGCTGTGTTAGGCACATTGTGAGTCCCGGGTGCAGGGATTTTCCCTGTAAGGCGGGAAAAGTCCTTGGTGCAAGATCAGAGCCTGCCAAAGGTTTGCAGCTGCACCAGCAAGTGCATGCTCATGATTGGCTCACTGTAAATTATGCACACGTGGCGGTCAGCAGTTGGCTCGCTGGCCACATAAATGCTTGGGCGATGCCCGCCCAAGTTGGAGGAGTGCTCGAATACACATAGGGAGAGATCCCCGTGTGTACTTCAGAGCCACAGAGGAGGCCTGATTACCCATCATCAACTCCCCGTCACGGTCGCCACGACGTATCCCATCCCCACGTGAGTGTGAGCAACGGTGTGCCTGTCTGCAGTTTTTGTTCTGTCTGTCTATGGATTGTGCCTACACTGTCTACCTCATGTATGCAGCTTGTAAATAAAGGTTTTTTTTGTTTCAACCACTGCTGCCTTTCATCCAACCAATTCCGCTCTATAGGCAGCCCCATTCTGCCAGCATTTCTCAGCCCCCACATGGCGTCACGAACAGGATCGGTACACCAGGAAGACACAATGGAGGTAGAACTGGTTGAGGGTTGCCCTTGGTGCAGTGGAAAACACCATGTGCTAGACGCCGTGGAGTTGGGAGCACACATTGCTTACCATCAAGCGAGTGGATTGGGTGGAAGATTTGTGAGTGGTTACCTTTCGCTCGAGGGAGAAGGGGAACCTGCAAAAGAATGGGAAGTGTGTCTTCACCCGAGAGCTTTTGAATGTGTGATGGGGAGTGAGCGAGTTTGATTTAAACCCCGAGACCAAGGAAGCAGCGAGTCCTCAGCCAGACAAAAGCCGAGCGAGGAAGATATAGCTCTCAGTCGGGAGTTTGTTCACTGTATGCGCTGTGTACAGGAGAGCAAGGGACTAGGGCTAGTTTATTGGGACATGTTGTTACCGGACTTGGGAGAGTTGGAGCTTTCGGAGTTCTGTGGAGAAGTGGACCTGGAGGGAGACCCATGGTGGAAGGGACCGGCACAGAGTACGGGAAGGGGAAAATGCTGTGAGTAATGTTTCATACAGTCACATCCCTGATGCAGGAAAGAACTGAGTTGGAAGCCCGATTGTGTGCTGTTCACACGGTCAAGCGGGTTGCAGCTACGGAGGAAAGCCGAGGTCCCCCATCATCACAAGATGGCGGTGAAATGGAAGGGAGCCGCCAAGGAAGGGTTAAGAAGGAAGGTGGAGTTGCCCACAGGAAGGGGGAGGAGGAGAGGAGCTGCCATGAAATTACGGAAGAGAAGGAGAGCCACCATGGAAAGGTAGAAGAGGAGGGCGGAGCTATCGGCAGGCAGGCAGAAGTAGCAACGTCATCCCCCGAGATCCCCACGAGCCCGCCTCTGGGCTATGATCAGGAGGCGGAAGGAGCCAAATTGTGACCGAGTTTCTCATCGGGTGCAGCAAGGGCTCAGGTAGCCATGCACCGTGTGGCAATAAGGAGTCAAGTGATGAGTGAGGCCTGCACTACTGCCAGCAGTTATCAAGGTAGAACCTGGACTGAATTACAGGCTTTGTGTAAGAGGTCCAAGATGAGGTCAGCAGAAACCCTAGCTATGTGGCTGGGACGCCTGGTCGTGGAGTTTGGATCCAACCTGGTGGACCAACATGAGGCAAGTTCCCTCACCAGATGAGCTTCGTGGAGTGGCGGATATGCTGCTGACATTGGAATGGTGACGTACAATGTTTATTGGCCTATTTTGCTTCCAGCACTTGCTGCAGGTCAGGCCAGCCAGAGAGCATATGCATGGCATGAAGGTGGACCATCGAGAGTCAGTGTGAAACAGATTTTGCAAGCGATCATTGGGATTTTGTACTGCACATGGAAACCTAGATGACATGAACTGGGACCGTTGTCATCCCAGCAGCAGGAACTGTGGCCTCACCGTTACCTGCAAGATCCTGGAGCCGTTCCAATCATGCTGATGAGTATCGATGCATGTGTTGAAGTGTATGAAGGAAGATCTGCTATTGTTCTCTGAATTTTGCTAAACCCACTAGCCGGACAGCGAGCAAGTGATTTCTTGTGGCAACTTCCGCGACTGCAAGCTCTTGTGAAACTGGGTCAGAGAGAGTTCAGCGACCCAGAGCAGCATTGAGTGCACGAGTCTAGCTTGCGATGATTACAGCCGACGCAGAGAACGCCAGAGGAATGAGAGATGTTCAGATTCCTGATGCAATACTCTAGACTCACGAAGCACCAGTTGAGAGTTTTGGGCGATGAGGGTCAATGGAACCTAGCATACGAGATGGGGTTCCAGTGCCAAGATAAGCCAGGTGATAAATCATCTTGTGATAATGAATGATTGATTTTTCTATGAGCCAAGCTAATTAATTTTTCTAAGAGTTTCTTTCTCTACAGGTCAACTGGAGTGTGTGCAGACCAGATCAGAGAGAGAAAAAAATTGTTTTGAGAGAGCAGACTATTTCTGCAGGTGCGCTGAGACATGTGTGACCGGACCAGAGAGAAAATATTTTGAGAAGAGGGAGTAGTACCTCAAGAGACCAGGACACGATGACACCCATTAAAGTCCTGATAGTTGAACTGTTCATCACTAATCTGTTAATGTGTAGTTGTGTATTGATGGGTTATTGCTTGATTAGATCCCTGGAAAATGAGATTGCTTCATTGTCCGCTTTCGTTTATACCTGTCTGCGGTATGAATCTGTCAGGCAACGCAATGATTTAGCCGACTCGAATGTGCCCTGGCTACAACTGTGCCTTCGGCAAGGGGGCATGTCAGAGCTTAATGGTTAAACAGGTGCCTCGGCACAGCTGTGTTAGGCACATTGTGAGTCCCGGGTGCAGGAATTTTCCCTCTAAGGCAGGAAAAGTCCTTGGTGCAAGATCAGAGCCCGCCAAAGGTTTGCAGCTGCACCAGCAAGTGCATGCTCATGATTGGCTCAGTGTAAATTATGCACATGTGGTGGTCGGCAATTGGCTCGCTGGCCTCATAAAAGGCTTGGGCAATGCCTGCCCAAGTTGGAGGAGTGTTTGAACACGTGTAGGGAGAGATCCCCACGTGTACTTCAGAGCCACGGAGGAGGCCTGATCACCCACCAACAACTCCCCATCGCGGTCGCCACGACGTACCCCATCCCCGCGTGAGCATGTGAGCATCGGTGTGCCTGTCTACAGTTTTGTTTTGTCTGTCTATGGATTGTACCTACACTGCATACCTCGTGTATACAGCTTGTAAGTAAAGTTTTTTTGTTTCAACCACTGCTGCCTCTCGTCCAACCAATTCTGCTCTATAGGCAGCCCCATTCCGCTGGCGTTTCTCGGCTCCCACACCAGCCAAGTCTGCAGTGACCCTCTTAAATGCCCTAGGAACTTCCCCTTTACTCCTGACTACATTATTTGCTCATCAAAAACTAGTGCTAGGTTCATCACACTTTCTATTCACTTTTTACTGAGTAACAGATTCACATATTAGCATAGAGTTATATCAAGCCTATGCTAGCTTTTTTAATTTCAGGAGAAACTTTATATGCAAAGATTTGACAAAAAATATTCTGCAATTACACTTATATTTTGGGGAAGTGAAGTTTGCAAACATTTACCTCCATAACTTCCAAAAACATTTCCACCATTAAGCAGTTTTATAAGAAAGTGCAGGATAAAGATATAAAAAATAAATCCTTATTGCTATAAATTGGAGTTCAGCAAAGAGACAACATTTTGGAAAAGCTGACATTCAAACCTTTACAAGTAATAGCTTTAGTGCACATTCACATGCAACAATTGCAAATCACTAGAACATTGTGAAGTTAGTGTGTAGTAGGAAGGAGGTGACCCTCCCCTGAAAGGGGTCAACTTTGCAATGTTAACACATACTAAACTGTGAGAATGCACTTCTGTTTCCCTTTTAACTGCACTTACTAAGTGTTAAGTTGAACATATGACACCGCCCCAAGTAAAGGATCATCACAGGTGAAGTAGCACAGTACTGCTGCAAATGCGTGGTAAGATTTACTATGGAAAAAAAAAACCCTAAAAATTTAATGAAGGCTACAATAGTAATATAGCAAATCAACCACTTGGGTCCATCAGAGATGGCAGGAGGATATTGAAGCTCAGTTGCCATTAATTTCAAAGCAAATAGGCACACGCTTGAGTATTTTACCCAGAAAGGCCCTTACAATTTAGTAAGAAGAAATGTTCTCTTACTGATCTTATTAAAGGTCTCTATTCTAATTTCCCTACACCAAATCCATGGTGATTTGTCTCAGCTACCCAAAGAGGCAGCTGGGGAAAGGAGATTACAGAAAGCTCAGTAGGGTGCCTTTCTTCCATCTTTCAGATATGATGGAAAGTTTAAACTCTGTGAAAGACGCAGGAATACAAAGGCAATAGTGTTTGCTTTTTCTAAGCAATTCATTCTGTTGCTTCAAATGGCCATTTTATTTGTAACAGTTAATCCAAATACTACATATTCAAATTAACCTACTCTGAAAGTTAACCGGACTCTTACTAACCTCTCCAAACCTGCAACAGGAGAATAATACTTGCTGAGACTATACACTATTAATCTTCAAAACCCATACTCCAATCTTCCTGCACCTGAATACCTTTACAAAAAATAAACCCACCTACCATATTAACAAATAAGCAAGCAAAATTCTCACACATACCAGCATAGTTTATACATACCATAAAAATCCAAGCTTGCCATCTTCCATAGGTTTAGAGCTATTATCAACAACATAAACACTAGTTTAAACTCTTTCTCTAATCCTAGACTACCTCCAGAAACTTCTTTTACCCTGGCTTCTAACTCCCTTTGTCTTAGAGAGAGCTAATCCTTGTTTACCCACAGGTGGGAGCTAACAGCAACCACCTGCCAGCAAGCATATGCCCCTAATTTTCCTCTCCAAGGGTTTGAACTAATAATTGGTGCCATGAGACATGATTTTAGGAGAAAAGATGCTTTTCTCATGTGACTTAACCCCAATAAATAACCGAGATGCTCTAACACTGTAGTTATATTATAGACATGGGTGGACATAGAATTTTGAAAAGGGCGGGTGCACCTGGTAAGCTGCATTACCACATATAAAACAACACATTTTCTCTCCAAGTAAAAGTAAGATAGATGTTTTACTAATAAGTTAGAGGCCTAGGGCTGTATTTTTCAGTTTAAGATTGAGGAAAAACAAATATAACTACATAGGAATAAGTTAAAAAATCTGCAGTACTATGAAATAGGGGCTTCATTACCAAGAGCAGCTAAGAGAAAAATTGCTGAAGAAAGAATAGGTGTTGACTCCCTCACTGCTGCCTAATTAGAAATGCTGCTGCCACTGCCAGGCATTCTGTCTGAAACTTTGGATAGAGCAGGAATCAAAGCAGGATGCAAGTGCACCAGTATACTCCCTGTGGATCTGCCCCTGATTATGGACATGCATTTAATTTGTGTGAATATATTAGCCTAGGATCAGTGCTTTTGTATGTCTAAGTTGAAAGTGCAATTTATGATTCCTTGCCACAGCTGATGCCTATTTCTAAATCAAGCAGCAAACAGAGTTTGCTACCTGGGGTTTTTAACTGTACATCCCAAATCCACTCCAAGACTGTATGATTAGAGGCCTGAAGAGCAAGTCATGAGGAAAAGCTGACAGATATGGGACTGTTCAGCCTAGAAAAGAGAAGACTTTGGGGGGATTTGGTGGTAGCTTACAAATATAATGGGGAGAGCGTCGGGCTAGCCGAACAACTACTCACACTAAGCATCCCAGGGGGACACCAGAAGCAACTATCATAAACTTCTAGAAGAAGGTTTCAGACTGAAGATAAGGAAAAACTTTGTCATAGTTCATGTGAGCAGACTCTGGAATAGACTTTCGGGGGGCATGCAGGCACCTACCCTAGACTAGTATATACATTACAACATTATCAGTATTATTACTGTTATTTTATTCACTTATATTTCAACAGTTCTTATGAACGCTAATAGTAGATTAGAGGACTTTCTTGTGCTGAATGCTGTACAAAGAACAAAAAGATGATCTCTGCCCCAAAGAAGCCTCATTTGTAGTTATACCTATGACTTTTCCCATTTATATACATACATTTTTACCACTCTGAGGCTCTGTGCATACTTTGCCATTCCCCCATTGAAATCCTGACGGGCCTTTCATCTAACTGTGTATGTATACATGTATACATGCACATGAACCTGTTCAGGATTTTAAAAATGTGGTTCTCATTCTTTCTTTCATCTATTCAACATTATTACTTTGATCACCTTAATTCAATCATAGGACACAGAGAATCTCAAAACAAAATATGAGTTCAAGATAGTGAAGATACTTTTATGTCAATAGAATTTTTTGATATTTTACAAAATCTAGTTTAATTAAATTTCAAAGCAAGTCTATGGAGGGAACATTTTAATTTCTAGTAAATGGTAAAATTATTTTAATGAGAAACTAGACAGCTTTGAAATGGACCACAATTTTGGTACCTATTATTCATGTGCACATGATAGGATTTCAGCCCAAAAAGGAAGAATTGTCATTTTTGGACCATGTGCTGGCAGCTATTTAGTCTTTTTACCATGTGAAATGTTATGGATTAATGCAGAAAAACATTAGATACATAATTTGCTTCTCTCTTCCCTACACTCAGAACATTTACATATTTATGACCTTGCTTATGAAAAAGGTATATTACCTCTAATAGCTCCTTAACTATTTCAATGGCTAATAGTGTACTGTGCTAGAGATAATTTATAATCTATTTGGAATTTTTTTTACCACATAAACTAAGAAAAAGGAATTAATTTATTATGCACATTTTAGTAAAAGGATTAGAACTCACTGCCTTTGAAAGCTTTTATTTTACTTTCTAGATTGTGAAGTCTTACACTCCCAAAACTATTCCAAACATGGAAATTTGCATATATCAAATTAAATACCAAAAGTCTCTCAATTGTTTTCTTAATGAAAAATTAAATCTATTTGAATATAAAACGTACTGATTTCAAACTCAATCTGTCCCTTTGTGTAGTTCACTCTAAGATCCATTCTATTAAAAAGCTATGATAGGATTTATTTCTTTAGCCTGGAAAGAGGATAAAATACTTAACAATGAAGAAGAGGGCATGTCGTAAAAGCCATCAGCAATATCAGCTTTCCATTAAAAGAATTGTCCATTAAAAGTATCAGAAAGGCAAACTGTACCACTCCTACCGATGGCAGGGGATGGTTCACAAATTCTGCAATGCCGCTAGTAGTCACAAGATTCCACTGTTTCCTCCAAAGTAATTTTGCCCACTTTCTTCTGGGGAGCACAGTGACAAAATATCTTTCCCATATTACCAGGAACCTTCCTTTCCTCCTTTGAAACATCCAGAAGTTCTCTCTATCATTGTCCCAAAAATCTTAGCTCTTTATCCTTACAAATTTTTATTACTTCTTTGTTTCTGAACAAACATCTCCTATTTGCCATCGCCTAACCATCTGTGCATCTCATGATCTTTAATACAATGATCTTCTTAATATCCTACAAGGGACAAAAATGCTATTATTCACATTTTACAGTTGGCAAACAGGAGCAAGGAGCCTATGGGTAGATCTGCATTGTTCCATATATGCCAAGAGTACATCTCCATCCCCTGGGAGGGTGAAACCTGAGTTCAGGTTGCTAACCTACCAGGCTGTGAAATAGGCCATGTCAGGGTACTTTCTGCTCCTTCTGTTGATGCTGGCTCATTGGAGAGTCAGGACGCAAGGTTTATGGGACCAGAAGGAAACCAAGTGAGATGATTCCATAGCTCATTGATGAAGGTGCTCCTCTGGGAGGGAGAAACCTGAATTCTGGTCCTGGTTTCCAGGCTTGTTTATGCATTTACATGAGGCAGTCACTGGTTAAAAACCATAAATAAGCTTGTTGGCAAAGGTCATCATTCAGGATGCCACTTGTGCAGTAATTTAACCTCATCACTGGGCTAAATAGTCACATTCCTTCTTCATGTTTAGGTTTTAGCTTAGGGATCCGTAGCTGCCCTTTGAGTCGGCTTCAAGAGGAGACATGGATAATCTTCCTACCCTTTATGGCCTGGAGGTTAGAGTGCTCTCCTGGGAAGAGAGGGATGTAGGGATTGAGTACTCTCATGCTGAGGAGAGTGAAGAATCCTTTCCACTTCCTGAGAGAGTACTCTACTAGGCTACTGTACAAACAATGGACAACACCATCAGCACGTGTATTTGAGTGACTGAGGGATGTTCTGCTTTTACTAAATACAGTGCTACTGTCAGCATGTGAGGTGCTTCCCCTCTCACTATTCTGGATCCCAAGATGACAGAGGAGCCTAATGGGTAGGCCCCAGTCAAATACCTAAGATCCAAGGCAAGATGACCATCAGTCCCAGTTGGAAACAATGACCTCCTGCCCCACCCAGCCCTGTCAAGTCAGCTGCACGCTAAAGGGCATGGACGACTCGTGCCTCCTGAGTTTTTGGGGGCACCTCTAGACACTGTCGGTGGTGAAGGCGGAACTGGCAAGCACCTGCAAGCACCGCTGGCTGCATCAGGTGCCACTGGTGGCATTGGCAGAGCTGATGAGCACTCACAGGTGCTGGTGGCAGTATCAGCAGCAGCCCTGTTTGAGGGGGCACATGCTGCCCCCCCACACACACACACACACATCACCTATGTTAAAGGGCAAGGCAGAGGAAGAGTAGCATGCTGTGACAGGGAGGCAGGGCAGTTGCAGTGCCTACTGGCTGCCTTCCCGGGGTTGCTTCCCTTCCCCACCAGACTATGCCGTGCACTCAGAATACTCATTTTATCTGTGCCCCATGCCTGGGACCAGCCTCTAAAATCCAGGACTGATCCAAGGAAAATGGGAGAGATGGTCACCCTACTCCAAGGATACGCGGGAGTTCAAATACATACCTATTTCTAGTGTTTCCTTTTGACTAGCTCTAGATGTCTCTGTGCTCAGGGCTTAGGTGCTCTGGATTGCTTTTGGAGATGATTAAATCTCTCCATTAATTCTGAAGGAGTCTGTCTGCCTAATCTCATCTGTTTGGATCAACCCCCTGGGGCAAGGTGTCTATTTTTACCTGTTGCAACCCCTGAGTGAAAACATCTGTGAGAACAAATTGAATCTCAGTCTTAGAGCCAAGGAGTCTGACTGCAGCCCACTTCATTCAGTATCTGGATTATTAATTGTGAAACGTGAGCCTCTGCATAATGTAACTACAAATTACAAATGGCTTCTACCAGCACCTCTTAAAGGAACAATTCCCCAAAATGAGAAGTTTGTGTTGTAACAGGGAAGCAAATCAAGGTCTCTCAAGTGTCAGCTAATACCCTTTGCACTAGAACCTCTTGCCTCTCCCATCACTGTCCTTCTCTCCACAAGTCTTCTGTATCCCCTCACCTACCATCTTCCCTCAACAAAAGCAGTTATTCTTCTCTCTTCCCTCTGCCTGCTCATGTACAGTGCACCTAGTCCTCTGCTTTCTCCAGTATTTTTTGTCCCCAAGGTTTCTCAAATGTACGCCTATAATGAAATCCTCCTTTCTCTAAAATCCCACTTTGTCTCTCTTACCCACCCTGATCTCCTTGCTGCTCTTCAATGCATCTTACCCTCCTAGCTTCCCATTTAAAAAATAAACTAGCTCCACTTTCACTTTCCCTTCATCCCTCTCTTCTGCCTTACCATCCCAAGCATTTTTCACAGTTTCTTTCCTGACCTTCCCCCCTCCTCCTGCCCACTCCCCAATTTCTGTCTCCTAGCTCCACATCTTACAATCTCCCGGGATCTCTCCAGTTCACATCATTCTACTTTCTGACTTACTTTTTGCCCAACCGGCTCAGATCAGGGATTCCCCTCACTGGCTCTAACCCACAATCTTCCAGTTCTCTTTCCACACATTACTGAGTTTGTCTTCCTCCTTGCCAAATATCCCTACCTAGCAGTTCCATGTTCCTCAACTGCCCTCTGGAAGTATCAGACCAGCCTCAATCTGAGCTGGTCTCCCATAAAGTCCTCTCACATTGGCATGTCTTCTAGCGTTCTTATCCATAGATGGCCTCTCTAAATCTGGAATAAAAGTTATATGCAAATAACTTTTGCAATATCTTACAAAAATGCTTTTGTGAAATGAATAAAAGGGGAAAAGTGAGAATCACTATAGCTTCTGTCATTTAAAATAAAAATAAATCAATATACTCATGCATGAAAAAAATCTGTTGTTAAAGAGGTGACAAAGAAGAGTTTTCCATTTATTCATAGAGAAGATGAATGTGAATAAGAATATGGGGTATAAGCAAGTTTCTTCTGTGTCAATCCCACAACCTACATTTTGATCAAAAGGAAACCCTTTTATTTTGCTTGTTTTACTCTATTTGGTGAAACAGCCAACAAAGCAGGTTTATGGACTGTGCATCTGCTGATCAGGTTCTGAAAAAAGTTCACAAAATAACCAGATGGGATTGACTCATACTAGTCACCTGGAGGTGAAAGACTGAATAGTTCTATTATAAGGCTAGTAAGCCAAATAGTTAATCAAACCCCAAAATAAGAAGTTGAAGAAAAATAGTCATTTTAATTAGCTAAATTATCCTTTAATGCTATGAATATTAATTTAACCAAACTTTAAATCAAAAGATAAACACAATTAAAATTAAAGATAAAAAGTAGGCAAGTTTTAGTCCCATGCTGATATTCTTGTTTTCACCTCTCAACATCTAAATTCAGTTTAAGAGCAGCAGGCAATAATTATACAGTACTTAGCAGCAAATATGTCCCAAGAAGCCATAACAGGGAGCTCATAACACCATGGGAAGTTAAAAAATTAAAAGGATAAATAAACAGTTGCATCACTTCTTAATTGTAAATTTATTTCTCCACAAGAAAAACAATTAACTTTAAAAATAAGTTTAGTTTTATTGGCACTATGAAATTCTTACTGACTTGTTTCTAGCAAAGAGAGGCTTCATTTAGTGCAATGTGAATTCCTCAATGTGGTTTAGATAGTTGTTCCACATTTCCAGTGATCCAGCATTGCGTTATACTAGTTCTTTAGTCATCTGAGAGTTATTGTCACACTCATGGATGGTGCAGTTATATTGTCCTTTCCCTTTGGTCACAATGTGATATAATATCACACTAGTTATGTTGTCTCCATATTGCTTTCTTAAAAACAGTCTTCCTCTGCTCCTGTTTTCCTAATCTCTCTTAACATCCTTCCTTAGACTCAATTCTCAGTCTCATGCATAGTTTACACCAAAAAGTGCCTGTTATGTGGCAACCATCAGGAGATGGTTGTATAAACCTCTGCTTTCTGTTGACTACAGTAGTCCTCTAGCAGTAATTCCACAATGCCTCAGACCAACTGGTCTATGTACTAAGTAGAATTTTATTGGTCAAAATTCAGGCTGCCGTGAATATGCCTCTTCCCTCCCCTTTAAGATCACATTCACATTGAAGATGTAGAAATCCCATCCATTCTGTGGGATTCCTCTCCTGACTCATGAAGGCAATCTTTGCAGCATCAAGACAGGTTTTAGTTAGCAACTATGCAAGTACATCAAATCCACCTTTGCATGGAAGAGGAAGAGATGTCATGTGGAGGCTTAACTTTAGTTAGGCAAACATCCAAATATTTGTTGCCTTCTGTCATGTTCAATAAAATGTTTGTGAGGGCAAAGAGGAAATCTTGTCCCCAGACTAGCAAGGTAGAGGGGAGGTAGAGAAGGTATTGCTTTGGAGGAACCAAACTCAGTAGCTGTTAGTAGGGCTTACTCTGAGGCTGTGAAGATGTAGAAGACATTCAGGCTATGTCCACACATGCAGGCACATGTGGTTTGTGGCACCACAAACCACATGCGTTGCACATTAAACCATGCACAGCACTGCTAATTTGCAGCATGGAAGCAAGATTTGCTACCAGAATTTTCTGGTAGCAAAAAACCACCCAGAACAAAAAACAGTGGCACAAAGCACACCAAAACAGTGTGCACCGGAACAAAACAGAGAGGGGGGAGCAGGTAGCTCAGGGATGCCTACTCCCCTGTCTCCTCATGCTGTGGGGCCCCTCCACACACTCAGCTGTGTGCCTCACCATGCCATTCAGCAGTGTGCATCAGCCCAGGGGCTCCCCCAACACCACAAGTTGCTCCCTGCCTGGCTGGGGCACAGGGTGCCTCAATGGAGCCAGGCTGCTGGCTGGCCCTATGCTGGGGCATCCTAGGTGCCTATACATGAGCAGCGAGGCTGCTCTGATGCGCTGTAATTACAGTGCATAGGAGCAGACTCAATTAATTGACTCCAGCGTCTTGTGCATCAGTGTCTCCGTGCTGCAAATGGTGGTGGGGGCACTTTAACTAATGCTCATTCGATTAGCTTTAGTTAAAGCACCCCTACCACCATTTTTCAGCATGGGGACGCTGCTACATGAGAGCTTTGGAAGCTTTAATTAAAGCGGGTCTCAGGTCGCTCTAATTAAGGACCTCCCCCCCAACTCCCGAGGCACATGTATAAATGCCCTATATTTGCCCCTTTCCGGGTATCCACAACTTCACCCAACCTCCAGGAATTCTTAAAACAGAGAGAACTGCAGGTCTCACAGCCATGTCTCTAAGATTACCTCTGACAATTCATCAGTATCCTAGGGTTCATCCCTCCAGCTCTGTCAATTTGAAAGCAACTAGCTTCTCTAAATAATCCCTAACCTGTTCTTCTACTACTCTAGGTTGCTTGTCTCCTACCCTGTTTTCCTGCCAAATTCACTCATCATCTGGTAACTGCCCAGATTCATGTATTTAAACACCCCATGCTCCAGCAATTCCCCTCTGCAGCACATGGAGCCTGGTTGAAGCAGCATGCTGGGAGTTGGGAGGAGCTGTGCATGAGAGAGAGGGAAAAGGAGAAAGAAGAGAGGAAAGAGAGAGGAAGGGGGCAATGGTGACACGTATGGGGTGCATGTGCACCCCCTGAGAGCAACAGTGCACCCCATGACTGGCTGTACTTGCCACTTAGGCGACAGGCAGGGGACGGCAGGCAAGAGTGCTGGTGCTCCCCCTGCAAGTGCCAGCCAGGGAGTGGAGTGCTGTGGCACTCCCAGAAGCAGCCACAGCTACTTCTGCAAGCGACCAGTGATTGGCCACAGTGATCAACGAAGCATCTTGTGATTGGATGCAGGGGGACCCCCCCCCCACCGGTCAGTGGGATCAACCATGGGTGGGACTACTGTTGGTCAGTGGGATTGGCTGTGGGGGGATTCCCCCCTGGTTGGTGGGATCAGCCATGGGGGGACCCCCCATGGTTGCTGGGGGGGGGATTTGTGCCCCCCTGATTAAGGCAACACCAGTCGCCCATGGAGGGGGGCTGGAGTATAGGTCACACAGGTATGTAGGTGACTTATAAGCCCAATCTTTGCTCTGAACAATCTACTGCAGCAGGGGCAGGAGAATGATGACAACTGGACACGAGAGGTCCTTGTTTTCCTGGCCACATGCTTCCTCACTGCCTCCAGCTGGACAGACCTCAGCTTGGGAGGCCTGGGTCTGGGGGCTCTGTTTCCCCCATGAATCAGAGGCAGTGACTCACGGGGGGGTGGGGCTGTGCAGCCCGGCTGAGCTGGGAAATGGGAAAACCTATGCTGCACAGGGCTCCCTGGGCAGACCCTAGGTGGGGGGAGCCCAGGGACAGCACCAGCATGGAGGAAAGCCCTTGTGGCATGGGGCTTCTCCCAGTTGTGAAGACCTCAGCTTGAGGGGGGGAAGCTAGGGCCAGGACAGGGGTGTCTGTTCCTCCATTTTCCCCTGTTGCCCCATCCAGCTGACAGGTGCAGGCAGGATGCAAGCTGGAAAGAGGCTTTGCTGTCTCAGCTCTCTGACAGCCCAGAGGCAGGGCCAGCCAAGCTCAGCTGGAGCAGAGGAGCACTGGCAGAGGTTAGCCCATCCACCCTGCAAGAGAAGTTTAGTGAGGGGGGTGGTGGCACAGAGCACCTGGAATGCTGGGGGACTGTGACCTAGCTTGAGTCAAGAGGGGATTCTGGAAAGACTGGTCTAACCTAAACTGGTTCAGTCTGATGCTACATCCATCCATTCAGGTCTATCTTAAACTGGATTCTACTATTTTGAAAGTGGCCTACGTGCACTGAACTTCTGTTGTATTACAAATTTAGACCAGTTTCTGATCATTTGTACCGGTTTATGTGTAATTTCTGTACCTAGCCTGTCTCTTAGCTGCTTCCGTGCACTTCAGCAGTGTCCTGAACATGTACCCTCTAGAACAGTTTTCTGCCTTCTCCCTATAAGCCCTTGCTGCTGTGACAATGATGGAAAAGATGCATAATTTGTGAGATTTATAGCAGGGTAGCTCAAAGGAAAAAAAGATGGAGGCTATGCTAGGAGAGCCTGAGTAGACTGGTAGAAGTGAAAAGAAAAACCAATAAAATCTTTGCAAGTAATCGTTTTAGCTGATGTTTCCTCAAGCTTCAGAGAAGCAAATATTGTAGGTGGCCAGAGGACACTGGAGCTACTTTGCAGCTTGCCTGTTATATTAACAAAGGTTCCCAACAAAATGCTCATAGAGTGATAGGAAAGGTGTCCTTTCAGAAAGGAAGAAATCAAGCTGCCATATGCAAGACATTTCCAGAAATGTATTAGGGAGATCCTACTAAAGCACTATCTGGTAGACCTGTGTGAAGCTTCAGTTGCTGATTAGATTCAGTAGAGATTCGGCCCAATTTGGTGGCCAAATCTCTGAATCTGAGTTGAATCAGGAGATCCTTTAATCTCTCTGAATCGAATCAGAACCCTCTAAATTGATTCTGAGAGATTCAGACACAGCTTTAAATGTTTTTTCTACATACCTCGAGGTACCAGGTGGGTAGTGAATGCTGCAATGCCGGGGTGCATGGAGCATCCCACAGGAGCATGGGGGGCTCCCCAGCACGCTCCCTGGTGGACCCGGAAGTGAACTGGAAGTATTTCTGGTCCACTTCTAGGTTCATCACCGAGCATGCCACCCTCCCACCATGCTTCTGTGGGATGTTCCATCTGCCCCAGCATCGCAACATTCATGAGCCCCCTCATACCTCAAGGAATGTAGAAAAAACATTTAAAGCTGTGTCTATGTCCAAATCGCTAATTCTCTGAATCAGCATCAAATCTTCAGATTTGGATTTGGCCAAATTGAGTCAGGGACAGTGATCCAAATCAATTAATAGGATCACCTGACACAGGCTGAATCCAAATCAAATACAGCCTGTTTCACACACCCCTACTATTTGGATGTTGTCCCAGAGAATCGAAGAATGAACTCAATTCCCTGAAAGGATTCTTAGGATAGACTAGCCAGGAACACAGCTGCAGTTCTCAGACACAAGGCAGAAGCCCTGGAGACTGAGACACCTCCTTCACCACAACCAACCCACCTGTCTACCTCAATAAGCTGCTTAAGGAAAACTGCTGGACCCCAGACATGTACAGCCACATCACATTTACAAAATTACAAGCAGCAGCTAAGCCCACGTTTTCCTTGTTATTTCTATGAGTGTAGGAAGAGCACCAAATTTAAACCAGACTGGAGAGAATGTATGCCAGGGAAGGAGAAAAAAACTGCTGCATTTACCAGAGCTTTCTTCTTTGCCCCTCTTGATCCTTGATGTTCTCTAACTGCTGGGACTGGCTCTAGCTTTGGCTGTCTTAAGTGTCAAACAGCAGCTAGCTTTCCAAAAACGTTTGGGATGGGCATCACAGTGTTCTTTTTTTCTTGTCTGTATGGTCATTAGCCTCCTTTATCATGAGTTGAGTCCCACCTTGAGGCCAAACTTGTGTTTTGGGGCCTGCCAAGGAAGGTGTGGAAGTCCTTGAAAAAGGGGCATGTTATGGAGGAGGCCCCAGATTGCGCATGTGGCGTGCCCGTTGTCTGTGGCATGCCCATTGTCCGTGGCATGCCCATTGGTGATGGGTGGCTTAGCCTGACACTATCGTCCTGCTCATACCTTTTTTCCACCTCTACCTTCTGCAATCTGCTCACATATGTCTTGATTTCTATGGTTGTCAAGGCTTAAACAGCTTTTTCTTCACATAGGCTTACCAGGTCCAGCACCCACTTCCTATGTCAGGCAAGAGCAGGGATTTGAGTGAGTGCTTATCCTTAGATATTATTATTTGCCATGGAAGCTACATTTGTCCTCTTCCATGTGTACAATGACTGGGATCAATTAGCTTGTGACTACTACTTGTCTGCTGTAGTATCCATTGATTCTCTGAACATTCTTTTTCTGTGGCTACTTCTTGAACTTTCTAGTCAGGTACCACAGATTTGAGCAGCAAGAAAAGATTTGATTGCTTTGGAGAACACTTCAGAATCCAGGCTTGTAGCAGGAAATAAAAACAGAGGGACTGTAGGCATTCAAATACCCAACAAATAAATGTGCAGAAGAAACAGGACAGAACTTTTGCCAACACAATTGGAAGCATAGACAAGGCCTCAATTTCAGCCAGCCAAATTCTTTGAGTTATGAGATGTGACACCTATTGCTACTCACATTTTTTTCTGATGCAGTAAAAGTTTGTGGGTTTGCTCACTCTCTGAAGAATGGGACCGTATGTCAAAGATCTATCATTTGTCTTATCTTGGGAAAACTGATGTATGATTATGTTAACTGAGCTGCAAATGTGAGAAGTTAAAAGATAAACCTTTTTCCTCAGCTATTAAAGATTCTGACTTTCATGAACAGATAGTAAATGGACAGGGCAGGAAAATAACTATTTTGCGTCAGAATGTAAAAAATGGGAAATTGTTGTAGTACATATTAGTAAAACAGCTCAGCTTCTAGCTATTCTACAGTATTCTGTTGTGACAGTCAAATTTAGAAAAATCACTCGTATATTAAATCTTGCCCCAGGTGTGGATTCAGCATTTTCTGAAACCTGGCATATACTAGGGCTGCGCAAAGCTTTAGTTCCTGATTCAAGTGAGCAGAGATTCAGCCCGATTATGTAGCCAAATCTCTGAATCCAAATTGAATCAGGAGGCCCTTTAATCTCTCTGAATTGAATTGGAGCCCTCTAAATTGATTCAGAGAGCTTCAGAAAGATTTGGAGATTCAGCCATAGGCACAGATTTAAATGTTTGTTCTACATACTTCAAGGTATTAGGTGCAGCTGACAAATGGTACAAAGCTGGGGTGGAAGGAGCATCCCACAGGAGCAGAGAGAGCCAGAAGCACTTCCGATCTACTTCTAGGTTCATTGCCGAGCAAGCAGGGGTCCCCATGCACTCCTGTGGGATGCTCCACGTGCCCTAGCACTGCAGTGTTCATGAGCTGTGCCTGGTACCTTGAAGTATGTAGAAAAAACATTTAAAGCTGTGTCTATGTCTGAACTAATGATTCTCCAAATCAGCATCGAATCTTCAGATTCAAATTTGGCTGAATTGAATTGGGGATAGTTATCTGAATCAACAAACTGAATCACCATCCCCAATTTGGGCCATATCCAAATTGAATATGCCCCATTTTGCACACCCCTAGCATATACATATACATTTATTATACATTTTCTGATAACAGTTTGAGTATGTTCAGTGGCTGAGTGTCTTAAAGCTACCCGTTGCTATACAATTGAGAACACTGGAAATGTTTGCACTGCCAAATGCTGCATATCATTTAATCAGAGGACTTTAGCTTTCTCACTTATGAATCTGACACTTATGAATCTGATACCTTTCACAAACCTCATAGATGAAAAATGTCTTTTTTATATGATTCACTGAGGTTTTTACGTATTTTGTGATCCACTTCACACATCTCCTTTAAAAGATCTGACCTTCAAGTTTTGTTAATTCTATAGAGGATGCTGAATATTTCACAAGCTGGCCCCTAGGCTATAAAAAGAAATATAAACAATTTGAAACTTCTCTGCAAGACTTGGTATGGAGAGGTCTAACCTCTCCAGGTAACTATTCCATTTCAACAAGAGGTAAGTTACCTATGAAAAGAGGGAGATAGCTAGCCATATCAGGCTGAAGCCAAGCAGAAGGCAGGGTGGAGATGCAAGTAGAGATGTAGAAACAGACTAACTGAATCAGAGATGCATAAACCTTCATGAGCCAGAGCTCAAATGAAGTGACCTCTGGCTGACAAATGCTTCTACATCTTTGATTTATAGACGTGTTTGCGGTGCATATCTACCCTACCTTTAACTATAAGATATATGCTAAGACATTTGACTACTAACAGTAGTTTAGTACTTCCTGAACTGAGGTTTAAGGTACACTTTGTTTGTTATTTTCATCACTACTGTATATTGGGAAAATGTTTTTGTGTTTTCATATCTGTTCAACTCTAATTAAAATAATCTATTTGGAATTATGTTTTATAGGGACTTGTCAAAGAATAAGGTCTTTTACAATGCACATATTTAATAATATTTTAGTTAATGGTGTTATTAAGTAGTCACAGAATAACTATTATGTTCTGAGCAAGGGCTTTTGAAATAGTCTGCTTTAGAGCTATTATCAGCCTTCTACCCATTAATTCCTTAGTGGTTGTTCAGAAAAAATATTCTTGTAAAAGAATTTCAACCGAAACTATATCTTTTTTGTCTAAACACATCTGACTGACATTCAAGTATTTTAGAACATCCCAGAAAGTATTCTCTACTCCACCTGCAATTGTGTGTAGTAGTAATTGGTAGCCTTCTTTTAAGCAGTCATTGAAAGCATATAGGTTTCTTTTTTATGGCTGTTTTAAGATAATTTCTCACTTCTGATACTATTACAAAAGTGTAGGTACTAAATTCTTTTCAGTAGATTTGTGTGAACATATTATATTTACAAATAATTTCCTCTAATTGGATATAGTTTTCAAGGAATTAGACTCAAATTCTAGGTCTTCAGGTCTGATTATGTAACCTGCCAAGTACCTCCACTTTAATAGGAATATAGACAACTCTGCCCCTTTCAGTGAATATTGAGCATCTCACAAGATTTGGCCTTTTGCACATAATTTCCCTCTTTGTGATATGTAATGCCATGATAATGGGTTTTCTGGTAGTCGAGTACTTCCCATACATTTTTAGTGCTGTTTTCTTGGATATTTCACAAGGCTTTCTAATCTTTTTCCTGATGTTTTGTCATGATTCATGGATTTCCTTAAGGGATTTGATATCAGTAAGAGATGACTAGATTTGGTAGGTGGATCACCTGCCTGAGTCACAGAAAAGATGCATAACAAGCTATGATTTTTTAAGAATGCAGGCAAGAAACAAATACAAAACTAAATGAAAATGGAAATGCTTGCTTTCTTACATCAGTTGTCACTGCAAATAGTTGAGACTCACAAAAATCTTGTGAGTAATTTGCTGGTTAACAAATGTGTTAGGAATTATTAGGGTACCAAGCATGCTGTTAGTATGTGCACATTTATATATGTAGAGCTGTATCACTGTGAAGCACCGGAGGATACTCACCTAGGGTGTTCCCTCAACCATAGGGATGGGTCCAGCCAGAATAACACTTCCACACTACTGTGGGAGCTCCTGTTTCCCCCAGGTCTGTCTTATTACCTCATCAGGTAAGGCAGATTGGTAGGAGTCTGCGGGCGGGGCAATATCCGGGCATGGAACCGGTGGCGAATGGGGAGGTGAAGCGGGAAGATGGCAGGCCGGGTGGGGTAAGAGCCTGATTGGGTCCTGGAGGCTCTGGGGAGACCCCACTAAAGAAAAAAAAGGAAAGGGAAAAAAAAGGAAGAGGGAGAGGGAATGGACGCCCTTTAGCAGCTTACTCGGGCTTTTCATTTGATGTGCTGATTAGCCACTGTGGGCCACCAATTAAGGCAGGCACAGCAGGGAGTGAAAGAAAAGAAAAAGGGAGAGAAATTGGAAAG
The DNA here is from genome assembly GCA_030014935.1 of Caiman crocodilus. Classification (NCBI taxonomy): domain Eukaryota; kingdom Metazoa; phylum Chordata; order Crocodylia; family Alligatoridae; genus Caiman; species Caiman crocodilus. The sequence goes on from JAGPOW010001296.1 coordinate 55,790,390, forward strand.
GAAAAAAAAAACCCATTTGATGGGAGCATCACAAGTCAGGCGCCAGAGAGAGAAGGCAGGTAAAGCTCAGGGAAGAGAGAGAGAAGAGAAGAAGCCGACGCTCTCTCACAGTTTACTTTTTTGTGTGTCTGTTTGCCCATGGCAGCTAATCAGTCCATACAATCAAATAAGCTGGATGTAGCAGCAATTAGTGGAAAAAAACCCTCTCTCCATTTGCCAGCAGGCGTGGAGAGTCAAATGCCAGTGAGACGACAAGCTAAACCAGCGGGTCTCAGCCTTGGGAGAGGGAATTTGATGTGCCTAATAAAGAAAACAAAAGAAAACCTTTCTTTTTGATCCTTTTGTTGTTCTCTCCATTTTTTTTCTGCAGAGCTCAGGGACATGTACCCATGGTGTGACGGCGGTGTGCCACCATTAGGGGCCCTGGGCAAACAGGAGGAGGGTCCCAGGGGATTGGCAGACCCACGGGAGGACCCAGAGAAGACCCGCTTACCTGCAGGAGGGTCAACGGCACTGGAATCAGGAACGTGGCAGCGGCAGCAGCGCTGCCACCATTTTAGCCGCGCGAGCTGCTCCTGCACCGTGTATTTAAATAGCTGTTCCCGGCAAGGGGAACAGCAGAGCCAATCATGGCAGCCGGCACGGCTGCCGCGGGAGAGTTTAAAAACCCCGGCAAGCCTTGCGGCGAGAGAAAGAGAGGGAGAAGAGGAGCAGGCAGGCAGCACGAAGGGATTGCTGCAGCTCCTCGGGAGACTGTCTCTCAGGCAGGCAGCACTCCCCCAGCCCAGAGGCTGAATCAAGCAATCAGAGCTCAGGGTGGTCCAGAGGGGTTTATCCCCAGGGATTGCCCAAATCAAGACTCAACCCCAGGAAGTCCCTCAGGGGCTGAGGAATATTTCTTCTGAGGGACAAGAAGGGAAGAAGTCCTATAGTAGTAAGGATTACGGCCGGGTCTGAAGGTGCACGGACAAGATACCAGTATCAGCCTGAACCCAGGGACCAACAAGTGCCAATTGACCGACGGACCAGGGTCCTTCATCGTGACCCCAGCAAAACAGCAAGTAACCGGTTGGCAAGTGGACGGGGTGTAGGGGTGGCGGAGCCCCGTGGAACATCGGACCTCGCAATCGTGAGTACCCCTCGGCGGGGAGACCCCTCTAGTGAAAAGATCTCCACTGAACTCCTCCTTTAAATGATGGATTTCATCAAAGTTGTGGCAGGTGAAATGAGGGAGAGGGGTGACCCATGAGGGGGTGTCATTGAGTGTGACCCAGCAATGACACACATGGTCAGTTGTAATTGGGGTGGGGAAGTCACCACCCCTCCCTTTCATTAACAACTCCAAAACATCAAAGTCATGGCAGATGGGACTAGGAAAAGAGAGTAAGAGCCCCATCTAAACTGACCAAGGGTCGCGGCACCCTGGGGAAGGCTGGTGAATGTCAACTGGACGCAAGGTGCACATCTGTATCCGGTAACTACCCAACAATCATATACTGTGTATGTGTCAAAAACTAGGTACACAGCAGTGTATGTGCCATTTGAGTGAATAATGGGGTACAGTTGCGGTAGGGGCACAAATTTAAAATCATCCTCCAATAATTAGATTCTATGCATGGAAAATTATAACCAATTGGTGTTTTTAGTTTATCTGTTACTAACATAGTGACACTGGTTACAAGCACCACAGAAATCTTACAAATATAATTCAGGTCTTTACAAATAGTATGTTAGGACCCAGGTATACAGCTAAGTCACAGATTTACAGCTTGCCCCAGTGTAGCAGTTGGGGAAACAAATTTATTATCACTGGGTACTTGTCCATGTAATCGGCATTTACCCACTAAAAAGGCTTCTGGTTTAATTTTCCTTACTTAATGAAGACTTATTAAGTAACATGGACATAATTTATCATGCAATGGCTTATAATGATATAACTAGTAAAATGCTCTAGGGGGCATGTCAGAACAATTTTACATTCTTGCCCTTTCAGTAATACTTTACTGCTAGGTGGTGTTTTAGGATAAGATTTGATATTTTGGTTGGGTTTTTTTCTCTTGGGTCATACCAGATTGTTTTGGGGGGAAATTGTTGGCAATTTTGCTTGAGAGACACACATATTGGGGGGGGGGGGGTGAGTTCAATAAGCAGTGCTGCCCACCACCCCTGCAAAGCCTCCTGCTTTTTTCTGGTTGCTTGTTGCTTATTGCATGGGGCACTTCTGTTTAAGGTGGGAAATGTTTTCATGCAAAGGTCCACAAGAGTGAGCCTGCCTGCCTCCTCCTCACAAGTCTGCATTGACATTGGGGGTCTGTACCACAGGCCTCCTGAAGGGGCTGCCCCCCTATCCAAGCCTGGTCCCAAAGCAGTTCTGCCCCCTGCTTTTTCTGCACACTTGTTGCCCCAGGTGCTGGGTACACTTAGAGCTACACAAGGGTAGTAGCCAGGAGTGAGGGGGATAAGGGGCACCAACAAGGCTAGGAGTCATTGGCTTGCCTGTAAAGCATAATCATGTTTTCTGTGCGATTGTTGTGTATTGTGCCTCCTGTAGGACTGGAGAGGACCATTTCACATTCTCCCTCAGACTATTACCTTAAGATTCCTGAACAGAACCCATAAAACCAGTTGAACGACTCTGGTCAAATCCTGGAGTGCCAACCCTATTTATATTTTCACTGACATCCTGCCACACTTTTAGCTTCTTTCATTTCTCGGAGTCTGAGAACAGAAGAGACTCCCTATGCCCGAAGAAGGGTGACTGCACCTGAAAGCTTGCCAAGAACTTTTTTCCAACTACTCAGTTGGTCTAATAAAAGATATCACATCTACTCAGAGACCCTTGCCTGCTCATGTCCTCAGGCTAACACAGCTATAACCAGCACCCAGGCCCTCTTTGAATTACTTTGTCTGCATTAACAGTGCTGCAATGAAGCCGCTTTTTGGCTGGGGCCCTGGATGAGGGCACCAGCAGGGCTGGAGTGGTAGGGAGTGAAGGGCAATGGCAGTGCTGGGGGCACAGGGGTTGTGGTTTGGAAGTGAGAGGCACCCCAAAGCATGACAAATCAGTGACCATGCTCTTTTTGACTGAGCAATTCTATTTATTTATTTTTATAAAAATCAGACATGGTTTTGTCATGTTATGCTGCAAAGTCCAAGGACCCTGGGTCTGTTTTTTGGGGGGAGACTTGAAATCTGACAGTGCACTGTCCTATCAGCATTTCACAGTAACCCTCTTTGCATATCAATTCCAGTTCCACTGCAGCTCAGGTTACAGCTCTCGTCAGTCTGTGTCTTGAGGCAGACCTCCGAACCTGGCTTTCCAGGAGTTTGAACAGATGCCAGCTCAGTTCAATAAATCATATAGTTTCCTCTTCTGGAAGCAGACTTCTGTGATTTGACTGCTTTAGGGCAGCAGTATTATTGTTTTCTTGTTGCTTGCCCCGTTAGGAATAAAGAAAGCCATGCCTTAGCAGGTAGGGATGTCCAGGAGTCTCTAGTGCCAGAGGCATGGTGTGGGGTGAGGTAAGGCTGACTGGTCTATAGTTCCCAGGTCCTCCTTCCTCCCCTTCTTAAAGATTGGGACAACATTAGCCCTCTTCCAATCCTTCTGACATTCCTGACCAGAATCTGGTTTGGACTAGCTACTTTGTATCTAAGGCTTCTGTATGTCCACAAGCACCACACATACAGGCCTCAGCCACTACTGCACACACTGAGTCTTGCCTGGCCTAAAATATAGCTTCTTGTGCTGTGCTGCCAGCTGATAACACCCCAGCCATGATGCTAAGTATATGGACCCAAATAAGGAACTGCATTTTGGGAGTATGGCTAGAAATCATTCTTGGGCCACCCCATGGCATACCTCTGTGGCACCAGGAGACTCTCCTGGGCATCTCTGGCTTGAGAATTACCTGGCCCAAAGCACGGTTTGTGCATGCCAGGTTGCCAACTGACAGTCTACCCATACCCACTTTACTAAGTATATGGGCTCAATTAAGGAATTTCTTTTGGACTAGGATTAGAGATGGAAATCCTTCTTCAGCCACCCCATGCCATGCCTCTGTGGCTTTTCTAGTTTTGGGGTTTTCCTGGAACCGGGCTAGTTTATGAGCTGGGATTACAGTTGGACATTCTTTCTGATCTGTTGTATTTTTCATTAATCTGAACTTTGAACTAAATCACCAGTAAACATTTGCAAGATTAGCCCTTGGAGTCTTGTTGCAGTATTGCAATAAAAAGTCAGTGGATTTCCATGGATTACTGAGTGAACCCACGTGGCACCTGGTGGTAAAATTGTTGCAGAGCAGGGAAAATCTCATTTTGGGGCATAAATCAGATCCACGTTGAAAATTTAAAACAATAAAAAAACCCTTGTGGAAGAAATTCAGTAGCTAAAAATAAAACATGTTGGAGGTGTTTTAAATTACCACAAAAACCCTTAAAACAATAAAATCAGCTGATAATGTGGATCTGCAGATGCAATTTAGCTATCTTAATGGAGATTCTTGTCACCTGGACACAGGAAAAGTATAATGTGGAAACAGGAGAGGTGTAACATGGACAAGCACCCATCCTCCAATAAATAGATTTTATACATTGAAAATTATAACAAATTTATAAAATTTCCATTATAGAATCTAATTATGGAGGGGGGTATCTAAAATGTGAAGTTGTCTTGGGTTAGGTAAATATGGTAAAAAAAAAAAATATATACTTTTGTTCTTTATTTATTTTATGGTAGTACCTAGAAGCCACCAAGATCAGGAGCTCATTGAATTAGACCCTGCACAGACAGAATAATAATTCTTGATCTAAAAGTCTTACAAACTAAGGATAACGTTCTATTCCCTTCCTGGCCATCTAAGCATCCAAATTTGATCACCATTTTTGGTTATCTAGGTGATGAAAATGCCACTTGTGCACAGGTTAGCATACTATTTTTGAGCACAAAGTCCTGTATACGTGGATGATCTAATAGCACAGACTCGGTATGTGCAGTAGTGGGTGAGGCCTGTATGTGTGGTGCTTGTGGACATATAGAAGCCTTAGATACAAAGTAGCCAGCCCAAACTCATGATTACCAGACTTAGGTTGAGGTTATATCTTACAATTAGACCATATTAAGGGCAATTAAATTGTGAGTGCCCCCATGTAAACGTTTGTTAACAAGAGCTAATTGCCCTTCTGGCATCTTAAAGTTATGCCACTTGGACCAAGGATTATCTTTGAACCCTACTACCTAGTTTTAGTTAGCTTAACTTGTGGCTGCTGCACTGAAATAAACTGACCAATATGCAGGTTTCCAGTATTTCAGGAGGCACTGCTCCCAGCATGGACTAGATATCATCCAGAGCTCTATAGCCCTGGACTGACAACTGGGGAGACCCAGGCAGCAGGCCAGTGGGGTGAGGGAGTGAAGCAGAGCAGGGGTAAGAGGGAAGGAAGACTGGAGGGGAGAAGGGAAGATGGAGCAGAAGTGGAGTGGGGAAGAGGAAGGTGTGCAAGGAGAGGGAGGAGGCTTCAGGAAGGTATGTAGGGGAGAAGTCAGGTGGATAGGGAGCTGTCAGGCAGCCATGGGAGGGCAACAAGTGGACCCAGTAGCTCTCTATGTATCCAGATAGCCCACACTGCCCCTACCAAGCCCTGCAGCTACCATAATCTCCTCATAGGGGAAGGCAGGGCATGGGGGGCAGGAGTGGGTGGAGAGTTGCCAGGTAGCCACAGGTGGGCCCAGCAGCTCCCTGTGCATCCAATTCAGGCCCACTGAGCCCCACAGCAATTCCCTGCCCAGATGTCTACCCCTGCCCCCTCCACCTTCAACCTTAAGGAGTAGCTAAGCAGCTGCTGGGGGTGGCTAGGCAGTGAGTAAGAAGCTCTGGGGGCATGTGGGCTGGATCTGGGCACGTGGGGACAGTGTGGGCTTCAGAGAGCCCAGGAACAGGCATGGACAGGGAACCCCCCCCTTCTCCCAACTGCTCCTTCCACTGCAAATACCACTCTCAGATTGATCAGGGCAACAGAGGGTTGATTCAAGTGGCAGGGATGGGATTCAGTGCTTGTGCGAGGGGAGGGTAATCCAAGTGGCAGGATGCAATCTGGAAGGTGATCAGGATGCAATCTGGAAGGCTGATCCAAGCAGTAGTGGGGCAGGCATAATCCAAATCATAGTAGGGTGATCAGGGCAATACAGGTGAGGAGGCAATTTAATGGTGCAAGAAAGTGGGGACAGCACAGGGGAAAAAGCTCTTACCTCACCTCATTGGGAGGAATAGTCTCAGCTAGGGCCCCCTCCCTTAGCTCTGTACTCATAAGTCAGAGAACCCTGATTCAAACACCCTCTGGATAAGGAAGGATCTAGGACCTCTAGCTTCCCAGATGAGTGCCCTAGCCACTTAGCTATTTGTGGGAGGAGGTAGTCTCTCTCTTTGTCTGTCTGTCTTAATTTGTTTAAAGTGCACATGCTCTGTCTGGGTGCATACACAGTCATGCACTGTCATCCCCATGCCCAAACCTGTGTGTTCAGGAATAAAATACCAATCTTAATAAAACTGGCCTTACTGGCACTTAGACAACCCTGTCAATGACCCAATCTGGATACTTAGTCACTACGAAAGAACATAATGTTACCCTAAGAGGACAAGACAAAGGTAGGAAAAAGGGAGTAAATATATAAGCAAAATCAATATTCATCTTGTTTACATTTGTAGAGGGGGGTGTTGATGGGACAAAGTTAGCAAAACGAAAAGAAAAGTGAAAGTAGAGGAAAGAAGAAGCAGGAGGGGTCTGAGAGCTGTAATAAACCCATTTCCTCTGTGGATCAGGTGCATAAGCGGACACAAAATACATACTGACAAGCCCAGGATATACTTTCTGTGTTCTGCATAGTAAAAATGGTGATTAAATGTTATGTCAGATATATTTTAAACAAATATGGTGAAGTTCTGACTGCATACTGAAGATGATGTTGTCTGGCAGTAGGATGAGGATATTAGGAGTGGGTAAATAGTCTCATCTGAATCTGAAAAGTTACTCCCCTGGATCCTGAGATCCATTCAAAATGATCTAGTATGAGAACATCATCATTCAATGTTCTGAGTCCATCTGCTGGCAATATCATGATGAAAATAGCTTTTTAAATGCTATTTTCAATGAACTATTACACAACAGCTATTTCCAACAATATTTCCCATGGCTGCCTGCTTGCGCCTACTGAAAAAAACAACTAATGGAAAGAAGGTATACCAGTACTACAGTGATGTGGGATGTGAGATTATCTCTTCAGGTCTTCTTCTACATCTACATACAGTGAATAGGTGTCACCGATCCTTCAGCAGAGGGGTGTCAAATATACAGCAGGTGGGCTGGATCTACCCTGTGAAGGCAATCTATCCAGCCTGCCAAGTTACTGACAGGCCTCCAGAAATTGCAGGGCATGGCTGGGGGAAGTAACTTGCTGCAGAGTGGGCCCCTGTGGACATGGTGATTAGTGGTAGGTGATCAGTGAGTGACGGCTAATATAGCCCCAATTGCCCTCCAGCCATTTCGCCTGCCTTCACTGCCACAGTCGTACCTCTTCCTCCAATGGTTCCACCATCACACCTGCTGAAGTAGCTGCCACCGTATGTGCCCTGCCTCAGAGCTGGAGATGCTATTGTTGTATAATCCATGCCAGAGCTGGAGCTGCCACTGCAACACAGAATGTGCCAGCTCCATCTCCAACTTGTGGCATATGGCAGGAGCTGAAGCTAGAGCTACTGCTGATACCATGTGTTCTGTGCTAAAGCTGGAGTGACCGTCATATGCTCTGAGCGGGATCTGGTCTGCAAGGAGCCCCATGGTCTATATCCAGCCTGGGGCACAAGGTGAATTTGACACCCCTGCTTTAACTCATACAGCTGTATCACTATCATACCATTACCAACAAGTGGGTGGTAAGAAGAATAGAAATGTAGGGTAGAAGGAATTTCAAGTCTAAGCAATCCCAGACAAATGCTTGTCCACTGCTCCACTGCTCAAGTCTAAATAATCCCAGACAAATGTTTTTTTCTACCCTGCACTTAAAACCTTCCAAGACCTGAGAATTTACAATCACACTAAGTAATCTGTTCCAGTGCTTAAGCACCTTCGTGGGTAGAAAGTATTTTTTTCCTAATATCTTAACCTAAATCACTTTTGTTTAAATGTATTACTTCTTGTTGTCTCCCATGTGGACAAAGAGAACCATTGATCAATGTCCACTTTATTTTGGAGCCAGGGCACAGGACCAGCAAACAGCCCAGCAAACAGAGGAGGGTGAGTGAAAGTCCTACTTAGGAGAAGAGCAGGAAGCCATACTGGGTACAGGGTTTGTGACTGCTGGGTGTAGCAGCAGAAGAGGAAGGAGCTAGCAGGAGAACCAATTAGATGGCTATAAAGTATCAGAGTGCCAAAGCCCCTGCTACTGCTAGGGCTTCCCCTGCCTGTACCCGTGTGAGCATGGCCACTGGGGCTTCCATCCAGGTTCCAGTCTGGCCTTCCAGGGACCACGGCCTGGATATTCCTGCCAGGAGGCAGCCAGGTGGGAGAGTGCTTGCAGTGTGAGAGATGCCTTCTGGTGGATTCTCTCAAGAATCAGGTAAGGTGGATTCTCTCAAGAATGCAGCTGAAAGAGTAGGTGGATAAGCATCTGTGAGCATGAGGACTTCATCAACTCAGTACACAAATAGACCTCCAGCATCATGGAAGAGACAGAGCCAAAGAAGGCACTAGAAAACCCTGGAAGGTGGAAACTGGCAGCTTATCACCTCTGGCAACAGACAGCACTCCTTTTCCAGACCTGCAGCTGTCTAGCTGAAGAATGGGTCTGAAGATCTGGCATAAGATGAGAAGGAGCCCACTCCAGCAACAGGAAAGGCCATGTACACTTGGGTGTGGGGGGAAGGACTGAGTCCACTACTACCAAGAGGAAGTAACGGGTGGTGGTAGTTGGCGACATCCTCCTGCAGGACACAGTTGCATCCATCTGCAGACCTGATCTGTTGGCTGAGGAGGTCTGGTGCCTAGAGAAAAGCTTTCCAGACTCATCTGGCCTTCTAACTAAGGCCTTCTAACTGCTCATCCATATGAACACTAATGATACTGCTTGGGGCAACCTTAAGTAGGTCAAAAGTGACAATGTGGTTCTGGGTGCAAGGGTGAAGGAGATGTGGGCCTAGGTAATGTTCTCATCAATCCTTCTAGTCAAGGGTAAAGATCTGGCTAGGAGCAGATGAAACCTGGAGATCAACATGTGTCTGTGTAGATGGTATCATCATCAGGGCTTTGATTTCCTTGAGCATAGGGTGGTGTTCCAGGAAGCTGAAGTATTGGAAAGAGATGGGGTCCACCTAATGAAGAGAGGGAAGAGTGTTTTTATGGACAGGTCTGCTAATCTAGTCAGGAGGGCTTTAAACTTAGGTTCACTGGGAGATGGAGACAAAAGCCCAGAAGTAAGTAAAGAGCCTGTGAACCTGGATAAAAGCTTAGTAAGGGAAAGCTACAACAGAAGCCATCTCAGGGAGAGGATAGGACAGTCAGACACCTGAAATGTTTTTACAGAAAGAAGTATGGGGAACAAACAGAGAGAACTGGAGGTCTTTGTATAAGCAAAAAATATGATGTAATTGGGGGTGCAGACATAAGTGCAGCTCCAAGACATGACTCAGAACGATTTCTGCAAAGTGTTCTGAGTTACAACATTATCCCAGACTAAACAGAAGTTCGCAGGTGGTTCCAGGGGGGGAGGAGAATCTAGCTGGGGCTGGGACCCTCCAGCCAGGTTCCCATTGCAATGGCCACAGCTCTCTGTCAGTGCTCTCTGTTTTCAGAATGGGAGGGGGGAAAGGCAGTGGAGAGAGCTTGTTCTTGGGGCTCCTCAGCTGGTGCTGAAGTGTGTGTGTCTGAGAGAGGTGAATTGGAGCCCCCATCCCACCTTGATGGGGCTCCAATAGACCCAACCCCACCTTCCACTGAGGGCTGAAAAACCCCCAGACTGAACTCCCTTTGCTCCCATTTCCCCCTCCCATTCTGAAAACAAAAATAAGCTGGGAGCTCCACAGACATAAGTTACAAAAGAGGCAACATTTTGAAATGTCTTTATCTGATAACTCATACAATGAGGGGTCAGATTTTCATCTAATCAGCCATTTTTGAAGCTGTCTGCATCTGCGCACTTGTGTTTGGTTATAGCTATAAACTGCTTTCTGTAGCCAGATCAGGTGAAAATTGTCACTTCTGTCTGTTCACTTTGATTATGGAGACATGGTAGGATAGTTCACATGACTGGATTAAAGTTATGGATATGTTTAGCTTCTTCAGGATGGATAATCAGGAGAAAAAAGCTGGGGGTCTTTTTATATATAAAGGCAATGTATGCATGTTCTAAGTGGAAAGTAGGCTTTTTTGAAAACCTCTGGGTAATGGTCAGATGGGAGAGCAGCAGGTGGGATGTCAACATTACAAGTCTCCAAACCCAGGGAAGGAGGTGGAAGAGGCCTTCTTTCAACAACTGACAGAAACTTCCAAATCATAGGATTTGGTTCTCTTGGGGGACTATAATTATCAGGACATCTGCTGAGAGGGAAACATAGAAATGCACAAACTCCTGGAGGGTACTAGGGATAACTTTTTGATATAGATTGTAGAGAACTTCTAGACTTACTGCTCACAAACAGGGAGCAATTGGGTTGTGGAAGGTAACTTGCGTGACTGACTATGAAATGAGAGTTCAAGATCCTAAGAAGTGGAAGGAAGGATAACATTAGAATAAGATCCCTGGATTTCAGAAAAGCAGACTTTGACAAACTCAAGGAACTGGTAGGTAGGATCCCCTGTGAGGCCAGTCTGAAGGGAAAAGCAGTCCAGAACAGCTGGCTGTACTTTAACAAGGACCTTTTAAGGACAAAGTAGGGTTATCCCAGTGTGACGGATGAATGAGACGTGTATAACAGGAGACCATGCTGGCTAGACAGCAATCTCTTCAACATATTGAAACGCAGAAAGGAATCCTACAAAAAGTGGAAATTTGGTCATAGTACTAATATATAAGGGTATTGCACAGGCATGCACAGAGAAACTTAAAAAAGCCAAGGCATAATTTGCGATGTGGACAGCAAGGGACATAAAAGACAATACAAGTAGATTCTATAAGTATGTAAAAAGTCTACAAGTATGTTAAAAGTAAGAAGAAGATGAGAGAAACTGTAAGAATGTGGAAGGTAATCTAGTTAAGCCTGATGCAGAGAAGGCTGAAGGATTCAATGTATTTTTAACTTTAGTCTTTACAAAACTGGGCAGCTACTAGATGATGAATGCAGTTGGCAGAAAAGATAGGGATTGGAGACAAATAGCCAGAGTAGTAGAACAGATTAGGGATTATTTAGAGAAGCTAGATGCTTTCAAATTGACAGGGATGGATAGGATGAATTGATAAACTGTCTGAGGTAATCTTAGAGCCATGGCTGTGAGATCTGCAGTTCTATTTCCTTTAAGAACTCATGGAGGTTGGGTGAAGTTCTGGATGACAGGAAAGAGGCAAATATAGGGTGTTCATACACATGGCTCTAAGAACTGTACACATGCTAATTAAAGCCCAGCACATCAGCCCAACCCCTTGCCCCCAAGACAAGCTACCTGTAGCCTGCCATCCACAATGGGATACAATGTAAGACTGTGGGGAAGCTGCTTGCTGCTGGGAGCTCCACACTGCCTTGGTGAGGCATCCCCTGCTTGCATGGCAGCAGCTAAGGGATCAACCCCATGCCGTGGCTCCCAATGTTGCTGCACAAGTAGGGAACACCTTGCCAGGGCAGTGCAGAGCTCACAATACCAAGCAACTTCCCTGCACAGCCCTGCTCTGCCCTGCAGCGCTAGGTTGCACCCACTGGGCTGCAGAGGCCCCAGGGGAGGGCAGCAGGGTGGGGAGCCCGAGCCTGTACTGGGCAGCCTGCGCCCACCCTGTTCACAGATCTGGGGGAATGACCCGCCTTCCCCCTGCAGGTACATGCAGCATGGGGAGCTGCCCACCTCCCCCCATACCCAAGCCCGCGGCAGGCAAGCAACAGAGAGGAGCTCGGCTCCAACAGCTGCTGCCTTCCGTGGACACGAGCCAAGGTTTGGGCACTAGTGCAGGGGGTGCAGAGAGCTATGGACCCGGGTCTCTGGCCCTGGTAGCTGGGCGTCCCCTCTGGCAGGGCTGCAGGGGTACCATCAAGACTGAAGGGACTGTGGCTTGGGAGTGAGGGGCCTGGACCTACAGTCTCTGAGCTAAGAGGATTGTGTGGGGGGGAGCTCTTATTTTCCATTATAAAAAAACCCAAAATCAAATACCAACATTTTTAGGTGTTTAGAATTTATTTTATTATAGTGAATGAAGCCCTGGTAGGCTTCCAAACTGCTTTAAATTGTAGATATATTAATAAAACATTGAGTTCAGCTGATACCTATATATCTAGTGGCCTTTCAATTTAATCACGGATTTTTTGTTTTTTAGCAGAGAATTTGCAATTTTTTATCAGGGAAAATCAGAATCCCTGGTGATCAAGAACAGGCAGCAAAGTCATGCTGACCAATCTGATTTCCTTCTATGATAATGTGACAGGCTTCATGGATGAAGAAGAGCAGTGGATGTGATATACCTTGACTTTAGCAAAGCAATTGACATTGTTTCCCAATGGCATTCTTATTAAAAAGCTAAGGAAATACAGACTAGATAAAATGATCATCATAGTCATCAATGGCTGAGTGTCTAGTTGGGAAGAGTATCAAATGGGGTTCTCCAGGGGTTTATCCTGGGTTTAGTATTGTTTAATATTTTCATTAATAATTTGGATGATGGGATTCAGTGCAAAATGCAAATTTGAAGACAACACCACGTTGGGTGGCGTGGCAGACTCTGACAGAACTAGGATCCAGAGCCATCTTGACATACTGGAGAAATGGTTTGCAATCAATGACATTCAACAAAGACAAGTACAAAGTCCTACACTTGGGATGGAATAATGACATGCCCAAATACAGATTCCAGAATAAATGGTTAGGCTGCAGTACTGCAGAGAAGGACCTGGGAGTTACAGTAGACCATAAGATGATTATGAGGCAATAGTGTACTCTTGTTGCGAGAAAAGCCAACAACACGCTTGGCTGTATTAACATGAATGTCATTTGCAAATAAAGGAAAATGATTCTTCTATTCAACGCTGGTGAGGTTTCATCTGAAGTACAGTGTCCAGTTTTGGGCCCCATGCTTCAAGAAGGATGTGGACAATTTGGAAGGAGTCCAATTCAGAACCTGGGAAGGAAGACTTCTGAGGAAAGGCTCAAAGAACTAGGGTTATTTTATCTGGAGAAGAGAAGACTGGGGGTGGGGGCTGGAATTTGATAACCGTCTTCAAGTACCTGAAGGGCAGTTGCAGAGATGGATGATGGAGATGGTCTTTTCTTCATGTCCATAAGGGATGGAAATAGGAGCAATGGTCTTAAGCTGCAGCATGGGAAATTTAGATTAGAGACTAGGAGGAATTAGGGGGCTGGACTTGAATATCTTCCATGTTCCCTTCCAGCCCTAATATCTATGAATTTTCTGCCTATGGGTGTGATCAAGCATTGGAACAGGCTACCTAGAGGAATTGTTGAATCCCCATCCTTCAATTTTTTTAGGAGCAGGTTAGACAGACATGTGGCTAGGATGCTTTAGTTCATGGATGCTCCTGTTCTGAGTAGGGGGCTGGACTAAATGAACTTGTAAGGTCCTTTCCAGCCCCGTTTTTTCTATGATCCTATGACTAGGGATCTCCACAAATCATGCTATAAGTGGCCCTTGCAGCAGCTCCTTTAATGTTTTTCATTTTGCCACTTGCACTCCCTGTCACTGCTTAGTGAAGGGATCCTGCCAGTTGGGCTATTTGCAGCTGATTGCTGGAGAAGCTGAGGGAAGCCCAGCGATCAGCAGCAAATGGCCCAGTTGGTGGGACCCCTCTGCCAATCAGGGATGGGGGTGGAGAGGCAAACAGTGAAATTAAACACCTTATAGAAGTCACTATGGGGGCACTTCTGGCGTGATTTACAAACATGCCTACCTATCTCTGATAACACAGTCTTCTCTTCTCTGGGCTAAATAACCCTAGTTCCCTCAACCATTCCTAATTTGTCATATTTCCTTGACCTCTACTCATTTTTATTACTCTCCTCTAGACTCTTTTCCATTTACTCCAAACTGGACATGGAGCTCCAATTCCACTAAACAAAGTGGAAAAATCACTTCCCATATTGTATATAGTCTTGTTATTAAAACCCAGTATGCCATTAGTTTTTATTTATTTTTTTTAACAATGTCTTACTGTTGTCTCTTATGCCTTTTACAGTTCACTAGATCCCCAAGATCCTTTACTGTAGCACTACAGCATAGGCAGTCGTTCTCCAGGTTGTATTTTTGCATCTGACAAACAGTTGGATGAGATCAACTTGTGGATGTGGAACAGCTGGTAAAATCTGAACTAGGCAAGATAATGGTGATCCTGGTTGGTAGAAGAATAATTTTAAAGAGTCAGGAAATAATGCAGTTTCCTGAAGGCACATACACACAAATAGCTGGTTCAGTCTGTAGTTTAAAAATGCTTTTGTTTTCCCTGAAGATGCTGAATTCCCAAAAGATATGGACAGATATCATGTTTTGAATGTTCTTAAATACACTTTAAACCCCAAAAGTCTAGACAAAAAGTCACTTTTGACCAGGTAAAACTTCCTGGAACATTTCAAATGCAGACCAGGAAAGTTAAGAGGTATTTTGAGCTAGTCCTTGAACTAGTTCAATGTTATGTGTGGGCACAGAGCATTTTGTACCTAGTGTCTAATCAGTCCTTCAGTCATCACAAACTGCATCTCTCCTTATGCCCCCCAAACCCATGGACAATGGAGTTCTGCTGGGATGCAACTAGGGCTCTACTGCCCAAAGATTTATTGTCTACAGAGACCACAGTTGCTGGTATGGGTAAACAGAAATCTTCTATGTTCATTTCACTTCCTTACCAGGGATCCCAGGCTAATTTGAAGAGGGGGAGGAGAAGCTAGGTTGTGGGGAGGAGAGACTTTGTGGTCTACTGCTTGTGGTCACCAGATGGTTGTGCCTGCAACAGTAAACACCTGTCAATTGCTGAGTGGTGGTGGTGAAACTGAGCTATTGCACAACGGACACTTAATAGAATGGAACGGCTCAGTGTGAAGTGAATTAGCTCATTAACTGTTAATTGTTCTTTATCCTCTATGCCAGGGGTTGGAAAAGCTGGGGAATTCTTGAGGGGGCCCAAGAGCACCCAGTCCCCTGGGAACCTCAGCAGGGGGCCACACAGCTCCTCAACACCTAGCTACCCCCTCCACTCTAGCTTCTTACTCCAATCTGGGTCTTCCACCTCTTCAAAGGGAATTCTAGGGAAAACTCTGGGCACTGACCCCTGGAAGGCATGATAATCTGAGTATTCTAACACTCCCTGGTGGCATTTTGGCAGGAGTGCAGTCCTTTGGCAGTGTATACATGGACACTTTTGTCCAGAGGCCTTTGTGATCTGGCTCCCAATCAGTGACATTCTTGGAGTGGTTCAAGTGTTAAGTCTGTCCATACACAAATAATAGCCTTCATGGGTAACATTTCTATCATCTCCGGGTTTTAGAAGACTCAGTCTTATCCTAGCAGATGTAGCAGGATTACCTTTCAGAGCTTGGATTGAGCCCCAGGCTTGAGATCCTGCTGTTTTGATTGGTGAAGTCCATCCACCAGTCAGGAGGCAGCGAGAGAAATAAAGTCATGCCCCTTTCCTGAGAGGAGCGGGAGAAGAGCTCTCCTAGACCTGACTGAAGACTGCAAACTGTCAAGTCCAAAAGACTTCGGGGGTGGAGCCCTGGAGAGTATAAAAAGAGCTGCATGTCCAGCACGAGGGATAATGCAGTGAGGGACTTACGAAAAGCAGAGCCAAGAAAAGCTGGGGAGCCCTGTCCCAGCAGGCAATAGACCCAGGGCTCCTGAAGTCACCACTGGAGGAACAGCCTTGGGAATGGTACAAGACTGCTTGGGCCCATCATGGTGTGCAATTTGGTGCATGGAGCCTAGGCTTTGGGAGCTGCAAGCAGTGGCTTGAGCCTGCAACTCCGGCAAGTCCAGCGAGCCACACAGTGCTCAGGACAGTGAATGGAGCAAGGGCCTTGGGTCCTACAGTGAGGCGGCTCGAGTCCCATCTCCCAGCAAGTGGCCAGGTCCCATGGTGCCCATGGTAACGCACGAGCCCGAGCCTTGGGAGCAGCGGAGGCTACTTGGGTTAGCCACCTGGCATGAAGATGGCTGGATGGAGCTTGAAGGGCCTGGCCTGTGCTTAAACAGCCCTTAGTGCTGAGCCAGGGCACGGGAAAACAGTAGTGCTGCTGTGAGGCCCAGCACCCAGAAGCCAGCAGCGGTGGTGCAGCAGCTGTGAAGAGCTGAATCCTCGGTGTCCAGAGTAGGGTACAGGGTGAGGAGGAGCCCAGCAGTACAGGAGAGGCCTGGAAAGGCACTCCAGCAGAGGAGACCCCACTGAGCTGCGCCCTGACCACTGCCACCTGAGGAAGCATTAGTCATTGGGCCCTTGGGTCCCACAGGGGAAAGACATTTGGGGTGGGCAAACCCAGAGAAGGGGCTGGGTGATCAGGCCCCTACCTAGTTAAGGCCCTAAGGGTAGCAGCCCCTGATGCTTCCTGGACACCACCTCCCAAGGGACACCATTGGAAGGAGGACTATCTCTTGCCATGGGTCAGGGACTAGATTAAGGAATAGATGTTATTAAAATTGGTCCTATTTGCATCTTATATTTTGTAATTGAAATATTGTATTGTGATGTTGTACTGTGTTAATGCTGCTGAAATTGTTTTATTGTAATGGGTAAATAGTGTTATTTAGGGTTGACCTTGGTTATTGGTTAATGTTCACTGTGTAAATATATTTGTATGATATTTCATTTTATGTTTATGTATACTATAACTCAATAAATTGTATATAGTTAAGAACTTTGGGCTTGGCCTAATGCTATAGAGGAAACAGGGATCCACTCAAAATTCTGGCATTCCTCTCCCAGCACCCGCTCCTGCCCACCCATTCCATCCAACTGAAAATAGGGCACACCATCCTGAATGAGCCCCCCAGATGTAACCCAGGTATACCCAAGGGTGTGCCCTATTTTCAATTGGATGGGATGGGTGCACCAAACCATCCATCATGATGGGCCCATGCAATCTTACACCATTCCCAAGGCTGTTCCTCCAGTGGTGGCTTCAGGAGCCCTGGGTCTATTGCCCGGTGGGGGAGGGTGCCCCAGCTTTTCTTGGCTCTGCTCTTCTTGAGTCTCTCACTGCATTACTCCTTGTGCTGGGCAAGCAGCTCCTTTTATACACTCCAGGGCTCCACCCCTGAAGTCTTCTGGACCTGACAGTTTGCAGTATTCAATCAGGTCTAGGAGAGATCTTCTCCGACTCCTCTCAGGAAAGGGGCATGACTTTATTTCTCTTGCTGCCTCCTGATTGGTGGATGGGCTTCACCAAACAAAACAGCAGGATCTCAAGCTTGGGAAAGGTAAGCCTGCTACACAGACAATGACTGGGCCTATAATTCATACATTTGGAGTCCCTTAGTTAGATTCTCTACTCCATCCATTACAGAACACTTCCACGTTCCCCCCACATCAACCTTGTCCTTTATGCTGACCTCCCATGAAATAGTTAATCTAAGTTCCAGAATTTAGTCCTTATCTTAAAAGGTGCTCAACATTCTGGACCGGTGAATTTATGAGACCACCTCAAATTCTAAGATTAAGACTTAGCAACAACCTCCTTTGGCACAAGAGAATTCGGGTAATGCTCATCTTTACAATAGCAAGAACCTTTTCAAGAAGGGGAGGCTCCAAGACTGTGTAAGGAGCTCCCTGAGGAACTGAAGGCAGTCACAAATCTTATCTTCTGATCTGAATGTAAGGCTCATTTCTCTGACTTTATTTTCTTAACATAGATACATAGCTATATGGATATTAAAACCACCCTACAAAAACAAGACATACAACTGTACATACATCTCTCCTTGGGAAGACAGTGGAGGAAACAACACATGACAGAAGTTAGTTGTGATGTTTACTGTACTATTGTAAAGTGCTGAGATACCATAGCATTGAACATAGTATAAAAAATATATAAAATAAATCATTAGAAATTCATGGAAGAGTTTAAAATTATATAGAGTCATGGACAAATGCTAAGAGAAGATGAAATAGATAGCATATACAAAGTTCTGAAACCAAGTGGATGGAAGAAAATTATAGAGAGGAAAATAAATCCGGAAAAAGATGAAGAGAGAATAAAAGAAGATATTGATAAGAAAAGGAGCAAAATTTGGAATAAAACAAATGGAACTCAAAGATGCAGCTAAATAATAATAAAAAAAAGATGTTGGCATTAACATATATTGTGAAAAGAGAAAGTTGTATTCTTTCTATACAGTGTTCATTTGCTCATTGCAGTATCAGAGATTCTAATTTCTCCACATCTAAATCAAGATCATTTTCTGAAAATAGAAATAAGTTTTGTATCCTTCTAGTTATCCATCTTTGAACTATCTATATTAATATTTTCAAAACATCTTTAATAGAGTAAATAGTACGCAAACAGACACTGTTGAGAAAGTGAGAAACACAAGTAACAACAGAATGCTTATTCTGATCACCTACCTGAGGGCGTATAACTTTTACTATGTTTTTAAGTGCAGTATCTGGTGATGGAGGAGAGCAGTCAGGTGTAGGGCCTGTAGAGCTGTTTCTATGGTTACCAGTTCTTGGTGCAGTAATCGCTACCTGAGGTGCATTATCTGTGAATAAAAATAGCATTTTGATGAACCCACAAGTACAGTATATCACATAAAATCAGAAATTCCTTTTGAAAGCAGGACAATATTTTAACTTGGAAAAAACTATTAATATTTTCAAACACATTTAGTGAGAAATATACTACAAATGAACCATATTTTTATTAGATGTTTTCTTTCCCTGGAAGCTGTTATCTACCACCCCCTGTGTTATCTAAATATATGTGTATGCAGAATGGGCAAGACTATACCATTTAATTTACAACTTTGAACCATTCTTTACTATTACATTTTTTTTTTTTTAATCAAAACAATTTTAAGGCTGACTATTGAATGCAGATAAATATTGCTTTTTGGTCAAGACCAGTTAGGTACTAATTTAGCATCATATTTAACAGCACATGAGGAAGCTTACAGGAGCCAAAAGGACTCCTCGTGTACTTAAAGATCAGCATTTGCTGAAGGTTTATTTTTTTTGGCTTTAGCCAGAATACTTCTATGAATTGGGTGTGCTAGTGTGAAATTAAGAAATTAAGAAATTAAGGAATGTCACTTATCAAAATGGGAATTTTCTTAAAAGGGATATGAGGAAGTTGTAATAAAACACTTCTTAGAAACCAATTACATATAGGAACTATTCCTCAATTACATTAAAGTAAATGGGTACACTGCAATCACTGCTGTGACTACAACTAATGTAGACATATTTCAGCTAGCTTTTTAACTAGCTAGTTTAGCTACAGCTAGAAGAACAGCAGTATCAGCAAAATGCTTAGAAAAAGGCTAGTTTACCTGAGAATCCACCCATCAATTCTGAAAAGTTAGGGCACTAAACTTACTCAATTAATTGAGTCTGCTCCAATGCGTGCTTATTAGCAAACATCAGAGCAGGTATTGGGCGTGTATATAGGTTCTAGTTTTGCAGTCCACACTGAGCTTTAGACTAGAGTTATGGGACAAGCAGCATCTGAATTACCTAGTTTAAAGCTCAGTCAGGTACATCTACTACATGAGTGACTATAGTGCTGAAATACTTTTCTTTTTTTTTAGAGGGGCCTTAAATGTGTTTTATTAATCTTTGATATGTTTTATGCTGCCAAAGCAATCTTAATATAAACAAGAATCAGAACAACAGTATATAGAAAACAGTTGCCTAGTTATGACAGTAACTAAGCATCCGTACAATTTACTTTGTTTCCTTATAATATTAAAATCTTTAAAAAAATACATGTTTTAATCCAGTATCTGAGAGCAATTCTATCCCATGGTAAGGGCTGGTGCTGGTCATGGTGCTTCTTTATGGCTTTAGAATCTGTAATTGCAAATTCCACTATTGTTCCCTTCCTGTATGGGCCATGAGAACAGAATTGATTGTATGATCTTTAACATATTCATAGTATTTGCATCACTGCATTAAGGGAATGACTATAATCAAATCTCATGCTTCAAGTCTTAAAAGACTTTTTTCCTGGATGTGAAACTGGTTAGATGTAATCAAGTCTTTTATTTTTGCTTTCCCCTGGATCATCAAAAATTGGCCACAGCTAATTATGGCCTAGTAGATGAAGTAGACTAGTGTTCCGACATGGTACAGAACAATTTTTTCTGTAGGTGCTTGGTTTGGATGTCATGTGTGCAGGATCAATTTGAAGGCTAGGTCCAGAATTAGAAAGAAATTATCCCCCAAATCAGACTTGAATTTACCTTGAATTTACTTTCCTCTCCAGTACAGAGCACAGCTTGCTTCCTAAAATTACCTGGGCATCTCTTACTTAATCAATCCCCTGCCATCACTGGGTTTTTGAGCATGGATTTCACCTTGTTATTTCCTGTTATCTGTCTATAGAACACATGTAGTCTCCTCTATACTAAAGCACATTAGTCTAGCAGAAATTTTTATGCTCAACAGAGATGGATCTGAATAAAATGTAATGGCTTGTGTTATACAAGAGGTCAAACTAGACGATTTAATGGTCATTTGCAGCCCTAAAATCTTTGAAACCTCACTTCATATTTAGGTCTAATTCCTACGTATAGCTAGTGGTGTCAATTGACACCATTTTAATCATGAAAAGGGGCCTTAGAGTGAGTGCATGTACAATTATTACCACTTAAAGTTTTCTTTACTGTTCCAGGGCAGTATATAAAGCAACATTAGTGTAAATAGTAATTAGCATAAATAATAACCAGGCCTTTTAGAATCTAAGGAAAGTTATAAGCATTTCAATGAATACAAATATGACAAATTCTGCATAGCAGACAAATAATATTGTTCAGTGAAAAAAGTATACTGGAAAAAACAACTGTTCAACTTTTCAGGCTTTTCTGCTTTCTCAGGGGAATAAGGTAGAATGCACTTAGCTGTTTCTTACAAGCAATATCCTTACAATGAGCAGCCATTATTTTCACAGTATGATTCACTCATTAGCTGACCAATAATGCTTTACTACTTGGGTCTTCCCCATGAGAGAGAGTATCACTACCACTTCAGCTTAAGTATATGACATTCATTGTTTCTTTAAGAATAAAATTTGAATTAGTTTTCTTAAGTAATTAAATTATAGAATAATTTGAATGCTCTTACTTTTTCTTCTTGCTGGAGACAAGACTGAAAAAAGAAACATTTAAAAATATATTCAGACTAACATAAATGTCAATGCAACAAGTCATGAACAAAGGAAACAATTCCCCTCTGAAAGTATAAGAAAGACTTTCACCTATGCTTACTTGTCACTGTGCATAACCAAAACCAGGGCAGCAGTGAGACAGTTATGTCTCCCAAATGTTCTGCCAATTCCAGACCCAAGTTACAGTAGTTGCACTGGCATGTACCAGTTGCCAATAGCCCTAAAACCTGTCTCTCCCCCACCTACCCTTTCACCCTATAAACTGACTGTTATGAGGAGGGTACTGTAGGAGGCAGGTCTGGTTAAACGTCCACTTTCAGATTTAGCACTCTCTCTTCCCATTTGTACAAGAGCGAAGGAAGAGAGGTAGGACAATGAATAGTCATCATACTTTTTAATTCAAAATAACCAAAATTTTTAAAAACCAGTTTAGGACAAGGGTGTATATAATCTTAACTCAGCATATATTGCCAGAATTTAGTTTCTACAATGTATGCATGGGCGATCCTATTAATTTGGTTGATTGGTTGGTTGCACAAAGTACAAGTCATCAGAGAATTTAGCCAGATGAGGCTGTTCGTAAATTTCAGGGACAATATGAGACATTTAAGTATTTTCATCAAGTCATCTCTTAACCATCTCTTGGATAAACAAAATAGATTGAACTTTCTTAAGTCTCTTTCTATAGTCTTTCTAGATCTCAGAGTATTTTGTACAGCTACTCTTTTCTCTATCTTTTTCAGGTTTTCAACGTTCTTTTTGAAGTGCTATCAGCAGAACTGAAAATGATAATGGTTCCATTAATACCATACGCAAAGGTAATACTACTTTCCTACTCCTATTCAATATTCTCTTAGACATCACAGGACTGCATTCACTTTTGAAGTTACGGGATTGCTCTTTTATGTGGTCATGTGATTTCTACCATTGTCTAAATCCTCTTCAGTGTCACAGAACTCTAGGAAACTGTCTCCCATCTTATAAGTGTAGCTTATACTCTTTAGTTCTAGATATGTGAACCTGCATTTGGCTATATAGTAAAGTAGTTTTTTTTTAAATAAATTGCTTATTAAATTATGTGGATTTGTCTGTACAACAGAGCTGTCCTCATCACTACTGGCAGATTTCAGCAGCAGTAAAATATTTTAATCTTGTTAAAGATATTGGGTAGCACTAGACCAAGTACAGATCACTGTAGAAGATCTATCAGTTAGCTAGCTTGTAATCAATCAAGTATGAGCTGCATAAAATTATTTTGAACAAAGGCTTTTTATCAGAATGTCACGAGGGGGCTTAATATTTTATAGAAATCTTTTTTCCCTGATATATTTACCTTATTGCTACAGTTTGTACCAAATAGCAGTGTAAAAAAGATTCTTGTTCCATTTGGCCTCTAGTCTCCCCTGGTCTCTAGTTCAAAATTGTTGAGATTTAATATTGACATCCAGGTATCTTGTTCACCACAACACAGTTATTCTATAACAATTAACCTTGTAACTAATCTTTCATAAGAAAAAAAAAGTTTGGAAATTAATTTCTTCATTCATACAATCATTTACATGTTTATAAGATAAATGGCCAGAATGATTCATACTGTTGCAACACATCATTCACGTATATAATGATGTTTAGGATGATGGTGTTATGGTTAAATGCCTGTTTAGTATATTCTTGGGAATCAAATTAAGTACATTTTTGGGAATCAAAACTCAAGCCAAGGATTTCAAAAACTAAAGTCTACACAGTTTGGTATCTACATTCATATTTAGGCAGCCAAATAAATTGGACTGGATTTTCAGGACTACTGGCCACATCTACATGAGACACTGAATACACAGTCATTACTGCACAGCCATTTAGTACTTGCATACACAAATATTAAATGACTGCGCACAGTAACTGAAGTTACTGCATAGTAGCATTGCTGAATGGCTTTTAGGTGATGCTGACTGCGTAGTACCTCATTACTACACAGTAGCATCACGTCATGCTTTGTGCCACGTGGCACTATGGCACAGTAGTAATGAGCTATTGTGCAGTCAGTGTCTCATATAGATGTGGCTACGAAATATCTATTTACTCTTTTATTCTTGAAAGATGCCACAGTTGAACTATAGGTACCAAATCTTTTGAAAATCTTGGCCGTTACCTTTCAAAGATCTTATTGACTTTTGGGCCTTATTTATTTTTTATCAATATGATAATGTGTGGATTGTTTTCACTCAGACTGTTCTTTTTTCTGGCTAGCTAGTAGGTGATCATCAAGAAATAAAAAACATAGAAAGAAATGGTGATCCCAATCATGACTAATGGTGAATGCTTATACCGGCAAGAATTGCTTAACATTAAGTATCTTCTATATTGCAGTGTGTTTGGTTGTAGCCATGTTGGTCTGAGGACATAGGCAGGCAAGGTTCTTTGGTTAGATGTGACACCTTTTATTAGACTGAGTAGTTGGAACAAAGTTCTTTGCAAGCTTTTGGACACATGCACCCTTCTTCAGGCACAGGGAGACTCTGTAGTTGTTCTAAGATCTCCAAGAAATGAAAGAAGCCATAGATGTAGCTTTGAAAACCTATTTTTGTCCTCCATAATTTATAGAAGGCAGAATAAAAAACATATATAACTTCTTTTCTTTTCACTGCAAATTATATTACTCTTGCTAGTTAATTATACTGCCATATATAAAAATGAAATACAAAAAAGTAATTGTTTAATTAGAACTGTTAAAAAATAATGCATCTGAGAAACAGATTTTTAAAAGTTCAAATAAAACATGAATTCATTGATATTTGTTCCCTTTTAATGCAATAATGTAGTAGGAAAAAAAACCAACAAAAATCTTTTTTTCAACAGCAATACACACTATTAATGGGATTAAACATTGGCAGTTTTTCAGTTTCATTTTATTTATATACACTGCAGTGTAACTTTGTATTAGCAATTTCCTGATGGATGGTGGTTGTCACCTTTGCAAAGCATTTTGACACAATCAAATGATGGGCATTAGTATAATGTTTTTTCTTATTACTATTGTTGTTTTCACTATCAGCATTTTGTAGTCAAGTATGCCATTACCAAGGAGAACATGAGTAAAATGGAAAGGCCTTTTTAAAAATACCATCAGGTTCTTAAGCAGTCCTAAAGAAACAAAATGCAAAAGGCCAGAAGCAATTCAGCTGATATTTGACAAACAATGCTAGAATTAGATTTCATTCCAGAGGCATGGCTTATCCCAAGGGGGAAAAATAGCCATTTATCTTACTATATTTTTACTATAAGAAAATGTTGGTGATCCAAGAGGTTCTTTTAAAAAATCCTTACATGTCCAAATGGCAATTTTATTTTTGAGAATGTATTCAAATATAATGTATACAGCCTCACTACTAGCAAGTAAGGGAGGAAATTGGCTACTTAACCTTGGCTGTGTGGATTAACAATAATCTGCAACTAGATTGTGTGTTTATCACTTCTTATTAGTTTTCCTACATGTACAGATTGTAAATGATTTCAAGAAAATAGCAATAGTAAACCCAAATAATATACTTAAAAGGCAAAGCCTAAGCATTGCAGAAGCCATAGCTTGTCACCATGCTGTATAATATAACATCTAGAAACCAGATATATAGGTATGATCCAGCTCTTGTGTGCTGTGTTGGTGACATAAAACAAATGTAAATATCACTTTGTTATTAGCAAATTTCTAGATGCTTTGTTATATTGGTGTAATGAAAAATATCTGCATGTATCAGTGAATCTGGACTTTTGTATCTATTTACCTACAATTTACATCTCATCTGAACTGTAGATTTAGAAGTGAGATATTTCTGATATTCAATATGTTACAGAACAAAGGAAGTAACAATAAGTAACACATTTGTTGACAACCCAAAACAGCCATGCAAGGAAAAACAAAACAAAATGCAGAATAATTTATGAAACCCCATTTATGAAGCCACATTTTAAATACTTTAAGTATACTGGCTCTGGAGAGGATTTATCACACTTTTTTCATCTTGATTACTACCACCAGAGTTCTATGTACAGTAGAATAAGATTCCAATATCACCACACTTTTATGAAGTTATTGATACAGTAAATGATAAAATGAAACCACTCTTTTCAGGTGGCATCAATAATGAAAGCTCCACAGATATCAATGAATTTCATGTAACAAAGGTATATAAAAAGTAAGAAGAATGACAGATTCAAACTTCAGTGTTCCAGTGGTTAAAAAAGAGAGTATGGGTTTGTTAAAAAAAAAAAAGTTTCACCTGAAAAAAAATTATTGGGAAAGTTATATAGCATGGGGTTTCTCATAGATTTCATAGACATTAGGGCTGGAAGGGACCTCGGAAGATCATCAACCCTTGCCTTCAACTCGGAAATGTGGGATGACTGTCCTCCAGCAACAGTCAACATTTGGGAATGGAAACATAAGGGCCCAAGCCCTCAAGAGAGTTGAAGCCAGCTAGCACAGACCCAAAACTAAGCAGAGAAATCTGCTGGTGGAAGCTGCGCTCATTCAGTGTTTTTTTAAGGCAGCCTCCAATGTTGTAGGGTTTCAGAATTAAAAGCTGCTCTACTCCAGCAGAATCCTAGAAATGAATCCTACCTCCTTCCCACAGCACTACTCCTTGACTACACAATCTAAAAATTAAAGACAAGAGCTTACAACATACATATTTTGAGATCTAAAGGCAGCAGAAAGATTACTAGAGAAATTTAGAAAAAAGCAGATGGAAGTATCAGGCATGAAAACAGTAGGTAGCTGAACTTGATACACAGGGAGAACAGTTTAATCCAACTGTTTGAATTTGTTCTTTTGAATGCATTTTGTTTCCTGTATACTTAAACCTGAATTACCATTGTTCTGAGTAGGATTGTAAATATATATCTGAAACTGTTTTGCTGAAAGCACTTGCAACTATAACTAGTCCAATCTTGGATCTGAGAGCTATTTTGGGATGGTGTTTGGAATTAATTACCAGTGAAGTGCATTCTAGTGGCAGCAGGGAGTCTGTTTAGTTGTTTCTGCATCATCTGTGAGAGTTTGGGTATGACTATTATCAACTTTTTATTTCCTCTCATCATCCACATGCAGAAATAGACCTTGGAATTGCTTCAATTTTGTATAACCCAAGTACTGCCAGGCAACTTTCTGAAAAAAATCTCTGTCTCATTAAGTACAAGTGAGAGTTGATAGGTCATTCCTACACTTCCTGAATAATCTTTTGGGACGCTAAGTTGTAAATGTCTAACAGAGCATTCAACCCCCCCCCCAAAACTATGCCGCACAACTGTCCCACATTTTTTTTCTATAACCACAAAAATGACAGACTTGTGTTTGGCTTTTGCCTGTTATAGGGAAATGTTCACGTTGTCTGCTTCTCTCTGTACATGTTTTTGGTCTCAGTGGTTGTATGTACACAAGATGCTGACTGTGCAGTAGTGTATTACTATGCAACAGCAGGGTTGCATGGCACAAAGCGTGATGCAATGCTACTGTGCAGTAGTAACAAGCTACTGTGCAGTCAGTGTCACCAAAAAGCCATTGGACAATGCCACTGTGCAGTAACACCTTTTACTGCACAGTCATTTAGTACTTGTATACATAAGTAATAAATGATGGTACAGTAATGACTGAACAGTCAGTCTCTCGTGTAGAGGCAGTAAGTGTGGTAGTTGCTTTATTTCTGGAAGATTCATGAAAAGCACAGAGATGGGAAAATATTTTTGATTATTTTAGTCATTCACTCAAACAAGTTATTGATCTTGTGAACTATTTCCAAAAGGGCACAAGCGGGTAGGGGGAGGAAGGGCTGATTTAAATTAATGGCAACATATCATTGACTTCAGCCAGAGCAGGTCTGGGACACTGTTTATACTATGCAAATCCTTTAAACTGTTTAATACTTTACATCTCCCAGAGTAAACAAACTGCATATATAGTAAGGGTGTGTGAAACGCACCGTATTTGATTTGGATTTGGCTGAAATCAGCGACAGTGATTCAATTTGTTGATTTGGATCACTGTTGCCAATTTGATTCAGCTGAATCCGAATCTGAAGATTCGATGCAGATTTGGAGAATCAGTGATTCGGCCACAGACGCAGCTTTAAATGTTTTTTCTATATACCTCGAGGTACCAGGCACAGCTTATGGATGCTGCGATGCTGGGATGGATGGAGTGTCCCACAGGAGCACGGTGGGGCCCCTCACGTGCTTGATGGTGAATCTGAAAGTAGACCGGAAGTACTTCTGGTTCACTTTGGGGTTTGCTACCAAGTGCACAGAAGGGCCTCCCCACAACTCCCCCCAGCTCAGTGATCGGTCACGGGAGGACACAGGGTTCCCCCCCTGACCCAGGATACACCAGTCACTGAGCCAGGGGGGTGACATGGGGGGGGTCCCCCTGCATGATCCCTGGCGGACCCGGAAGTGGAGCGGAAGTGCTTCTGGTCCACTTCCAGGTTTGCTGCCGAGTGTAGTAGGGACACCCTCCTACACTCCTGTGAGATGCTCCATCTGTCCCACCATCTCAGCATTTAGAAGCCACCAGCTGCTTTGAAGCATGTAGAAAAAACATTTAAAGCTGTGCCTATGTCCAAATCATCAAATCTTTCCAAATTTCTGGAACAATTGGGAGGTTCTGATTTGATTAGGAGAGATTAAAGTGTTTCCTGATTTGATTCAGATTCAGAGATTCGGCCACCAAATCAGGATGAATCTCCACTGAACTGATTCAGTGACCAAAGCTTCTCACAGCCCTAATATACAGTCAAACTGTGCTGTTCATACAATACTGTCTGTATTCAAATGACTCACAAATGAATTCAACTTTATTTAAAAAACATTTCACAATGCAACCAGAGACAAGTGATCTGAGTAAACCATCCTAATCTTTTTAAACAGATGGTAACTGTTCCCTTCAGGGACTTCTCTTGGTAGTGACCAGACTGCAGCAGTCTCGTAAGACCCTTAAGTATTTACTTATCTTCAGTCCCCTGAATGGCAGTATAATGTCATTTCCACGCAATTAGATATACAGAGTCTTTAATTTGTGTGAAATATCAGCTAGTTAATAAAAATATTTATTAGAACATAGCAGTTAAAACATTTGGAATCCAGACAATTCTAAAAGAAGATTATTTAAAATTGACTTAGTTATGTTATAATTAAGCATGAACTACTTTAACATTGGCTTTATAATCCTTGATATTGCAGCTTTTTTAAAGCTCTATAACCTAGCCAATTAACTATTAGATTTTAAGAAATATGTACATTTCTTAATGTCTTTCCATCTCTTTGGCTTATTCACGACTTTAAGAAATCCAGAGGATAACTTTCTAGATTTCTCAAAAACAGTTATATTATGGGCTGCCATTAGCAGAGTTCATAAAGTCTCTTAGAGAAGCTGCATACTGCATGAAGTCTGCGAAAAAAATCCCTTAATTTTAGGAACTACAAGTAGCTATAGAATTTAATTTAAAAGTTAAGAACCAAGTTTTCCAAAATGCTCAAAAATATAATTTCCATTGATGAAAAATTAATAAACCAAATGTACAGTTCCAAAACTAAGCTGTTTATGAGATATGTGGCTCAATACTTCTTTGCTAAGCCTGCTTTGCTGTTCTAAGAGACCAGTGCAAAACAGATTTAAACCCAGTGACTTCAAGCAATTAGTATTTCTCCAGTTAAAGGGAAGCCTTCAATGGCACAGACTGGAATAAGCAGAACTTGTTCTACCACCACCTCCAGCACAGAAAGTGTAATCAAACACAAGAGTTTTCTTGTTCACAGGACTGAGGATACAGAATGATCCATGGGGTTAGAAGGGACTTCAGAAGGTCATCTAGTTCAATTCCCTGCTCAAAGAGGAATCATCCCTTTCTAAACCATGCCAGCTAAATGTTTGTCAATTCTGCTCCTAAAAATTTGTAATGAAGAGACTATACAGACACTCTAGGGAGTCTGCTCCAATGCTTAACCACCTTTATAGGGCACAGCCACACATGTAAGCACATGTGCTTGCAGCAGCTCAAATAGAAGTGGTGCAAATTTGATCTAGGGCTGTTTGCCTCAGCACACATGCCCAGACATGCACTTTGGTGTGGGGCAAATTGTACCACTTGGGCCAAAATAACCCTGCCAGCTCCTCCTGAATCTGCTTGCTCTCAGGAGCTTCTTGGGCCCAGCCAATTGGTACCTGGGGACACTAGCCCTTGTGCCAGCCAGATTGCTGAAGCAGCCCTGAGAATTCCCTGCACCCTTTGCCCACTGCAGCTGTCTGGCCATGGGGGCTGCTGCCTGGCTGTGACCTGTTGTGCGCCTGCCAGACCCAGAAGGGGACTGCACAGCCAGCAGAGGCATCTGGCACGCTGGGCCAGCTGCCAGTGGGCTGTGACTAGAGAGCACCTTTGTGTAGCACTACTGCCATGTGTGCTCCCTGCCCGGCTACCTGGGCAGCTATTGCCCAGATGATGTTCCTAGTGTGGTGACCTACTCTGAACTGGCCCCATTTGGCCAGAAGATCAGCCACCTCCAGCTGGGCCCAAGAAAGCAGCTCTGAGCAGGCTCCTCTGCCTGGGTCCTGACACTTGCCTCCCTAGCAGGAATTCTGGTGTTCCCTATTTGAAAAACGAAAAACCCCTGATAAAAAAATCCCAAAGTCACTCTGTAAAACACCCTGAAATCCATGTTCCTCCACTATTAAAACAAAAAAAACCTACAGAGAGAGAATGAGAGACAGACAGTGATCAGTTGGGCAATGTTTTATTGATATACCTACAGTGTTAAAGCAGTTTGGAAGCCTACCAGTGTCTCTATCATCATAATAAAATGAATTCTAAATACCTATATGTTTTGCTGTTTGCCTTTGGTTTTCTTACCATAGAGCAATTAGAGCTCCCTGTGACCCCTTCACTAACCAGGATATGGGGACACCTGCCCCTGCAGCCACAGCTCCTGCCACCAGGTCTTATCCTGTCTGGCAGCTGGGCATGCAGGGTGTGTGCTGGGGGGGATGTGGGATTTGCAGGAGGGGGTGAAAAGGGGGGTGGGGGGATGTAGGTGGCTGTGGAGGGATGTGCGGGACTGTGGGAGGTGTGGGTAGATTGTGGGGGAAGTGTGCAGGCAGGCTGCTCAGAAGGGATGGGCTCCCTCCCCACATGGGCACAGCCCTCCTGTACAACTCACAGACTGCCCCCCACAGGGCTTTAGCCCCCCACAGGGGCCACAGGCCTCCACAGGGTCTACAGCCACCCCAACAAGGGCCACATGGACCCTGCAGGGGCTACCACTCCCCCTGCAGGGTCTACATGTACCACCCCTGCTTGATCTCCAAGCCCTCCAGATTGCTGTCCCACCTGGCCCCAACCCTCGCCAGCTCCTGCAGCCCCCGCAATGGCCGCCCTACCCCCTGACCTCTCCCAGACCTCTTAATGGCTTCCCTGCTCAGCCCCATTCCCCGCTTGCACCCCCAAGCCCCCTGACGGCTGCCCTGTGACCCCATCCCCTGCTTGCCTCCCCAACCCCACAATGACTGCCCCCTCTGGCCCGGCCTCCTGGCACTTAAAAAAAAACCCCAAAGAACCACACACTCACCAGCAGTAGCAGGGCCTATGGGGGCTCTGGAGCCATGTGGCAGAGCCCCCTGTGCAGCACACGGCAGCAGAGCTCCCTGATCACCCCCCCACTTACCCCCATTGGGGGAGGCCCTGATGCCCACCCCAGCCCCACTCAGCCCCAGCAGTCTGAGACTAAAAAAAAAAAAAAAGTCCCACCCTCACCAGCAGTAGCAGCTTCCATCGGGGTCACTGGGGGCTCATGGCAGAGCCCTCCCTCTATGAAGCATAGGGCGGCAGGGGGCAGCGGGCCCCAGCTGCCTGACGCCTGTACTGCCACTGCCCCATCATGTGGGTACAGCCAGGGTCAGCAGGGCACTGCATGGCTCTGTGCACTGTTGGGCAGCTGAGACCACTGCAGCTGTCACCTGGGTGCCACACTGCATGGGGAGGCTCTGCCACAAGGCTCCAGTCACCCTGATGGCAGCTGCTACTGCCAATGAGTATGGGGCTTTTTTTTTCTTTGAATTACCTGGATGCTGGGGCTAGGCAGGACAGCAATTGCGGTGGGGGGTTCAGAGGGCAGGCGGGGGATGAGGCCAGGTACGGCAGCCATAGGGGGGCTGGGGGAGCAGGTGTGGCAGTTATTCAGGGGTCTATTTACTGGCAGGAGCCCGGGTCCAGCTCTCTGAGGCTGGCACACTGTCTGCTTTGCACAGACAGAGAGCATGCTTCAGCACCAGGGCAAGGGCCAGCTATAGAGATGCTCTGGCTGGCTACTACAGAATCTCTGTGGAGGACTGAGCCTCCAGTCGCCTCAGGACATGGTCCAGGACTGTGCCCCTGCCCTGTTCCCCCACCCCCCGCAGTTTTTTCTGACCCCTGGATATGCAGGGGTCTAATTTTGCCCCTGCACTGTAAATTTGCAGTGTGGGGAATGTTTTTTCATTCCTGCATGTGTCTCTTGCAGCATCTCAAAGGACTTTGAGACGCCACAAGATGCATGTGCGCACTTGTGTGGGCGTGCCCATAGTGAGAAAGCTCTTCTTACCATCAAATCAAAATTCCCCTTGTTGCAATTTAAAACTGTTATTTCTTATCCTGCTCCATGTGGACATAGAAAAAAAATCTATCACCATTCTCTTTATTCTCCCTTAATGTATCTGAAAACTCCTATCAAATTGTATCACCAGTTTTCTCTTCTCCAAGATGAATAGTACCAGTGCTTCCAACTTTTCCTTGAGTCATGTTTTCTAGACCTGTAATCATTAGATGGCTTATAATTATATATATCCCTCAACAAATGCCTTCCCTGGGTTAGTTACATCATGGGCAAAAAATAAAAAATGAAATGTCTCTGATTTTCTTCAGGTAGTCATATATTATTAGTTTATCCAAAAAGTTAGAAAATGAAAATCTCTTTTGCTACAGGATCATACATAAGAAATGTCAAGCATACTACTTAAATTCTGTGAAAGTTATGGAGCAGGACAAGAGAGGAAGGTCAATATCAAACTATTAAAGGAAAGATAACTGGCTGGGAAGTGACCCTCTCAGCAGCACAGAAGTGGAAAGGGATCTCAGAGCCATAGTGGACTCCAAGATGAACATGAGTCATCAGTGTGACAAATCATCAGCAAAGCTAACTGCACTTTATCATGCATCTGCAGATGCATGACAAATAGTACCAAGGAGGTGCCCCTCTATGCGGCATTGGCCAGACCACAGTTGGAATACTGCATCCACTTTTGGGTGCCATACTTTAAGAAGAATGTTGATAGACTTGAGAGGGACCAGAGGGCCACTCATATGGTTAGAGGCTTACAGGACAAGCCCTATGAGGAGAGCCTGCACAAGAAGAGGGTGAGAGGTGATTTTGTGGCCGTCTACAAATTCATTAGGGGGACGCAGCAAGTGATCAGAGATGCTCTGTTCACCAGGGTGCCTCTTGGGGTAACAAGGAACAATGGTCACAAACAGACAGAGAACAGATTTAGGTTAGACATCAGGAAAAACTTCACGGTAAGGGTGGCCAAAATTTGGAATGGGCTTCCAAGGGAGGTGGTGCTCTCTCCTATCTTGGGGGTCTTTAGGAGAATGCTTGATAGGCATCTGCCTGGGGTCATCTGACCCCAGCACTCTTTCCTGCCTAGGCAGGGTGTTGGGCTTGATGATCTGTTGAGGTCCCTTCTGACCCTAACATCTATGAATCTGTCTTTGACTATAAAAAATCTAGTTTCCTAATAATTCTTTCCACTTACTTTATAGAGCTTTTCTTTTTCAAAATGCTTTCTGAATAATGACCAATTATCACATATTACTACCTATGGAGTTGCTGCTGTTATTCCATAACCTTAACATTTTTATTCTTCCTTATTTAAAAGTATAGTTTAAAAGGAATGAATAGATTGTACTTGTAACAGAAACTCATGATGTTTCCTCAAAAGTGTTCATGAGAATTACATGCTTCTCTTGACTAGCTGATTGCACATATTCTGCTTTCCCATAAGCCTCAAGTATGGTTCTGAATAGGTGAGATGCTATTCTCTGATTTACACAGAATACCACTGCAGACCACACAAATTTTGTGTTAGTACAATCTGAGTTTACTGTCTGCATATGCTCCATATTTCAAGCCTCACTAAAGTTAAAAGCTTTATCAACCTATTCAGTGGAGTGTGTATAGTCACAAGCTCTGGTCACATAATATTCACGTGGCTGATAAATAGCAGTTGAGTGAGCTATTTATTCAACATACTGATATTTAACCTGTGATGGTAGTTCAATCAAAATAAGTTAGTAATTATCAGATTTGTCAAATACTTTCTGGCAATATTTCTTGGCCTATATGTTGTTCACAAGCTGTTTGTCACAAATATTTGATACTCAGATTTCTAAAAAAGTTTGGGATTGATTGTAGGGAGGTAGTAGAATTTCAATTGGAGCCAGCCTGTTAAGAAGTATTTTTTTTTACTATTCAATGTCCTGTGAAGGGCAGACACAGTTGAGCGTGATAATATAGTGTCCTATAAAAAAAGTAATATGGACTGGGGAAAAGAGAAGAGAACGGTCTTTCTGAAGAGCTTTCCTGTTTTCGAAAACAACATTTTCTCTAGTACGCTCTTAAGTGAGTTCTTCTAGATTTTCATGATTAGGAAAAATATTTTGGGGTGAAATTAGGTATTAATTAGTCAGTCTATCTAAAGTTGCTAATTATTCTATCTAGCAATGATATGCTGGTTCTATAATAAAATATGTAGAATGACAGTAATATCCAAGCTGCAATATTTATATTCAACTCTTGTCTTTATAAAGTCTGATCATTCATTTCTTAGGCACTTAATATTTCTATTTGAGGTGGCCTTCAAGAAATGTAAGTTATACAGAGATGGAATAAATGCAAAAAAACAAAAAACAACTTTCTGGCAGCAAGCTGTACATTACCATCAGGAAGAACAGATGCAGCAAGGAAGACAGAAGCAGAGAAAAATTGAAGTAAATAAGATCTTTTATTATTGATCTTAAAACAGGAGGGAAAATCTTTTTTGACAAAATGTAACACTGATTACCTTCACTGAGAACCATTTTTAAGTCAAGTCACTACCACTGCACAAAACAAATAAATCTGTTCATTATGTACAGTAGTGGTTTATTGCTGTAATTGCCAAATATTTTAGCAAGTATTTTGAATTTAAATAAGCAAACTGCCAAGAGTCTCGCTTGCTAACAGTTAAGTTACAGACAGTTTACTTCATAATTCTGCGAATAAAAGAAGTCAATTCCTGGTATAACATAACTAAAGTTATTCAAATGTTACATATAAAACCCTTTGGTAGAATCATTTCTTAACTTTTCATACAAATTCTAAATTACAATGCTTAATTGTAGGGGAATAGATGACTAAAGACATTAGAAATGAGGTATGAAGCCTTTTACCCTTAGGATACTATTTTCCAGAACTGTTTCAACTCAGCAGTAAATGAAAGACAATCTTATTGGCAGCTATACTTAGTTTTATATGAAATAGGCTAAAACAATGAAGCCCCAGTTGCACTGCTGTCACACAAAGAAAACTTCCAGCAAGGATTCTGCTGCAGTAAGAACTGCCAAATCAGGCCCTAACTTTTTAATGGTATAGTGTGAATAGCTCTAGTGGAATTACATACTGTAAAGTTACCAGATGCCTTCCAAGTAGTTATGCAAAAACTCCTGGGTCCTCATTCTGGTATTGAATGCAAAGTCCTGCGTTTACAATGGAGCAATCCCATGTACCAGTACAGGCTGGGGGCTGACTGGCTGGGCAGCAGCTCTGCAGAAAAAGACCTGGGGGTTACAGTGGACAATAAGCTGAATATAAGCCAGCAGTGTGCTCTTGTCACCAAGAAGGCTAATAGCATACTGGGCTGCATTGAGTGTTGACAACAGGTCAAGGCAAGTGATTATTCCCCTCTATTCAGAGGCCACATCTGGAATACTGTGTTCAGTTTTGAGCCCCTGACTACAGAAAGGATATGGAAAAATTGAAAAGAGTCCAGTGGAGGGCAACAAAAATGGTGAGGAAGCTGTGGGGCATGACTTGTGAGGAAAGACTAAGGGCACTGAGCTTAAAGAGGAGACTGAAAGAAGATTTGATAGCAGCCTTCAACTATTGGAAGGTGGTTCCAAAGAGGGTGGAGTTGGACTGTTTTCAGTGGTGGCCTATGACAGAACAAGGAGCAATGGTTTCAAGTTGCAGCAAGAAAAGTTTAGGTTAGATGTTAGGAAGAATTTTCTTACTAAGAGGATAGTAAAACACTGGAATGGTTTAGCCAGAGAGGTGGTGGAATCTCCATCCATGGAGGTTTTTAAGACCCGGCTAGACAAAGCTTTGACTAAGATGATCTAGTTAGGAATAGTCCTGCCTTGACCAGGGGTTGGCCTAGATGACCTCCTGAGGTCCCTTCCAACCCTCATTTTCTATGATTCTGTGCCCCTGCCCAGAAGCAAGGTACAGTAAATTAATCCAGACAGTCATCTGTCCTGCCACAGCTAAACTGTGTCCAGGACCCAAGGTATGATATCACTGCAATATGTAGTGTAAGCATAATCTCAGTGAGCCAGTGCCTGTTCTGGTCAGGTCTCAAAAACATTGGAAAATTTTCAGTTTCAGGCCAATGTAGAATGGGAAAATATTTGAAAACTCTAAAAACTTCTTGTAGGTTGGGGAACGCATTTCCTACCACAGACTACTGAAGACTAGCATGTGCCCATGAAAAGAGCAAATTACCATTTCTTCAACCACCAAGGTGCCCAGGAGACACAGGCAATACAGGTAAGATGCATCTTGAGGCTTCCCATCCCATTAAAAATAACAAATTAGAACTCTGTAAAGTTTAAATAGAAGATTAAATAAATACAAAGTAGCCACTGCTACTAACTGTAGCCATCAGATGGTTTTTACAGCTATTTTAACCCTGGCTTATAAATAGGGACCACTATAATTCCAGGTTCAAGGGATTTCAGGGGAAAGCCAGAAATTTAACATTTTCCCCAAAGTCCTGGAAAACTGCAATTTGACCATTTCTGGCCTGAAACCACAAGGGAGAGGGAGGGTGGGAAAAAAAGTTTAAAAAAAAAACAACTTACCTGAAGCACATAGAAGAAAGGCAGCAAAGCTGCAGAAACACTGTGGAAGCCCCCATGTTTCCAGTGGCAACCTAGTCCAGACTGCGCTCCTACCAATTAGGTTGTTTAATTCCCCCACTTTGGCAGGGAGTTTAAAAGCCCTGCCCAGAGTGGAGCAGGTAAGTACTCTCTGCCCTAGGGGCTGTGGACATAGGCATGCTGGGTATCTGCCCCCACAGCTGGGCATGAAGCGCATGGTGCCTCCACTTCAGGAGCTTCCTCACTCCTAGCATGGCTCTCCCAAGCCCTGCTTTGCTTTGCTGCTGTGCTGGAGTGGAGGGGTACTTCCCCCTCCCTACTCTGTGCAGCAGGGTTTGACAGACCCATGCTGGGTGGGGGGGCCCCCTGCACCTCAAACCCAGCCATGGAGGCAGGCACCTGGCACAGGTCTCCCAAACCCTGCTCTGCCCTACTGCACAGAGAAAGGGAGGGGAAAATGCCCCCTTCTTTCATGTGTGGCAGAAAAGCAAAGCATGGCTCAGTAGGCCCTATGCCAGGCCAGGGGAAGTCCCTGTCCCTCATCCAGCCATCTAAGAAAAGCCTTGGCTGGGATGATATAGCTGGGGCTGGTTCTGTTTTGAGCAGGGGATTGGACTAATAGATGACCTCCTGAGGTCCTTTCCTAGTGTCAATGAGAAAACCAGAGAGAAGGGAGGCATTTCAGACAGTATCTGCCAAACTGCACCAATATTACACATACAATCCCTCCAATCCACCAAGGTTCAGGCAACCAGCTGCTTTGTTCATTAGTGCAGTATGAATTTTTTTACCTGAACCAGGTGGCTTTGCTGAGTTTTGATGCTCAGCTGCTCAAGTCCATCCCTGAATAGGGGAAACAGCATGAGCAGGAATTTCCCATTTATGTAAGCAATGTCATAGTGCCAGCTATCCATGAACATAACTGTATTCTGGGACTGTCATGGAGTAGTTCCCAGAGATATACATGCTGCCACACAGTCTCCATGAATTCGGTGGATGTGAAGAACACCACCTCCATTTATGGCCAAATGTTTATTCCACAAAGACAGGCCATGTCATCAGGAAATGTCAAGGGCTCACTTTCAATCATTAACATGGATTTTGCTTTGCCTGGGGGTCAGTGTTCCATAAAAGTGAGCATTCAATAACAGTTGCTGTTTAGTAAAGTTTATTTATTATGGTTTCATAAAGAATTCTAAGTGGTGTGCTTTACTCCAAAGTTGTTGTTTAATAAGCTTTACTTTCTTAAAACAGCTGAAGAATAGCTTGTGTGCTGCTGCTCAATGGTAACCAGCTCCATGGTGTCCCTCAGCAAATCAGAGATATGGGAAAGCCCTCAAAAAAGACCTGATATTGGCTCTGGCATCCCTGCAGGGAGCCCACTTTCCCCCATACCGTAGCCTGAATTACAGTGGTCCGTAAATCTGGTATATACGTATATCTAAGTTCCAAAAAAAAAAACTGTTGAGGTGTCTTAAAACAGAAGGTTGGATACAACAAGCTTATTGGCACATGGCTTCTCGGCTTCTGTGTATTGCATCTCTGATTAAAATCAACTTCTAAAAGAACTTGCTATTTAACAAAAAGTAAATCGGAGAAAAAGTGCATATGCATATTTCTTTGACTTCTTGTCTTGATTTGAAAAACTGGCTTGTGTCTGACAGAGTACGGTGAAGTTTATAATGGAACCATTCTAGATTATTATCATGTCTGGGTAAATGAAGATCAGCTCTGGTCAGAATTTATGCATTTGGATGGAAAACAATATATACCTTTGGTATCCATTCTCCAAAATTGTTCAAAATTCCCTAGAAAGCTAAATTTCTTTGACTCAAGTCTGTTGAATAATAATAAAAATAATGACACGTCACAGAATGTTTACTCAGTGTCAGAGAGTTAGTGGCCTCTTCTTGCACTATGAAAACACCGGTCAATGTTATGGCAATTCGAATTAGAATAAAAAAGTGTGTTTACTGGCACATATGGGGCTAGATGCAGACCCACATATATTTTGACTACAGCTTGCACACATTTTCTCAGTCATTCCTACTTTATATTCATGTGCACCATCCTCAGAAAATGATATAAGGCTTTTAGAAATGACATTTTTTATGCCACACAATGGGCATGTGTAAACATGTAATTAATTTGAAGCAATAAACTCTGGAGCATATCACATTAGAGTGTATTGCTCCTAGGCACTATGTTTACATGTGCACCCAGGACTGCAGCACACTGAGGCAGGTTGGAATAGCCCTGGCTGGCAGGGGACCCCAGGCATAGGCATGCTGAACGTCTTCCCCCACTCTTTGTCCTACCAGTCCAGGGCTGCTCCAATGTGGCT